>SJYT01047905.1:339969-489383 GCA_006410635.1 Cephalophus harveyi | reverse complement strand
CAGCTTTAGCATCATTCCTTCCAAAGAAATCCCAGGGTTGATCTCCTTCAGAATGGACTGGTTGGATCTCCTTGCAGTCCAAGGGACTCTCAAGAGTCTTCTCCAACACCACAGTTCAAAAGCATCAATTCTTCGGCGCTCAGCCTTCTTCACAGTCCAACTCTCACATCCATACATGACCATAGGAAAAACCATAGCCTTGACTAGACGGACCTTAGTCGGCAAAGTAATGTCTCTGAGTCTTACAAACACATTTTAATAAAAAGTAAATCTGTGTAATTTCAAATTTAGTATTGCTTTGTAACTTGAATTTTTGTCGTGTTTTATGAGTAATATAGATTATAAAAAATGTGCTTCTAGTTAAGTAAAAGGTTTTTTAATGTCAGTGATGTCCTCAGTGAGAGTACCTTAGAAATTATTTTAAAGCTTGAGAGCAAAGCATTTCAAAATGCACAGGCGCTGTGATTATGCCTTTCTTGGAAGGAACTACATCCAAAAACAAATTTTAGCATCCTTAGCATCAGTTATTGGGAACTGACTTTCTGTTCTTTATCACACTGAGTTGAGGAAATAGAGACATAGCAAATGTATGTATATTGGCAGTATGATATATGATATTTTAGTATAAATGAAAAATTCATTAAGTGATAGTAGTACATAAAATAATAGCATTTTGCTACATAAATATTAAATATTATATTGGGTTAAGCAAAAAGGTTGTTACCGAAAAACCCAGATGAACCTTTTGGCCAACCCCAATATTTAAACTGAAGTTGAGTTAACAATATTATAGTTTATCACTCTGTCATGAATTTCAAAGATTTCCACTGATTTTGAATCTTTAAAGTTCTGAAATCAGAAACCACCAAAAACTTAATAGCTGTTAAAAATTAAAAACTTAGACTGAAGAAACATGTTGAATCATTTATTTGTTAAAAAAATATTAAGTGTGCCTTTTTTTTCCTACTCAAAATTTAGGAAACAAAATGCTAAATCAAGTCTAAAATTGTTCTATAATCACACCATATTCTGTTAAGCTTATCATTGCCACCACCATTTGGCACAATTAGCTATCCATATGTTACAGACTATTATTAACAATATTTGATGTAGAAAAAAAAATAATAGAATTCTTCCTTAAAAGAGAACAAGATGCATGATTTAAATAGAAAGTTCAACACTTACCAGGTTTTACTGTTGTTTAAGTAATAACTTTTAAATTTTGGTTTAAAGCACGTTTCATTCAGTCAGCTTTCCTTTTCTGCTTGTCAATGTTAAAGAAAGAATTGTTTCCTGATTGTCTAGAGAGTTTCAAGACTTCTTTAGTGAATCTTCAATCAGTTGCAATTTATTATTGTATTTCTCCTCTAAGACCATCTATTTATTGATTGAAAAGTTAAAGAAAAACAGACAATGCTTTTATGTGTGCCCTCCTTGGATATGTTCCTTGGTAACAGGTAATTTATCTTCTTCCTCTTCATGTACTCTGTACCAGCTAGTGCAGTGTCCTGGACATAATATTATTCAACGTATATATGAATTTTAAATAGTCTACAATAATTTCAGGGTGTCTGCTTAACCACCTATTGTACCAAGGCTTAATATAATCTAGTAACTGTGCTAGTTGCAGTGATTCACTTTCACTTACATTATTTAGTAAAATGAGAAATTCAAACTTATAAATATATTTAAATTGTATATGGTCTGTTGAAGTAGTTATAGTTGTTTTAAGCATCCTTTCCCTAATGTCTCAGACAGTAAAGAATCTGCCTGCAATGCAGGAGACCTGGGTTGCATCCTTGAATTGGATCCCTTGGTCAGGAAGATCCCTTGGAAAAGGAAATGGCAACCCACTCCAGTATTCTTGCCTGGGAAAATCCCAAGGACAGAGGAGCCTGGTGGGCTACAGTTCATGGGGTCACAAAAGAGGCAGATATGACTCAGCAACAAACACTTTTTATTTTTTCCATAGTAGTTAGATTCTTAATACCAAGGGCTGAAATATTAAATATTGTTTAATAAATTGCTACTTCATTATGATATTCGTCTTGCAATTAAAAGAGGCAAACTTTTAGTTACATACTTTAAAAAAAATTCAATAAAATTATAAGCTTTAATTTTTAACAATGCTATATTACCTTTTGTGATACTGGATGCATTTCATTCTGTGTCTGACACTTTTGAATGATATACATTTACAGATAAACAGATTGAGTAATGTATTTCTTTGTTCTTAAAAATTTGAAGTAATTTGAAAATATTGATGTCAAAAATTTTTAATTTAAATATTTTTTAAATTGATTTAACTTGTTAAACTATGCAATTGATAGAATTTATTCTTATTTCTATGGTGAAGTTAAATTTACAGACTTCGAGGTAATAAAGTTTTCCTAATAAAATTTCCAGTTTCTAGCTCAAACTGAATAAAAACAACCTGTCAACAGAACCCCTGATTAAGATATGATATGGGGACAACAGTGCCTTCTCTTACCACAAGCTGTGGTAGTTCTGTTTAGGGAATTCTGCTTACTTTAGTTCAGTTCACTTCAGATCAGTTCAGCCGCTAAGTCGTGTCCGACTCTTTGCGACCCATGAATTGCAGCACGCCAGGCCTCCCTGTCCATCACCTACTCCAGGAGTTCACTCAGACTCACGTCCATCGAGGCAGTGATGCCATCCAGCCATCTCATCCTCTGTCGTCCCCTTCTCCTCCTGCCCCCAATCCCTCCCAGCATCTGAGACTTTTTCAATGAGTCAGCTCTTCACATGAGGTGGCTTTACTGGAGTTTCAGCTTTAGCATCATTCCTTCCAAAGAAATCCCAGGGCTGATCTCCTTCAGAATGGACTGGTTGGATCTCCTTGCAGTCCAAGGGACTCTCAAGAGTCTTCTCCAACACCACAGTTCAAAAGCATCAATTTTTCGGTGCTCTGCCTTCTTCACAGTCCAACTCTCACATCCATACATGACCACAGGAAAAACCATAGCCTTGACTAGAAGGACCTTAGGCAGCAAAGTAATGTCTGCTTTTGAATATGCTATCTAGGTTGGTCATAACTTTTCTTCCAAGGACTAAATGTCTTTTAATTTCATGGCTGCAATAACCACCTGCAGTGATTTTGGAGCCCAAAAAAAATAGTCTGACACTGTTTCCACTGTTTCCCCATCTATTCCCCATGAAGTGATGGGACCAGATGCCATGATCTTCGTTTTCTGAATGTTGAGTTTTAAGCCAACTTTTTCACTCTCCTCTTTCACTTTCATCAAGAGGCTTTTTAGTTCCTCTTCACTTTCTGCCATAAGGGTGGTGTCATCTGCATATCTGAGGTTATTGAGATTTCTCCCAGCAATCTTGATTCCAGCTTGTGTTTCTTCCAGTCCAGCATTTCTCATGATGTACTCTGCATAGAAGTTAAATAAGCAGGGTGACAATATACGGCTTTGACATACTCCTTTTCCTATTTGGAACCAGTCTGTTGTTGCATGTGCAGTTCTAACTGTTGCTTCCTGACCTGCATACAGATTTCTCAAGAGGCAGGTTAGGTGGTCTGGTATTCCCATCTCTCTCAGAATTTTCCACTTTCCAGCTTGTGTTTCTTCCAGTCCAGCGTTTCTCATGATGTACTCTGCATATAAGTTAAATAAGCAGGGTGACAATATACAGCCTTGACGTACTCCTTTTCCTATTTGGAACCAGTCTGTTGTTCCATGTCCAGTTCTGTGTTGCTTCCTGACCTGCATATAGGTTTCTCAAGAGGCAGGTCAGGTGATCTGGTATTCCCATCTCTTTCAGAATTTTCCACAATTTATACTTGAATAAAAACAAACAAACCTTTAGGGGCACTTACTAAAGCTCAAGTGCTTATTATCATTATAGTTTTAGTCACAGTTTCATTTAGTATCAGAATCTAAATATGGCACTGATAGCGCTTCTGTTTTTTAAACATGTTTGTTAATGTTTTAATAAACTTTTTTTAGATCACATTTCTATTAGGCTTATATAAAAAAATCTGTCTCCTCCACCACCAACCTGTCTCCATTTCCATTTCCTTGAACTAACAACTGTCAAACCTTTGGGCTTTTATTTTAATAATTACCTTCATTTTTATAAATGATTATTCTTTCTGTTGTTTCTTGGAGAATTTTTCAGTTTTCCATGTTAACAACTGATTGAAGTCCTAATTTGAAAAATGAAAATTTAGCTCCATTTTAAATCGTGATTCTTCGCTTTCCTCTCCATCTCTGAATATTGTCCTAATTTTTTTATAAGGTTGGTATACAGTTTAAACCAGGCAGCATACATACTGTGGTTATGAAGGGTAGCAGAATATGCCACTTGCCAATAATATGTCACCGTGGCATATTTCTTTGAGGAAAAGGCATTTGAGAAGCAGCAGAAAGAAAAGGTTTCTGCCTCCCCTCCATTTGGCTCAGATGGTGAAAAATCCACCTGCAGTGCAGGCGACCTGAGTTCGATCCCAGGGTTGGGAAGATCGTCTAGAGGAGAGCATGGCAACCCACTCCAGTATTGTTGCCTGGAGAATCCCCCTGGATGGAGGAGCCTGGGGGTACTTACAGTCCATGGGGTTGCACAGAGTCAGACACAACTAAAGTGACTAAGCACAACACAGCACAAAGGCGTCTGCCCCTCCTCCCCTCTCTATCCCTAGAAGTAAGTTAGTTTCCTATTGATGGAGAAGGCTTGGACTTAAATCAGCATAACAGATTTCACTCTTGGTTACTGTGTTTTTCCTGGCCATCTCCCCACAACTGGCCTCCCCCACACCTTTCTTTTTTTTGTTGTTGTTAATCTAGCTGAAGATGATATTTAAGCCTGTGTTGTAAATCACCTCTGAGTGGCTTAAGAGTTTTTCTCTGAGTGTCTTCTGTAAACACACGAGGTATACATGTTAATAAGCATCTGTTTTGTTTTTCTTATATAAATATGTCTTTTGTTATAATGCCCCAGCTAAGAACTGAGAGCATTAAAGGGAAAATTATTTTTTCCGTCCTTACACTTGTAGTTCCTTTCAGGAAAATGTTCTTTTTGTCCTATAATTAATCATTTAATGTGTTTAGTTTTCTATTTATATGGTATTAATTTATCTCTAAACTTTCCATCAGAAATGTGAGTTACTTTACAGTGAACCTCATAGATAGTTCATCAAGGCACTTTTCTCTTGGGAGCCTCTTGCCTGAAGCAGCCCCAGCTCTTTTCCAGTCCACTGTGGCTGCTCTCTCTGGGCCTCCTTCATGGCTACTCTGGAGCTCCCTGTCACCAGTCTTCTGGATATCCTAGCCTCCCTCCTATGGCAGCTGACTTATTTCAGGATCCAAATCCACCTCTTCTTTCTTCTTGTTTTGGTGGGATACATTTTCCAGGACGCTCTCTGGGAAAGTGGTTATTGCATCTGTACATAATTGGAAATATTACTTTTACTCTTGATTTATTGTTTGGCTTAGATAAATTGCCCACATAACTATTAGTAAAAAGCAGGACTGGAAATCAAACCCACACTCACCAGATACTCAACTTGAAGCCCTTTGCCTGTGCCGTGCTTTGTATCTGAGTAAATAATTTGTGTGTTGGGAACTTCTTTTTGAGGGACTAAGCTTTAGTTTCAGGTTATAGTGCTTTTAAAAAGCTTAATTTTATGCATGAGTAACTTTGGAGGTTTTGTGATGGTGTATCTTATTTTCTTTAGCACGCTTTGGAATAGATTTGTATTCATGACTTTCTCTTTTAGAAGAGGAGAGAAATAGTGAAATCATTTTGAGCTTTAGTTGCAGATCTGTAGAAAATATATTGGATATGGGGTTTAATGAAATGAGTTTATTGAGTTACCTATGGATTTCAGATTGCAAATGCTTTTGATAAGTCTTCTTAGTTAAGACTGAATTGCTTCTTAGTTAAGACTGAATTGCTCAGAGGTGGAATCTTAGCCTGACAGAGAATTACTCTAATTGCCTTACTGCCATGGCAGACATATTTTGGGAATCCTCATGGTCTTTACCTTGGTAATAGATAGTTTTATACTTTGCCAAGAAAAGAAAAACTAACTTCTAATTAACATGGAATTATCTCCTGAAACTTTTCCTGAGAGTACCAGCTTAATCTTGTTAGGCAAGACATGTTAGCTTTATATCTTCCTTTATTTTTTTCTAGGTTGTTCATTAATTCCCTGAATGTTTATCTGCCATGTGTCAGCTGCTGTTCTATGTACTGAGTATAGAGCAGCGACAAGACCTCTTGTCATAGAGATAAGACCTCTTGTCATATCCTAATAGCAGACAGATTAAAAACAATAAATCAGCGAATACCACAATTTTAGATGGCAGATGCTATAAAGAAAATAAAACAGTAATTTGATAGGAATTATGAGGACATGAGTTTGGGTGAACTCCGGGAGTTGGTGATGGACAGGGAGGCCTGGTGTGCTGCAATTCATGGGGTCGCAAAGAGTCGGACAGGACTGAGCGACTGAACTGAACTGATGAGGCCATTAGATAATATCATCAGGAAAAGGCTTTCCTTAAAGACTTGACATTTGATGTGTATATGTGTGCACGCTTAGTTATGTCTGACTCTGCAACCCCTTGGACTGTTGCCCACTGAGCTCGTCTGTCCATGGAGTTTTCAGGCAAGAATACTGGAGTGGATTGCCTTTTCCTACTGTAGGAGATCTTCCCAACCCAGGGATCCATCCCACCTCTCCTGCATTGGCAAGCTATAAAAAAATAAAATAGAGGAATTTGATAGAAATTATGGAGACGTTAGATAATGTCATCAGTTCAGTTTAGTCGCTCAGTCATGTCCGACTCTTTGCGACCCCATGAATCGCAGCACGCCAGGCCTCCCTGTCCATTACCAACTCCCAGAGGTCACTCAGACTCATGTCCATCGAGTCCATGATGCCATCCAGCCATCTCATCCTTGGTCGTCCCCTTCTCCTCCTGCCCCCAATCCCTCCCAGCATCAGAGTCTTTTCCAGTGAGTCAGCTCTTCTCATGAGGTGGCCAAAGTGCTGGAGTTTCAGCTTTAGCATCATTCCCTCCAAAGAAATCCCAGGGCTGATCTCCTTCAGAATGGACTGGTTGGATCTCCTTGCAGTCCAAGGGACTCTCAAGAGATTATGTCATCAGGAAAAGGCTTTTCTTAATGAGTTGAGCTTTGAAATGAGGTAACAATTAAAAGGTGAATTGTTACCTTAAAATAAAAGTAATGCTTCACAGAGCTGGAGGAATAGTATTCCAGGCAGAGAGGACATCAAAGGCAGAGGCCTTGAAGCAGACACAGTGTAGGTGAGTCTGAATAGAGTGTAGGGAGTGAAGGGGTGGGGAAGAGTGGTGTATAGGGAGGTGGGGCCAGACCCATAAGACCTTTTAGGAGTATATTTTGGGTTTTATTCTTACTGCAGTGGGAAGTCATTGGAGAGTTTAGAAAGACAAGTAATATGATTTTATATACATTTGAAAAGATGATGTCTGCTGAATAGAGAATAAATTGTAAGGTGGCAAGAAATAGTAAGAAAACCAATCTGACGGCTCTTCAGTCAAGTAATATTTACTGGTTACCAGTTACTATATCCCAGACAATATTCTAGATACTAGGAATATAACATTCAAAAAGCAGATAATGTCTCAGCTCAAGCAGAGCTTACATTATATTGGGTATAGTCAGACTGTAAACAAGTGAGTAAGATGTGTCAGATTCGTGTTATGTGCTATGAAGTGACTTCAGGTAGGGGTAGAAAGTGATGAAGCTGCTGGTCCAGGAAGATTCCTTTAAGTAGGTGAGAGACCTGTAGGAAGTGAGGCTGTTTTAGTAAATTAGGCCAGAGATGTGGCATTTCTAGAGTGATCATAGAACTAAAATTGACAATTCAAGGTAAACTTTTGAAGTAGAGCCAGTAGTACTTGCTGATGAATTTAACATACCCCAGAGGTTAAAGCATCTGCATGGGATACGAGAGACCCGGGTTTGATCCCTGGGTCGGGAAGATCCCCTGGAGAAGGAAATGGCAACCCACTCCAGTACCCTTGCCTGGAGAATCCCATGGAGGGAGGAGCCTGGTATGCTACAGTCCATGGTGTCGCAAAGAGTCGGACACGACTGAGTGACTTCACACTTCACATCACACCTATGACTAAAAGAGGAATCAGGAATGACCCCTACATTTTTGGTTCAAGCAGCTGGAGAAATGATGATGCCATTTACTGAGATGAAGACCAGAGCAAGGATTGTGGATAGGGAACGGGATCAGAGTTCCTATTTTGCTATGTTAAATTTGGGTTTCTAGTGGATATTCAAGTGGAAAAGAGAATTAGGTATGAATGGATGGATCTACCTAACTAAAAAGATGAGTGATTTAAAATTGTATACTGAAATTACCTGGGAGGAGAGTGCTGTGGGGATCAAAGCCTAAAACTAAGCCCTGGGACACTGCAAAGTTTAGAGCAACAGTTCTCTCAGTTCTCTAAGCCTTTGTGCACTCTTAAAATTTGTCTAGCGCATCAAAGAACTTTTGTTTATGTGGGTTACAGTTGTCAATGTGCATCATATTACAGATTAGAGTTTAGGGAGTTCTGCTTCTGGCCAGGACAGAATAATTGGTATATACCCCTCTCTACCCTCCCCCCAAAACAACCACTGGTAAATGGGAAAAACACATGAAATAGTTTTCAAGGTGTTAGAAACAGTGATAACAAAGGACAGGAATCTCTGAGATATGAAAAAGTGAGATGAGCACTGTAACAGTTTCTAGGCTGAGAGCAGGGGTTCCCAGGCAGAGCCTGGTGGGCTCTTGAGTTAAGGAAAAAGAAAGACCAGGGAAGCTGATGGAGCTAAAGTTTACAAGACAGAGTGAGGAGAGGAGAAAGTAGCACAGAGAGAGCGAGCCCTGGGGATGTGCAGAAGGTTCACCTTGTGAATTCGTTCGGTACAAAGAGTCTGTTCTCTACCACAAGATGAAATCGAATTAAAAATCAGTAACAAAGCCCTCTGTAAAGTAACCAGATGATTTGGAAACTAAATAATACAATTCCAAATAACACATGGGTCTAAGAAAAATTAAAACTAGGAAATTTCAAAAATATTTTAACTCATAAACAACAGCAAATTCACTATATGTTAATGTAAATCCTAAGTAATGTATTTTAATCATATATTATCTGTGTTGAATCTAGAAAAATGATAATGGGTGATCTTATTTGAAAGCAGAAATAGAAACATGGCTGTAAAGACTGAATATGTGGATACCAAGAGGAATGGGGGGTAGGGAGAATTGGGAGATTGGTATTGACATATATGTTCTATTGACACTATGTATTAAAAAGGCAACTATTGAGAACCTGCTGTTTACCACAGGGAAGTCTACTTTATGACCTGTAGTGACCTAAATGGGAAGAAAGTCCGAAAAAGAGAGAGTATATGTATATTTTCAAGTGATTCAGTGTATGGATTGACACACTGACAATGTGTGGATTGACTGTGTGCTGTGTGGATCACAACAAACTGGAAAGTTCTTAAAGAGATGGGAATACCAGACCACCTTACCTGCCTCCTGAGAAACCTATATACAGGTCAAGAAGCAACAGTTAGAACTAAACATGGAACAATGGACTGCTTCAAAACTGGGAAAGGAGTACATCCAGGCTGTATACTGTCACCTTGTTTATTTAACTTATATGCAGAGTACATGTGAAATGCCAGGCTGGATGAAGCACAAGCTAGAATCAAGATTGCAGGAGAAATATCAACAACCTCAGATATGCAGATGATACTACTCTAATGGCAGAAAGTGAAGAAGAACTGAAAAGCCTCTTGATGAAAGAGAAAGAGCTTGAGAGTGAAAAAGCTGGCTTGCAACTCGACATTCAGAAAACTAAGGTCATGGCATCTGGTTCTATGACTTCATGGCAAATAGATGAGGAAAATGTGTCAGATTTCATTTTCCTAGGCTCCAGAATCAATGCAGACAGTTGACTACAGCCATAAAATTAAAAGATACTTGCTCCTTGGAGAAAAGCTATAACAAACATCAGTTCAGTTCATTTCAATCACTTAGTTGTGTATGACTTTGCGACCCCATGGACTGTAGCATGTCAGGCTTCCCTGTCCATTGCCAACTTCCAGAGTTTACTCAAACCCATGTCTGTTGAGTCAGTGATGCCATCCAACCCTCTCATTCTTTGTTGTCCCATTCTACTCCTGCCTTCAATCTTTCCCAGCATCAGGGCCTTTTCAGATGAGTCAGCTCTTCACATCAGGTGACCAAAGTATTGAAGTTTCAGCTTCAGCATCAGTCCTTCCAATGAATATTCAGGACCGATTTCCTTTAGGATGGATTGGTTGCATCTCCTTGCAGGCCAAGGGACTCTTGAGAGTTCTCCAACACCATAAGTCAAAAACATCAATTCTTCTGCGCTCAGCTTTCTTTATAGTCCAACTCTGACATCCCTACATGACTCCTGGAAGAACCATAGCTTTGACTGGATGGACCTTTGTCAGCAAAGGAATGTCTCTGCTTTTTAATATGCTGTCTAGGTTGGTCATAACTTTCCTTCTAAGGAGCAAGCATGTTTTAATTTCATGGCTGCAATCACCATCTGCAGTGATTTCAGACCCCCCAAAAATAAAGTCAGCCACTGTTTATACATCTGTTTGCCATGAAGTGATGGGACTGGATGCCATGATCTTAGTTTTCTGAATGTTGAGCTTTAAGCCAACTTTTTCACTCTCCTCTTTCACTTTCATCAAGAGGCTCTTTAGTTCTTCTTTACTTTCTGCCATAAGGGTGCTGTCATCTACATATCTGAGGTTATTGATACTTCTCCTGGCAATCTTGATTCCAGCTTGTGCTTCATCCAGCCCAGCGTTTCTCATGATAACAAATGTTGACAGCATATTAAAAAGCAGAACCATCACTTTGCACACAAAGGTCCTTATAGTAAAGACTATGGTTTTTCCAGTAGTCTTGTACAGATGTGAGAGCTGGACCATGAAGAAAGCTGGGCACCAAAGAATGGACACTTTTGAATTATGGTGTTGGAGAATACTCTTGAGAGTCCCCTGGATTGCAAGGAGATCAAACCAGGCAACCCTAAAGGAAATCAACCCTGAATATTCATTGTAAGGACTGATGCTGAAGCTGAAGCTCCAATACTTTGGCCACCTGGGACAAGGAGCTGACTCACTGGAAAAGACCCTGATGCTGGGAAAGATTGAGGGGAGGAGGAGAAGGGGACAACAGAGGATGAGATGGTTGGATGGCATCACTGACTGAATGGACTTGAGTTTGAGCTAACTCAGGGGGACAGTGATGGATAAAGAAGCCTGGCATGCTGCAGTTCATGGGGTCACAAAGAGTCAGACACAACTTAGCAACTTAGCAACAGTAGCTGATTCACTTTTCTGTATAGCAGAACCTAACACATTGTAAAGCAATTATAGTCAAATAAAATTTTTTAAAAAAAACCATATCATATTTTGGTAAGAAAAAAAAAATTTTCCCAATACACAAAAATCAAAGATTTCTACTCCTAGCCCAGATGGAATAACAGACCATACTTACTTTCCCCCCTTCGAAGCTAGAAAACCAGATGAAATATATAAACCAATGGATTTTCAGATATTGGAAAAAAGGTAGCACAGGACTGTTATCCCTGAGAGAAAGAGAACAAATAAAATGATGAGCTTTACAGCTCCAGCAGCTGGCAGGCAGTTTTATGGCCCCGGGTGGGGGGAGCCCAAAATAATCTTGTTGTATCGCTGAATAGTACAACAGAAATCAAAGTTGTGGAGACCAGGGTGACAGGACAGAGTCTCACAAAGGAGAGACCCACAGAGAGAACAGAGCTCTAAAGATCTATAGAAAGATCCGGGCAAGTCTTTGGCTACCTAGCCTTCTAGCCTTGAATGAGAGGAAACTGCCCAAGACCAGAGAAAAACTTGGGAAGGTTAGTTCCAGAACAATTCCTGGAGTCCACACAGGACAGGAAACAGCTTGAATTTCAACAGCCACCAGGCACAGTTGAAAAAACTTTTTAGTATGTAAGGCATTAGGCAGAAGCCTCAGAAAGATATTACTGCTTTATTAGTAAAGCATAACTACCTTAAGGCCAGATAATACATAGTTTAGGCTTTGCAGGCTACATATGGTCTTTGTCAAATGTTCTTGTTTGTTTATAATTCTTTTTAAAATATGAATACCAGTCTTAGCTTGGGGTGAGGTGAAGTCGCTCAGTCGTGTCCAACTCTTTGCGACCCCGTGGACTGTAACCTACTAGGTTTCTCCATCCATGGGATTCTCCAGGCAAGAATACTGGAGTGGATTGCCATTTCCTTCTCCAGGGGATCTTCCCGATCCAGGGATCGAACCCAGGTCTCCTGCATTGGAGGCAGACGCTTTAACCTCTGAGCCACCAGGGAAGACCCTGAGGACCACACAAAAATTAGCCATGGGTTGCATTTGACCCTTGGACTATTATTTGCCGATCCCTGCTCTAGGCTACTTGCTGCTTTAATTTTCCTTAATAAAAAGATTTTTTTCATAGACTGGTTTTCAGCCCAGTTTTAGGTTCACAGCAAAGTTGAGTAGAAAGTATTGACAGTTCCTCTGTTTCTCCTGATCTGACACACGGACAGACTCTCCTGCTCTCAACACCCCATGCCAAAGTGGGACATTTGTTATAACTGATGAACCTACATTGACACCTTGTTACCACTCAAAATCCACAGTTTATCCAGAGTTCATTCTTGGTATTATATATTCTGTGGGTTTTGACAAACATCCAGTTCTATATTTCTACTGTTGTGGTACACAGTAATAGTTTTGTTGCCCTAAAAATCCTATGTGTACCACATCTTTATCTCTAACCCCTGGCAACCACTTATCTTACTCCTGTCTTCATAGTTTTGTCTTTTCCCGAATGTCATACAGTTGGATTCATACAGTATATATTCTTTTCCTTAGTAATGCATTTAAGCTTCCTCTAAGTTTTTTCATGGCTTTATAGCTCATTGTTTTTTGGGAGCTGAATAATCTATTTTCTGGATTTCTGAACTTTCTGTACCAAAGTTCAATGACCAGTTCCCTTACTGAAGAATATCTTGGTTGCCTCTTTTGGCAGTTATGAGAAAAGCTATAATTAAATGTTCATGTGCAGGTTTTTGTGTGAACATAAGTTTTCAGTTCATTCGGGTAAATACTAAGGAATGTGATTGCTGGGTCATAAGGTACCTTTAGTTTTTTAAGAAACTGTCAAGTTATCTTTGGAAGTGTCTGTGCCATTTTGCATTCCCACTGCATATGGTGGTGTTAGTGTTTGGATTTTTGCCATTCTGTTAGGTATATAGTGGTATCTCATTGTTTTAATGTGCAATTCTCTAACGATATGATGCTGAGCATCTTTTCCTATGTTTACTTGCCATCTACATATCTTCTTTGGTAAATCTTTCTTGCTCAGATCTTCTGCCTGTTTTTTAATTGTTCATTTTCTTACTGAGTTTTAAAAGTTCTTTATATATTTTGAATAAGTCCTTTACCAGTTGTATCGCTGAATAGGTACAACAGAAATCAAAGTTGTGGAGACCAGGGTGACAGGACAGAGTCTCACAAAGGATATTTTTACTCAGTCTTTCTTTGGCTGTGTTCTTATTCTCTTCTCTTGATAATTTGCCCTGATAAAATTTGAAAGCAAAGCATGAAATGATTTTGTTGACTTTGACTCCAACTAGTTTGATGTGCTTCAGAATAAACTACCGGAGAAGGCAGTGGCACCCCACTCCAGTACTCTTGCCTGGAAAATCCCATGGACAGAGGGGGGCCTGGTGGGCTCTAGTCTATGGGGTCACAAAGAGTCGGACACTACTGAGTGACTTCACTTTCACTTTTCACTTTCATGCATTGGAGAAGGCAATGACAACCCATTCCAGTGTTCTTGCATGGAGGATTCCAGGGACGGAGAAGCCTGGTGGGCTGCCGTCTCTGGGGTCGCAAAGAGTCGGACACGACTGAAGCGACTTAGCAGCAGCAGCAGAATAAACTACAATACAGTTTAAGGATAGAATAAAATTTTGCCACCAACAATGTAAAGTTAACAGTATCCTATTGAAATTACCAGGCATTCAAAGAAGCAAAAAAAAAAAAAGATCCTAGAAAAGAGAAAAATCAATTAGTAGAACCAGAGCTTCCCTGGTGGCTCACACTGTAAAGAATCTGCCTGCAATGCAGGAGACCTGGGTTCGATCCCTGGGTCAGGAAGATTCCCCTGGAGAAGGGAATAACAACCCCCTCCAGTATTCTGGCCTGGAGAATTCCATGGACAGAGGCGCCTGGTGGGCTACAGTCCATGGGGTCATAAAGAGTCGGACATGACTGAGCAACTAACACACAGAAATGTCAGAACTAGTAAAACTAGTAGATAAGAATGTTAAAACAGCATTTACAAATACATTCTTTATGTCAAAAAGGAAGAATCAAGGAGGATCCTGCTGAGTTGAGAAGTGGACCCTATAAAAAAGACCAAATGGAATTCCTTAGATGACAAACATACTTGAATTGAAAAATGTACTGGATGAGTAAAAACAGATTAGTGAATAAATTGAACTGAATGAAAATGCGTTTTATCACTGTGGCTTGCAACTGAAGCAGTGCCTAGGAGGAAATGTGTAGCATTAAACGCTGATACTGGAAAATTAGAGAAGAGGTTTTAAATTCATCATAAATACTTTCATCTTAAGAAACTAGAAAAAAGGGTAAATTCCATCCAAAGCAAGCAGGAAGAAAGTAATAGTGAAGATAAGAGCAGAAATCAATGGAATTGAAGACAGGAAAATAACAGAAAATCTATGAAACCTCAAGCTGGTTCTTTGAAAAGATCAACAAAATTGAGAAACCTCTAGCAGCCCTGATTAGGACTAAAAGAGAGAAAACAAATTGTGGGTATCAGGAATAAAAGAGGGAGGATACTAAGTATCCTGTTGTAATTAATAAGTATTACAAGTAACTGGCAATGCATTTGGGAACATACATGAAATGGACAGATTTCGTGAATGACACAAATTACTAAACCTTAGTCAAGGAAAAGTAGATAAGCATGAATATTCCTTCATCTGGGAACTAAATTGAATTTGCATCCCCAGGAAGAAAATTCCAGATCCAAATGGCTTCAGTGATGAATTTTATGAAATACATAAGGAAGGAAATAATACTAATTCTAAAACAATTCTTCTAAAAAATTGAAAAGGAAGGAATACTTCCTACCTTAAAGTTCTGACCAGTATTTTTCATGAATATAGATGCAAAAATTCTTACAGTATTTTGGTAAATCAATTCCAACATTACATAAAAGGATAATGCATTATAACCAAGTTATAAAACCAAGGGATTTATTCTAAGCTGGAGAAGGAAATGGCAACCCACTCCAGTATTCTTGCCTGGAAAATCCCATGAATGGAGGAGCCTGTTAGGCTACAGTCCATGGGATCGCAAAGAATCGGACATGACTGAGCGACTTCACTTATCCTAAGAATGCAGAACTGGTTTAATGTTAGAAAATTAATCAACATAATTCAGTGCATTAATAGACTGAAGAAGAAAAACACTGTATAATTTTTTAAGTAGATGCAGATAAGCATTTGCAAAATTGAACACTCAATAGTTAAAAGAACTCTTACTAAACAAGAATTTCATTAATCCTGTATGTGTTGTTCAGTCACTAACTCGTGTCTGACTCTGCGACTCCCTGGACTGTAGCCCGCCAGGCTCCTCTGTCCTCCGTTAACTCCTGGAATTTGCACAAATTCATTTCCTTTGAGTCAGTGATGCTATCTAACCATCTCATCCTCTGCCACCCCTTCAATCTTTCCCAGCATCAGGATCTTTAGTAGTGAGTCCGCTCTTCGCGTCAGGTGGCCAAAGTATTGGAACTTAAGCTTCAGCATCAGTGCTTCCAATGAATACTCAGGGCTGATTTTCCTTAGGATTGACTGGTTTGCTCTCTTTGCAGTCCAGGGGACTCTGAAGAGTCCAAAATTTGAAAGCATCAATTCAGTTTAGGAGATCTGAAAAACTTACAACTAATGTCATATTTAATGGTGAAATAGTGAGTGCTTCTTTTCTGACTGGAAACAAGGTAGAGATGTCTGTTCTTACCATTGTTCTGTGGATTCAGTACTGTACTGTGGATTCTTGCCAGTGTGATAAGGCAAGAAAAGAAAGAATACTCAGATTAAAAGAAAGAAATAAGACTTTTTATTCACAGCAAACATGATCACCTTTCACAAATAGTATGAATCATAAAAGGAAAAAAGTGATACATTCTATCTTATTAAAAGAAAAACTTTTACTCTTCAGAAGACAGATATGAAAATGAAAAAGCAAGTAATAGATTATGAGGAAATTTTGTAAAATTTGTATTTGACAAAGTGCTAGAATCTATATTTTATCAAGAATTCTTACAATTCAATAATATGTCCTAGGTGGTATTTTTTATTTTTTTTTATTTGGCCATACTGTACAGCTTTTGGTATCTTAGTTTACCAACCAGGGATCAAACCTAAGCTTTCAGCAATGAGAGCAGAGCCCTAACCACTGGACTGCCAGGCAGTCCCCAGTATTTTTTAAAAGGGCAAATATTTCAACAGATTGCTCAAGAAAAGAAAATACTCATATGCCAAATAACCATATAAAAATATATCGTTTGTCATGTTAGTCAGTAGTCACGAATCTTTGGAAAAGTAGAAAGTAAAATAACAGTAAAATAATACTACATGCTTATTTTAATGACACAAAAGAAAAAACAATACCAAGTGTTGACCAGGATGTGCTGCTGCTGCTGCTGCTGTAAGTCGCTTCAGTCGTGTCCGACTCTGTGCGACCCCATAGACTGCAGCACACCAGGCTCCTCTGTCCCTGGGATTCTCCAGGCAAGAGTACTGGAGTGGGTTGCCATAGAGCACATGAAACTCCTATACATTTCTGGTGAGAATGCAGATACAGTCGTTTAAGTGAACAGTTTAGTAGTTTGTTATAAATTGACACATGCACCTACTTACTCCTAGCTGTTTACCCAAGAGAAGTGAAAGCATATATCCACACCCAGATTTTTAGAATCAGATTTGTCAAGATGTAGTTTACAAAAAATAAAGTTCATTAGTTATAAGTAAAAAGTTTGATGAGTGTTACAGATAAATGTTACAGCAGGTTATTCATACTATCTTAAACTGAAAACAATCTCAGTATCCATAAACACGTTGCAATACATTCAAAAAAGAATTAACCCCTGACATTTGAAACAACAGAATGAATCTCAGAAACATTATACTAACAAAAGCCCAACTGAAAAGGTAGCACTCTGTATAATTCCACTTATGTAGCCTTCTAGAAAGGACAAAAGTATGGTAACAGAAAGCAGATTGGTACTGCCTGGGGCTACAGGTGGAAAAAGGCAGGGACTGACTACAAAGGAAGTCTGTGGATAATTTAAATCTTCTGTTTCATGGTTGTGTTGGTAGATAACACAACTATACATTCTTTTAAAATGCATCAGATTGCACTTAAAACATTTTTTATGCAAATTATTTTTCAGTAAGTCTGATCTTAAAATTTTGATGAGAAGAATAAGACTCCTTTCTATTTTTGCAAATCTCTTTAATGTCTTGCTTACTAGAGACATCTTGAGTCTCACTCAGGTTAACTTCTGCATTTAAACTGTTGTCATGTGTTGTTTTAGTTAAAATATATGAAAAGTATCCAGGTTGTGAGACAGGTAATTGATCTCATGACTCATGTTTCACAACACACTGTAGCAAGAGTGGTTTCATAGGAGAGGAGACATCAGAAGCGCTTAGAATTGATTGAGACCAAATTTGAGGTGAGGGAGTGGAGCTATGAAGGCAGACGACTCTTAGGGCAAGTTTCACTGTGTCAGTAAGAGAGAAATGAAGTCAAAGCTGGAGGTGGGTGCTGGGTCCAGGGACGGTTTTGTTTGTTCAGTTGGTAAAGAATCCGTTCGATCTCTGGGCTGGGAAGATGCCCTGGAGAAGGGATAGGCTACCCACTCCAGTGTTCTGGCCTGGAGAATTCCATGGATTATGGAGCCCATGGTGTCTCGAAGAGTTGGACATGGCTGAGCGACTTTCACCTTCACTTTAAAGTTGGAAGATACTTAACCCAATGGTTATCTGATCTGTTTTTACTGCAAGTCACAGTGAAAAATTTATCTTATATTACTGTTAACTGTATGCACACATATTACTGAAATAAATTTTGCAAAATAGTTTTTAATCTTTCCATGTTTTAAAAGGTTGTATTTAGATATTTTCAAATAATGTTCATATGCACCCTCCTTGAGCTTGACTGTCTCCAACATTAGAAAAAATTGTTTTCCATCATATTTTCTCAGAATTTCTTTAGTGACTTTGAAAAAATAAAAGTAGTGAGATAATTGACTTCCAGAGCCAGTTGGTTATGCTTATCCAAACCATAACTGATCTTACTTATTTTTAAAAGCGGGGACAGATTAAAGAATTCCTGTGTGTTCCCTGCCTCCACACATGCATAACCTCTGCAAATACCAACATTCCCACCCTAGAGTAGTACATTTGTTACAGTTGTTGAACCTACATTGACACTCATAATCACACACAGTCTGTAGTTTACTTCTAGGTTCTCTCTTGGTGTTGTACATCCTATGGGTTTTGACAAATTTGTGACGTGTATCTACCAATATAATATCATACAGAGTGTTTTCACTGCCCCAGAAGTCCTCTGTGCTCCATCTGTTCATCTCCCTTCCCCACCCTCAACCCCAGGCCCTGCTCTTTTCACTGTCTCCATAGTTTTGCCTTTTTGTGAATATCCTATGTATAGCTGGAATCATATAGTATGTAGCCTTTTCAGATTGTCTTCTTTCACTTACGTGCATGCCTGCTCAGTCTTGCGTGCCTGCTCAGTCTTTTTAGTCATGTCCAACTTTTGCAACCCCATGGACTGTTGCCTGCCAGTCTCCTCTAACCATGGGGTTCTCCAGGCAAGAACACTGGAGTGGGTTGCTGTGCCCTCCTCCAGGGGACCTTTTGGACCCAGGGATAGAACCCACGTCTCTTACATCTCCTGCATTGACCGGAGATTCTTTACCACTAGTGCTGCCTGGGAAGCCCCTTGTGTCACTTAGTACTGTTTGTGTAAGGCTCTTCTGTCTTTTCATGCCTTGATAGCTCATTTCTTTTCAGAACTGGTTGACACTCCACTTTCTGGATATACCACAGTTTGATTATCTGTTAACCTACTGAAGGACATCTTGGTTGTTTCCTCTTTCCATTTTAATGCACTCTGGCACTTTTTATCCTATCTTTTTTGTTTTATTAAGAAAAAGATGCTGATCTTGACCTACTAAGTTGTATTCACAACCCACACTCTCACTTTCAAAAGCACAATCCCATCCCAAGCTTACTTGTATGCAGTGGGAAAGATTCAAAAGAGAGGAGAAGTTGGTGATACAGGAAAGGATAATTGCATGAGAAGGCCTTAATGGAATCCAGAGCATAAATTAGAGCTTGGTCCTTAAATGCAGCAAGGACAGCCTTTGCATGCTCACTGCGAGGGAAGAGAGATCATGTGTGCACAGATGAAGTAGTAGTAGTTGTAAGATGTCAGAGTTCCTGTTAGAACTTATCTGTATTTTCAGAGTGATGTGAGCCCAACTGAGAAGCAAGTGTTGCAGTTTTGGCGGAAGTGTGAAGTTGTCATTTTCGAGAATTGTAAAAGTTTACTGGAGAAAGGTAGAAAAGTTGTATGATAGTGCTGAGTGCTCGTTTGAGACTTACGATCATAAATTTAAAGTGAGGCTCGTCAGTTCACAGTTGAATGAATAATCCCAAAGTGAGTGTTAGCTTTTACTATTAATCTGTTCTTCATCCATGTTTCATTGCATGAATGTCGTAGCTATTTGGTGAAAAAAAGACATGAGATTTTATTTGGGGAGACCCTGACTTCAAACTTTTTCTGTGATATGAAGAGGGTGAGTATGTATCTCATTGGTGTCACTGTACAGGCTTGAGTCTGTGCCACTCTTGGATCCTGGTTTTGTTACACCCCTGGGTTCATGGGCAGACTCAGAGATAACTCTGGGTGTAAAATATGCTCTGAAAAGAGCAGTGAAGGTGGTCAGGGCCTGAAGGACTTGACTTGGCACTGGAGAATATTATATTTCCACTTGGCAAGGCAGAAAGGTATGATTCAAGGACTAAAAATCTTGAAGAATATGACTTGGTTGCATGGGAGCTTATTCATCTGCTCTTGCCACTATCTGATCCACTTAAAACTTTTAAGAGGTAAATTCAGGTAAATTTAATTTAAGCTCTGAAGTTTTCCTTGCCAAATGGCAGTACTTCTAAAATGAGGTGGAGAAATGAGTAGGAACGATTTTATCAGTCATAATCTCTCGGCATTGTTCACTTTTTGAGCAGGAGTTGTTGGACTTCTTGGGCCAAAGCTGGAGTAGTGGTTGCCATTTACTTTTGTTTCTAGTCTAGCTGGAGGGGTAATTAGATTTAAAAAGAAAATCTCTTTTTTTAAACCTGGGATTTTATTCCTTCAGAAGACAAAGTCATTAAGCCTTCTTAACTGTTATGAAATTACATTAGGAAATTTCTTGAGTAATTAAATCCATAATCGATAAGTTAACAGTGGAGGAGACTTGTTATCAGAGCTGATTATGTAGACCTCATAGTGCTGTTACCCTTGCCTAATCATAAGATCTCACCTGTTTCTGAAGAGCTCAGTTTTCCTAATAATCTTAGTGGGTAATTTATATGTTCCTGAAATTTTAGCCAGTCTCTTATTTAAAACCTACCAGACACTTTACAGCCCAACACATTAGTTTCACTGGGAGTTTGCATACCATACCATACACATAAATATGTTGGAATTAGGAACAGTCTCTCCCTAATGTCCAAGGAACAGTCACATGTATAGATCAGGGAATACTGAAATGAATGTGCAAATAGAGGCAAAACTAGCTTCTTCCACAGTAGGGGAGGGAAGTCAGTCAAACCTTCACCAGACAGGATTCTACTTGTGTGCAAGAATTATTTTGCATTGCCATTAGTTGTTTACAATTTACAGAGCTGTAACATAGCTCGTAGGGGATGACTGGAAATCTGGAAGGGTAGGTTTAGAAAATGCATCGTTTTTCAACTGAAGCACAAATTTCCCCCTAAATCCAGCTATTCATGATATTTCACTATAGAGAAAATGGTGGTTATTGGATGAAAACAATTTAAAAACTTTTAACTATTTGCAGTATGACTCTAAAATTATATAGAATTTACAACAACATTTTAGACCATGACTTAAGTGTTTAAGGTTGCTACAGTGTTTAAGTGGAGAAGGAAATATCAACCCACTCCAGTATTCTTGCCTAGAGAATCCTCTGGACAGAGGAACCTGGTGGGCTGCTGTCCATGGGGTCGCACAGAGTTGGACATGACTGAAGCGACTTGGCAGGCATGCATGCATTGGAGAAGGAAATGGCAACCCACTCCAATATTCTTGCCTGGAGAATCCCAGGGATGGGGGAGCCTGGTGGGCTGCCGTCTGTGGGGTCGCACGGAGCCTGACACAACTGAAGTGACTTAGCAGCAGCAGCAGTGTTTAAGTGCAACCTCAGCTGTTTGAACCTTGGTTCAGAATCAAAAATAGATGTCCTCAAATCCATACTCTAACAATGAGTGGCTACTCTTTATTGAGTAAATTAATGTACATTAATAGTGGTGACCTGGAGGTCAGGCTTAAATTATCTTCAGAGGTGTTTGAAGTATTAGTAAATTAAGATTGATTATAATATACCAAGATAGATTGATGATGGTGGGGGTCTTAGATTATCAAAGGGGTTCTGTTAGAAAACAGGCAAGAAATGTGAAGGAAAAGGGGGAATTAAAGTGGGTATTCTTTGTTTTTATCCATCTTTCCTAGAAACTTCTACTTTTAAACTGAGTTAATATTCTTCCTCCTAGTACTGTTATCTTAGAAGTTAGACTGGTGTCTTTTGGAAATATTTAAGAAAACAGCCTCTTTCATGCTCTAACAAAAAGCTTTTTTAAAAGAGTATGGGATGTGGGAAGAAACCTACAGATATAAACTAGGAATGTTATGTTTCAAGTCTGTATCTGAGAAAAGGAGAAGATACTAATATAAAAGAAGGTTGCCACAGCATCTCCCCCCGACCCAGGCCTTTTAAATTCATTGTAAATGAGTTCAAAGGGTGCTGTTCTTGAGCACATTTATGTTCTTCTTGATTATTCTTGATGTTCACTTTGTTGATTATAGACGTACGTGTAGTTTTTATAGTCCTGATTTACTGACCTCTTTGAATTTCAGGTAAAAAACATCAAGATGAATTTCATCTTCTGGTGGATCAAGCCAAAAAAGGATACAAAAAGACTGTTGGAATGTCCAAAAGAAAAGCAACAAAAGGAGAGGATAAATCTACAGAAAAACTATCCTCTGTATGTGTGGGTAAGAGACTTTAATTAAAAACAGAAGTATATTGAATTTTACTATTTTTAATATAAAAAAATAAAATCAAAAGACTTTACTTTGGACTTATTAGTATATTTAGACATGTAGCAGTTGTTGGATGTAAACCAGATTTATTACTCCAGAAATAAATGAGTGGGGAGGTGTCCTGAAGATACAGTTTCTAAAAATCCCTCTTCCTTTCATGATAAATCAGAAGTTTCTTAGTTGTTTAAGCTTGAGGTATAGGATTTATTGCTGCCCATCCTCAAATAGCCTACAAAGAGAAATTATTTTTACTATAGTTCACTGGTATTTACTTTGGATAGAATGTTTTGCTAAAATATCTAAAGCTAATACATCTCACATTCCTTAATTTTAGCCCATATAAAAATTTGAAATTAATATTATATTTATATTGCCAGGACTTTAAGTGAAGTGAAAGTTACTCAGTTGTGTTCAACTCTTTGCAAGCCCATGGACTATACAGTCCATGGGATTCTCCAGACCAGAATACTGGAGTGGGTAGCCTGAGTCAGTGGCTGTAAGTACATTCACAATGCTGTGTCACCATCACCACTATTACACTCAAAACTAACCTGTGAAATAATAACTCTTTCACTTTCCCCACTGGCCCTTAGTAATCCTTGGTCTACTTTCTGTGTCTGTGAATCTGCTTCTTCTGGGTACCTCATAAAAGTGAAATCATGTATTACTTTTTCTTCTGTATCAGCTTATTTCATTAAGCATAATGTCTTCAGGGTCCCCATTTTATAACCTATATCGAAATCTATTACTTCTTATGGCCGAATAATATTTCATTGCCTCTATAGACCATATTTTGTTTATCCATTCATTTGTAATGGTTTTTTCCCACCTTGTGGCTATTGTGAATGATGCTGCTGTGTGCATTGGTATTCATGTATCTGTTCCAGCCTCTGCTTTCCATTCTCTTGGGTAAATATCTAGCAGTGGCATTTCTGGTTCTTAAAATAATTCTGTCTTTCCCTTTTTAGAAACCACCAAACTAGTTTCTGTAGTGGCTGCACTGTTTACATTCCCATCAGCAGTGCTTGAGATGTCCAGTTTCTCTGTATGCTCATCACTTGTTATTTTTCATTTTTCTTACTGAAACCATATTGATAGATATGAATTTGTATCTCATTGTGGTTTTGATTTATATTTTTCTAATGACTAATGAGATTGAGATTTTTTATATGGTTATTTGCCATTTGTTTTTCTTCTTTGGAGAAGTGTCTGTTTAAGCCCTTTGCTCATTTTTTAATTGGCTTGTTTTTTTTGTTGTTGTTGAGTTTTAGGAATTCTTTAAATATTCTGAATATTAATTCCTTATATAAACTTTTTCTCTGTTGTCTTTTTATTACCACGATAGTATCTTTTGAGGCAAAAGTGCTTTGTTTTGATGAAGTTCATTTTATCAGTTTTTTCTCTTGTTGCCTATGCTTTTGTTGTTATATTCATGGAGTTGTTGCAAAATCAGTGTCATGAAGTTGTCCTTTATGTTTTCCCCTAAGAGTTTCATAGTTTTAGGTCTTATTTAGGTCTGTGGTCCAGTTTGAGTTAATTTTTGTATATGGTATAAGTAAGGGTCCAGCTTCATCCTTTTCATGTGTTGATAATCCAGTTTTCTGAATACCATTTGTCTAAAGACTATACTTTCCCCATTGAATGCTTTTGGTGTCCTTTTTGAAAATCAGTTGACTGTATATGTGAGGACATATTTCTGTACTGTGTGTTCTGTTTAATTGGTCTGTATATCTTTTCTTATACCAGTGCTGTGCTGTTTTAATTGCCATAACTTTGTAATAAATTTCAGTCAGAGGTTATGAATTCTCCAGCTTTATTCATCCTTTTCAGGGTTGTTTTGGCCATTTGATTCCTTTAAGATTCCATGTGAATGTTGAGGTGGATTTTCCTATTTCTGTCAAAAAAATAATCCATTGGGATTGCATTGTATTGCTGGATTGCTTTGGTTAGTTGACGTCAAAGTTAGTTTATCCTTTTGGTGCTATTGCATTCTTTATTTTTGTCCTCTGTTCTCCTGGTGTTGTGTAGAAGGTTGCTGACTGAGTCCAAGGTTTTTTAGGTATATTCTTTGTGATCTTTGTCAGCAACTTAGTTCATGCTGTTATTAAAATATGTTGTCAGAAAGCAGTTTAATCCCTGAGAAAATCCAGCTTAATATCTCAGATAAAGAGAATGTTTTTGTTTATTGGTTGACTGTCTTTTGAAGATGACTGACTGCTTACACTCAGGAGTTATGTGTTCTTTGTGTATGTATGCATGACTTTTACTCTCTCTAGGGTTCAGAGATGAGTACTGCTGGTAGATTGGTGTGTGTGAATGCATGTATCTGGGAGGGGTGGGGAGTGTGAGAGAGAGAGAGAATGGAACAGGCTGTAAGGTTGGGCTTTGCACAGTGTCATACAGCCAGTGTAACATTTGCTCTTTACAATAACTGGCTCATCAGAGTGCCAGCATAAGTGCATGAGGTATATGTCTTCTTAAGTAAAACCTTCATCTGTTTTTGATGCGTGTCTTTGAAGAAGTTTAATGTTGGGGCCTCATGTGTTTGGCTTTATTTGGAGTTCTCTCCTGAGATCCATGGACTGATAAGAAGGATAACTGACTTTCACTGCCCATGCTTATTGAATGATACTTGTCCGCAAGAGGAAATTTATCCTATAGAAGCTTACGTAAGAGTAGAAGGGGCTTCCCTGGTGGCTCAGTGGTAAAGAATCTGCCTGCCAGTGCAGGAGATATGGATTCCATTCCTGGTCCAGGAAGATCCCACATGCCAAGGCGCAGTGAAGACCATGTGCCACAACTATTGAGCCTGTGCTCTAGAGCCCAGGAGCCACAGGTGCTGAAACCTGCATGCTCTAGAGCCCGTGCTCTGCAACAAGAGAACCCATTGCAAAGAAAAGCCTGTTGCGCTACAGCTAGAGAAAAGCCCGCACAGCAACAAAGACCCAGCACAGCCAAAAATACATACATTAATTAAAATTTTCTTTAAGTGAAAGAAGAGAAGAATATAAATCAGGTGTAAAAATAAAAGATACTCTTATGTTAAATTCCTTCTCCCTGGATTACCAGCTTGATTGTATTCGCCCAGAAAGTTGAGTGATAGAGTCACCTGGGTTCAGTGGGTCATTGTGTCCTTTTAACCTGGTCATAGGTGTCTGTTTGCAAGAGAAGATCTTAGAAATCCTGTCTTAGTTAGCTGCTCATTTCCATTTCCCAGATGAACTTTAGAGGATATGGCTTGTATTGGTAATGAGCAGGCTTAGTGAAAGCCAGACAACATCAGGAGCTTAGTTTTAGAAATTATACTCTTGTGTGATGTATGCTGTTCTCCAGTGTAACAAAAAGTTATACTTATTTTTGGAAAAATCTTGATCATATGAAGTTGGGAAGGTTTGTTTGTTTGAAGAATATGTCTTACTCCTTTTCCGTAATTTTTCTCCTTATTAACAAAACTTTGACAGTTCTTGTTGGTGTCCTTTGTGAAAGGTCACTTGTCTCTACAAGTGCATGAGTGGTGCATAAAAGCTCTGCTTCCCTGTGAGCAAACATGCAAGAGGAGATTCTGTCCTTGTGGCACATGTCAAGGGGGTCAGGTGCTCACTCAGTCCCTGACCTTAAAGCCAGCACAGCTGAGGTCCCAGCACAGCCCTGCCATGCATGGCAAGGGAGGGTCTGCACACTTACGACTCCTGCACGGAGATGACGCTCTGCCCTCATATTTGCAGACCTTTGGTCACACCTGCAGGTCACATTCTGGCATATACTGCCTGTATCCCCTCAGCTGTCCTGGGCCTTGATCTCCAATAAGAGACCTCAGAAAGTGAGAATATGACAAGAGATGAGTAGAAATGTGATGTGTGTTGGATCAAACAGATACCTTGGTTATGTCTGATTAGTTTTTCTTTTCTCTAGTGAATAGTAGATTCTGTGTAACAGATTTAGGAAAATGACCAGAAAGATTAACTACCATACAGCAGTCAGTGACAAAGATTGTGGTTCTCTTATTAACTGAATCTTTAATCCTTTTTTGTAATTTTTTCTACATTTATCACTATTCTCTGATCTATGAAATATGCAGGAATTCTTGAGCTTCCCTGGTGGCTCAGATGATAAAGCATCTGCCTGCAATGCAGGACACCAGCTTGGATCCCTGGGTTGGGAAGATCTGGAGAAGGAAATGGCAACCCACTCCAGTATTCTTGCCTGGAGAATCCCACGGATGGAGGAGCCTGGTAGGCTACAGTCCATGGGGTCGCAAAGAGTCGGACATGACTGAGCTACTTCACTTTCACTTTCACTGTAAATAAAAGCTTCATTAGAATTATAAGTTTCTCCCCACTCTTGATTTCAAAGAAAATTTTATTTTTGAATTAATGAATCTGGAAGTACATGGGTGGACAGTATAAGCAAATGGCACAAGTGTAGTGCTTATTCTTTATTCTCTTGCTCCAAAGCTCCAAAACTAGAGTTTTGGAGTCAGTGTTACATAAACTTCTATTTTACCAAGTACAAATAGCAATATTAAATGTAATACAGAGGTTATAAATTTTAAGGTACTCTTAAATATTTCTTTCTTTTCCTTTCTTTCCTTTTTCTTTTGTAGGACAGGAAGATAATAAAATGAAACTATCAGATACACCCTTGGTAAAAACAAACCACTTCCCTCAAATTTCCCCAGGGAAATTAGAGCATGACAGACAAGATGATTCTTCCAGTTGTACTGATATTCAAGAGGAAGCTCTTTTTTCATCAGAATCAGATTCATTCAAAAGGTAAGAAACTTGCAGTAGTTGATCATTTTAGATTTCTGTTTTCTCTGCATGCTAAGAGACAGGCAAAATTAACCAGAAAATGCTGAGGCCTGACACTGTTCCTCCTCTCCTCCCAGCATCTCCTGCCACTTTGTAAGGTTCACAAAGAGAGCAGGGCAGGATGTGGAGGGTGTGTATTGCAATCACAGGGGACTTTGTTTTCTGCTCTGTAGCCTTTTCTTTTTTAATTAAAAAATTTTTTTTAACTTTATTGAAATATAGTTATTTACAATGTTGTGTTAGTTTCTGCTGTACAGCAAAGTGAATTGGTTACACATATACATACACTCTTTTTTAAGATTCTTTTCCCACATTGGCCATTACAGAGTATTGAGTAAAATTCTCTGTGCTATACAGTAGGTCTTTATTAGTTATCTCTTTTGTATATTGTAATATGTATATGTCAGTCCCTATCTTCCTAATTTATCCCCCCTGCCTTACCCTCTGGTAACCATATGTTTATTTTCTAAATCTGTAACTCTTTCTCTTGTAGATAAGTTCATTTTTATGCTTTTTTAAGGTTATACATATAAGTTTGTCATGTGGTATTTGTCTTTGTCTGACTTACTTCACCCAGTGTGCCAGTCTCTAGGTCCATCTATGTTGCTGTAAATGTAGCCTTTACAGAGATATTTTTCCTAAAGTTAGAAAAGAAGGCATGATTGACAGTGAAATTTTTATCAAAAGAATGGGTGAAGGAGATAAAGACAACTATACTAGAAAGTAGAGATGACAAGAGAGACAAAAAGGGAAGAATTTAATTGAGCAAATAAAATGGATGGGAAACCTTTAAAAATGAGAGATTTGAAGGTGAGTCATTTTTCCAAGTGGTTTTTTAAAAGACAATTTAAGATGATGATGTGATTTTGAAAGATGACATAGCGTCAAGCTGTGTATTGTTACCATTTTATGTTCAAGTGGGTGCAGCATTCTCTTGCGTTTCTGTGCCATAATTGATCAAACTTTTCAGTTTCTATTGTATTTGTACATTTTCCTCAGTGTTTGTTATAGACCTAAAGCTGTGGTAGAGCTCTTCCTATAGAAAACTTTTGTTTCTAATATCTTTCACATTGTTTTGACAGTGGTAGGTGTTGTTGCCTTTTGAATAAATCCTACCAATCTGAAATGCTAATAGCAACGTTACACTGTGAATGTGTCTTGGAAATTATTTGATCTTTGCTATTTGTTCAGTTAAAAATTGTTAACAGTGCTCTAGAGCGGTAGATTCTGTCTCATCTAAAATACCGAATTAAGAAGAAAATTTTTATAAGAAGAATATACCCAAAGATCCTCTATTTTCTTAGGGCTCTTGGGAAACAGCTTCAGGTTATTTAGAATCAAGTATTAGGAATGGAGAATCTTCTCATTTTGCCCGGAGCATACAGAAACGTTGTATCCTGAGTTGGGTAAGGGCAGAGCACATGGTAGCCTGAGTTTTTCCAAGACCTGGCACTGATGGACCGTTCTTGGTCAGTAGATACTGTTGTTTTTAAACACAGAACTTACCAGAATACAGGGTAGAAATGGAAGAGAAACAGAGTCCTGGGAAAGAAGAGTGAGTTTTTAAGCATAGTCATGAGATCCCTGAAGGTTTTGAAATGCCAGGATGAAATGGGACATTTTTATAAATTTGTAGTGGGGCAAATGGAGGAGAGTAAAAGGGGAGACCTATGGCAGCCAGGTGGATTTTTATCTACTGGTGAGAGTGTGGGAAACAGGATGAGTTTGTTGGCAGTCTTGGTCTCAGACAAATTTATTCATGTTTGTCTGAACTGTGAGAGGGTTATTAAACCATTAAAATTTTTTTTAAAGTAAGCTCTTATATTCTTCTATAATTTAATGCATGTATGTATGTTTCCACATTCACCCATACACCATGACCAGTGAAACTACCTGCTAACTGCAAATTTTTACCGATTTTATTGAGATAAAATTTACATACCATACAGTTCACTCATTTAAGTGACAGTCAGTGGTTTTTAGTGTTTCTAGAAGTACACCACCATCACCACAATTTTAGAGCATTTTCATCACCCTCCAAAAGAAACCTCTTCCCCATTAAGCCATCACTTTCTGTTTCCTCCCAACTCTCCTGGCAATCACTGATTTACTCTGTCTTTGTGGGCTCGCCTTGTCTGGACCTTGCATATATATGGGAGCATATAATATGTGGTCTTCCATAACTTGGCTTCTTTTACTTAGCATATTGGCTGCAAGGTTCATCCATTTTGTATCATGTTTCAGTACTATATTCCTTATTTCCATAATATTCCATTGTATGGATTTGCATTTAATTTCTTCTTTTATTAGTTGATGGACATTTGGGTTGTTTCTAATTGCAGCTCTAGCAAGGAAAAAAATTACTGACTTTCACTTGCAAACTTTGGAACCTTAGTTTAGAGACCAAATATAAGGATTGCCTGGGTGACCTTGAGAAAGCAGTCAGTGTCTGTTACTCCTATCTCAAGTTATGAATAAGTCTTTCTTTTCATTTGCCCTTTTATTTTGTCAGATTAAGATTTTTAAGTTTGAAAGATTGAGTCTGTTCCTTATACGCAACCTACAAACTAAAACTAAGGGGACGGTGTGAGTAAGATTTTTAAGTTTGAAAGATTGAGTCTGTTCCTTATACGCTACCTACAAACTAAAGCTAAGGGGACGGTGTGAGTGAATGGTATTTGGTTTGATACCAGGGCAGGCCACTGGGCCACTGAGTCCATTGGAGACTGTTAAGGAGGAAGTGAGCAAGGGAAGCACCAGTGGTGCAGCCAGAAAGGACCGGCTTCGAGTCAGGATCTGCTGGCTGATTTGGGAGTCCATCTTTGAAGTCTGTTTCCATAGCTATAAAAAGCATATATAAATACCTTCTATCTCAGATCTTATGGGAAGGTGAAATGAGATAATAAATGTAATAAAATTCTTTGATAAATATATGGTTATTATTTCTAGTTTGATAAAGATCAAATCAACTGAATTTTCTTCAGTAATACTGGAAAACTTGAGCTTCTAGGACTGAATATTTCAGAAATGCTTTCATAGTCCCCAATTCCTTCATTCTAATTCTTAAGCTGTACCATAGGAGTAAATTCCACAGTTTATCTTTTTTTTCCCTACTTCTGTTCTGAACTTTAGAAAGTTATAAGCCTGGCTTAATTAGTTCATTTGAAAATTCATTTAATTGGCCTCAACTGGGCATTCAATAACCTCAGATATGCAGATGACACCACCCTACGGCAGAAAGTGAAGAGGAACTAAAAAGCCTCTTGATGAAAGTGAAAGAAGACAGTGAATAAGTTGGCTTAAAGTTCAACATTCAGAAAACGAAGATCATGGCATCTGGTCTCATCACTTCATGGGAAATAGATGGAGAAACAGTGGAAACAGTGTTAGACTTTATTTTGGGGGGCTCCAAAATCACTGCAGATGGTGATTGCAGCCATGAAATTAAAAGACGCTTACTCCTTGGAAGGAAAGTTATGACCAACCTAGATAACGTATTCAAAAGCAGAGACATTACTTTGCCAACAAAGGTCCGTCTAGTCAATGCTATGGTTTTTCCAGTAGTCATGTATGGATGTGAGAGTTGGACTGTGAAGAAGGCTGAGCGCCGAAGAATTGATGCTTTTGAACTGTGGTGCTGGAGAAGACTTCTTGAGAGTCCCTTGGACTGCAAAGAGATCCGACCAGTCCATCCTAAAGGAGATCAGTCCTGGATGTTCATTGGAAGGACTGATGTTGAAGCTGAAACTCCAGTACTTTGGCCACCTCATGCAAAGAGTTGACTCATTGGAAAAGACCCTGATCCTGGGAGGGATTGAGGGCAGGAGGAGAAGGGGGCGACAGAGGATGAGATGGCTGGATGGCATCACCGACTCGATGGACGTGAGTTTGGGTGGACTCCAGGAGTTGGTGATGGACAGGGAGGCCTGGCGTGCTACAATTCATGGGGTCACAAAGAGTCGGACACGACTGAGTGACTGAACTGAACTGAACTGGGCACTTACCACCGAGACACAGTCTTCTTTTTATTCCTTGTTGCATTTCCAACCCATTTGTCCATGTCTATTTCCTCACTTTGAATGAATATCTTGTCTCCCAGTTCACCAGGGCAGGTCATCTGACCTGTCTCCAGATATTCCTTTCCATTTTAAGTTTTCTTTCTGACCTCTTCTTTCCTGTTAATTGTAAGAGAAAGATATATTTCTTAAGACATTTCTAAAGACATATTCTTTCTTAAGACAAATTCATCCACCTCCTCTAAGACATTCCTCCATCACTTGTTCCCTAAGTTTGCTCTCGGATGTCTCCTTTTTCTGAGCCCTTCTTCTTTATCTCTGCCTTCTCTTATTCTTCCCACAATGCAGGAAGTAATTTCCACTTCCTCCATTACAACCAAAGGCCTGTGGTAGAATCAAAGCATTTCAGAGATTAGTGGTCTTTGTCTGGTCCAGTTTTTATTTTCCTTAATATTCAGACATCATTTGGAAGGAAGATGGGGCACAACACTCAGTGACTTTGTTCAGATCTTTTCCAACTGTGAAATTCTTTAATACTGTTATTTTTGACAAGCATAATAATCATTGGTACATATCTGTATTTTTTTTTTTACCACTTGTTCATTTCAGACCATGAATCAACCTTCTAGAATCAGACTTATTCCTTGTATATTGAAGTGTTCCTATCTTTATTTCTTTTATTTTTTGCAAAAATTTTCTCATTTTTTCTTTTTATGAAAGTTTTATTGCTTTTGTTCTAAAGTACAGGGCTTTCCAAAGTACTTTTCATTTAGATGTTATGCATATTTATCATGAAAAATAGAAAATTTAGGTAAATAAAAAGTAAAATTCTATAATTTTAATCAGCCAGAAATGACTTTTCATATTAACGCCTTTGTATATACATCCTTCTTAAGATAGTGGTATAGATGCATAGATAGAGGAGCATTTTTAAAACAGAGCATAATTTTTATGCTTCTTTTTTTCTCTTTTTAAGATACAAGACATACTGTCTTAGGTTTAATGTGAGTGTAACTATTTTGTGATTTGTTTTTTAATTCATGCAGTCGTGCTGTTTTACAGATCATAGATCTTACTATTATATTGTTGAATAAACTGTTGCTTTTCTTTCTGTTAGAGCAGTATTTAAACTTTATGTAATATGCCGGGCTGACAGATGAGAATAATCTTATTTTTTTAAGTTCCAATAGATGTATCCAATCCGCGTAATTATTAGGATGTTGTTTGCTAATTTGATTCTCAGCTCTTAAATAAGTACTTCTCTTAGAGTTTGAATTATTGTTATATTGATTCTTTCTTGCCAATATGAAGACAGAGGATAAATAAGTTGATAAGAATTTTAGATTTTTGTACACCTCTTAGTTTCCGGAGTTCAAGAGACTTGTCCAAATTTCTGTAAATTAACTTATTGTTCTTCATAAGGAGAGAGGCCCTTTGTTCCCTGAGTTTTGGCAAGCAGAGAAAACTACATTTTTATTGAGTGCTAACTTATAAGAAAAGATGCTTTTGATTGTGACCCTAGAGATGAAGCTTTATCTTCATGTAGAAATGAATAGTGCTTATGCTATTCTTTGGAAGAATCTTTAGGTCATTATTAAAAAAAAAAAAAAAAAATTGTGTACTTGAATTCTAGGCAGTGTAAGTTAAAAAGAGACTTTTTTAACTGGAAAAACTTGAATAAGGTCATAGATAATATCATTTGTTATATCAGTATTCAGTTTCCTGATTTTAATAATTGTGTTAGGATCATGTAAGTGAATATATTTGTTCTTAGGAGATGCACACTAAAGGGTTAAAGGGACATGATGGCTGAAACTTACTCTCAGTGCTTAAAAAAATAACTTACGTGTATGTGGGTACACACACACACTCACAGACACACAGACACACACACACACAGAGTGAGAAAGCAAATGTGGCAAAATGTTGGCAATTGGAAAATCTGTATGATTGGTCTGAGTCTTTTTTTTTTTTTGGTAACTGTGAGATTTTAAAATTAAAAAAATTATTGAAAAGACTCACTGCGCATAGTCAAAGAAGTTTATTTATACCAGAAGATTTTCTAAAGGAAATTTGATTTATAGTTATGATTTATTGACTAAAGATAGTTGTAGCCAGGAGTCTACATGGGATGCCGAGTATGGTTTTTCCATTGCTGAAGCCATATTTATTTCAGTCAGTCTGTTCAGCGCCAACCCGACATGGTTATCTCAGCTTAGGTGTGTAGGAGAGTGTGGCCTAAAGAAGCAGGCATTGTGATTTCAGTATAAAAGAGTATCACAGAGACCAGCTAATTTTACTGCTTGGTAACAGTAGCAGAGAAGAGGGTGACAGAGGATGAGATGGTTGGATGGCATCACTATTTCAATGGACATGACCTTGGGCAAACATCAGGAGATAGTGAGGGACAGGGAGGCCTGGCGTGCTGCAGGGGTTACAAAGAGTCAGACACGACTTAGCAACTTAACAACAGCAACAAACAGTGACTTACATGAACCTTCCTGCAGGTGCCAAGTGTTGGTTATAAAAGAACCTGGGTCAGATAAGGTGTCGGAGAAGGCAATGGCATCCCACTCCAGTACTCTTGCCTGGAAACTCCCATGGATGGAGGAGCCTGGTAGGCTGCAGTCCATGGGGTCGCTGAGTCAGACACGACTGAGCGACTTCACTTTGACTTTTCACTTTCATGCACTGGAGAAGGAAATGGCAACCCACTCCAGTGTTCTTGCCTAGAGAATCCCAGGGATGGCGGAGCCCAGTGGGCTGCCATCTGTGGGGTCGCACAAAGTCAGACACGACTGAAGCAACTTAGCAGCAGCAGCAGCAGCAGCAGCAGCAGATAAGGTGTGAATGATTGTGATTTAACTTTTCACAGTTCCTGGCCAAAACCATCACTTCTCTGATGCAGCATCTTTGTGTAGAAGTCCAACAGACACATAGGCACAGAACACTGAAAACTCTGGCAAAAAGGCTTATTTTCAACCATGCATTTGATATATTTTGGTACAACTTTTCACTTTTCAGACATTTTCTGGAGAGCTATCTGTCCAAACTTCTTAAGAGCAAGAAAGCCAAAACAAACCCTAGAAATATGTGAAGAAATCTTGACTACCATTTGTTGGAAATTTTAAAGAGCAGTTCAGTTTCATCCTTTGTTAAATTATATGTAAAATTGGAGAATGATGGGGAAATCCTGAGAGAAAAATGCCACTGTGACACTCATCTGATGATGTAGAACACTGGCACCATCTGCCTGTTGTGAAGACCATGCTAAACTTATTTTGCTTATTGAAAGGAACCAGAAACATGACCTGTAGCAACAAAGTAGTCTCTCAGCCAGAGCGACTAGGCTGATTTGTGTGTTAAGATTACCATTTTGGTTTTAGTCAGTTCTTTCAGGGCAGGTCTTGGTTGTTGTGTCTGACTCTTTTGCATCCCCATGCACCTTAGCCCTCCAGGCTTCTCTGTTCAAGGGATTTCCCAGGCAAGAATACTGCAGTGGGTTGCCATTTCCTTCTCCAGAAGATCTTCTAGACCAGAGATTGGACCCACATATTGGCTGGGGGATTCTTTACACTGAGGCACCAGGGAAGCCCAGAGGTCTTGGTTAGGACTGGGTAAACCTCACAGTTCAGAATTGGTGAGTAGAGCCAGATGAGGATTTTGAGGAGAGAGACTCAAAGAGTCCTTGGGGATATGTCCTTTGATACTTTCTGTTGAAAAGCTGGTGGGTTTTGTAGGAAGTTTTTGGACTCAACAAAAGTTATTCACAACTTCTATCTTATCCAAGAGTCTCTTGGAATAGTCAAGTTATGTTGATGAAATAGTAAATGGTAAAATCTTGTTACTGTGGGTGCTGTGGTTTTCTACAGATGTTATGTGAGTGCTCGGAGAGTTCAGCATCACATCACTCAGTCCACAGGGAAACCCATTGTACAGAAGTAGAAATGAAAGGTTGAAGGAGTCACATAGGTGGCTTACGGTTATATACATGGTAGGTGGCAGTACCAGGATTTGAACCTAGGTCCAGATGACCTCAGAGCCCAAGGTCTCCTGACTGACAATAATTATGGCCAAGCCAGATAGATGTTCACATTCTTGAAAGAGTTTTAAACTTACAGTTCTTGAAATGGTTGGACTGAAAAGCAGACAGGGATCTGAGTGGAAGTGGTTAATTTGGAAGGCGAAAGAACAGTGTAGGAAGTGGGAAAGTGATACAGGAAAGGGAGGACAGCAATTAAGGGGTGGGTTATCAAACCACATATCACTGCGAGCAACTGGGAACTGCTTTAAAACACTTTCCTGAGTTGTCCCACCCAAGGCAAGGGCCAAGGATATTAGTTGTTTGGTTGGGAGCTGCTCACTGCTGCTTCCAGCCTTTCATGCTGGTGACAGAGCAGGCTTTAGCACGGCAGGCAGAGGCACTGACAGTTGACAATTGGGAGTCAGGTCAAGTACATCAGGGGTGAAGGCAAGCAGAAAGGGACGGAGCACCAGTGGGATCTGCCAAGACAGTGACTCCAGCTGAAGTTGGAGATGGTCTGGTGTTCCATTGGCTATATTTCTTTGCTAATATAAGGTAATGCTGTGGATGTCTGCCTGTATCTCTAGCCTGAGAGATGCATTAGTTGGTGGGGGAGACCCAGAGCTCACTGCCTCTCTGAGCCCTTGTTTGCCAAGCTCACTTGGCCATTGCTTCCCAGAAGGGATGTGGGAAGGATGTCTGAACAAGTGGCAGACAAGCAGATGCCAGGGGGAGGACGGGACAGATTATCTAGAAAGCGCTGAGATGAATGGATTGATCCACAAACTGATGGGAGAAAATGTTGTTTATTGATGAGAAACTGCTTGCTTTTCCATCTTGTGTTAATAGATAATGAACTGAAATACAAAATAATCTTTCATCAAACTGAAATTCACCAACATGCTAAATAAAAATCTCTAAGTCTCAGGCAGAAAAATCACAAGCCCAGAACCTGGAGTTCTTTATCACGAATATTTCCTAATGGTCCTGGTTTGTTTCTCTTTGGCAGCGACTAGAGCACGCTGTGAATGGGCTTTGAGGTACATGTGGACGTCCTCTCCCTGGTGTGGTGGCATAAACCTACTGGTGTTTTTGGGGAAAGTCTTTAGAAGACCCTCATTAGTAGGTGACAATTGTGTGTGCCTTTGAACCCTCTGTGGACCTGAAGGGGAGAAAAAGCCAAGCTTCTGTTTGGCACACTTAATCGTAATTATTTTAAGTGTTTTTTACACAGAATTGCTTCTTCATGCTTAAGAATTAGAAAGTATTTTCATGTATATGTCTCTGAACTGCTTGATTTGCACGGATATGTGAACCTTTAATGTTTCTCTAATATATCTTTGTGGAAGTTTCTCCCTGAAGCCCAATTTCAGAAGACTTTTGTCTAATCCTAACCATCTGTAGCTTAGAAAAAATATATATATAGTATTTGCCCTTGTCTTAAAATGGATGACAAATGGGATTCAGGTTTCTCACTATTGGAGGCGGAGAAGGCAATGGCATCCCACTCCAGTCCTCTTGCCTGGAAACTCCCATGGACGGAGGAGCCTGGTAGGCTGCAGTCCATGGGGTCGCTGAGTCAGACATGACTGAGCGACTTCATTTTCACTTTTCACTTTCCTGCATTGGAGAAGGAAATGGCAACCCACTCCAGTGTTCTTGCTTGGAGAATCCCAGGGATGGCGGAGCCCAATGGGCTGCCATCTGTGGGGTCGCACAGAGTTGGACACGACTGAAGTGACTTAGCAGCAGCAGCAGCACTATTGGAGGGGAGATTACAGGCAAGGCTAAAACTGTCCATGTGATACTAGATTAAAATTGGAGACCTTAAAATTCCTGTTCAGTTTAACATAGATTCAGATGGATACATATAGAAATACTTACAGATCTCTGTGGGTAAGTAAGCTAGTTTACATATATGTTTCCTTTCTTTGTGAGCTGCCAGAGCCCAGAATCAAGGTGGCACAGTTTCACAGGGCACACTTCGTGCCCTGATCTTGGTTTCTAGTAACATTCTCCAATAGAAGGAACCAGTGCTTCTTGGAGAAATGGTTGAACCAGGCGTTGGGCAAGGAGCTAGGAAGTGCTAGAAGGAGAGAGACAGAAAGCAGGGACAAAAGTGAGGGGAGAGGAAGGAAAGGGCAAAGGAGGGGAGGAGAAGAGAAAGCAAAAATCTAACATATATACCTCAGAAGGAGATCAGTGTCAACATTGCACCAGTGTTATGATGAGGGCGTGTGTTCTCTTAGTGGGATGCCCTGGGAATGACGCATTACCTCCGTGGTCTTTTCTCCCAAAATTCAATAACCTCAGTCAGATTGTGAGGAAAATAAATCAGACAAACTCCAGTTGCAGGTCATTGTGCAAAATAACCTGACCACCAGCACGCCTCAAAACTGTCTAGGTCATCACAAACAAGGAAAGTCTGAGAGATTGTCACCATCTGGAGACACCTGAGGAGACGTGGCCACTAAATGTAATGTGGTGTCCTGATTGGAATCCTGGCACAGGAAAGGTTAAGGAAGTAAAATGAAGCATGAAAGAAGATTTCTGTTTTCCTTCCTGTTGTCATACTTGTTTTACCAGCTTTGCTTTCTTGTACTATTGTTTTCACTTTATAGAGTGATTTCACCTCAGAGGATGTAGCCCACCTAGCCTTTACATTTCATCAGAAGAGAAAACATGGACGATTTACAATAGACCTCGTCTTCTTCAATTACCATTTTTTATTAGTGAATATATACTTGTACAAGTGATTTGAACAGTGATCTTCCCAGAACAATGTGAAAGTACAGATAGTTTTTATCTTTTCTCCAGTTCTCACTGGCAAAGGATATTTGCTGTTACATAATGAGGTTTTCTTCTACTCTCAGACACTTCCTGTTGACACTTTTTGAGTTTTTTTTTTTAATCATGCATTTTCATTGGATGATCTGATGGACTTCTTTGTAGCAGCCTTTTACATTTTTGTTTTATAATACATTCATGTGTTTTCAGCATTCTGAGTCAGTCCTAGGTGGCAAGTACTCTCTGTTTTCACCAAATTCATGAACTGCCATGATATAAAGATCCTCTGTAACACTACTTTGTGCCTACAGTTTTCTGTCTGAGGAGAGAGTTTTACAATTCCACAATGGATTCCACTTGTGTATCTAAACTGCTTGTAGAAATTGGCAGTTCCTTCCAGGTTCCACACTTACCACATGATGCATTCATTGTCATAGCTTACATAGTATTTGATTATCACCCAGGGTTTGGTATGATGACTGTAATGCTGAGAGTTTGAGTTGGCATGACACAGTAATACCTGCAGTTTGCTTAAGGTTGAAGTTTTTTAAAGTGTGTTTCCTTTTTTAATTTTTCAGACATTTTCTAAAGTATAGAGGAATTCTTGTCTTACATACTTCTGTGTTTGTTTGACTTGATTCATAAAACTCCAGTATAATCGTGACCTGTTCAGACTTTAGTTCTTCATTAAAAAAAAAAAAGGAGTAGATGAGAATGTATTTTTCAGAATGCTTGGTGCAGAGTAAGTATGAGCCCTTGAAGGAACTACCATTTCCTTCTAAATGTTAGACATGCAATCAATAATTACTTTGGATCAGCACTCCAAGACCTCCCAAATACAGCAGCCAGTTAGGAGCTTTCTCTAGTTTAAAACAAAATGTCAGAATCAGAGTCCTTTGGCCTTGTTCTGGTGAATGAAATTGGATGGACTAGAAATGATATGTAATGTTCACATCACGTTATTGGAATTTTGTTTTTCAGTAAATTGATCAAGTTTACAATTTGTTACAGTCAACTTGAAAATTAAAGTCAGAGCGTTTTTCCTGCTTTCTTATATTATACCATCTGTGCCTTTAAATCATCAGAACAGATGTTATGAGATCTCCTTGGAGACCTTTGGAACCTGGGAAAAAGGCACGTTAGGATAAAAATATAAACATTTTCAATTTCAAAAGTACATTGAGAAATCACTCAATATAGTAGCTTCATTTCACAGGTAAGGAAGCGGAGGCCTAGAGAGGTGATATGACTTATCTCAAGTCATTCACCGAGTAGAGGTGAAGTCAGTAATTCTCAGTCCAGATTTCTGCCCATTATAGCATGAGTTGCGTCAGAATTTTTATCTTGGACACCATTGATTCCTTCGTTAGTAGAATAGCACTTTAAGGGAATTATTTAAAATGTGAGTTAGACACAGAATGGCCATGTGTTCTGGTTTCTCTGAGAGCAGCTGATTTCCACTTCTTGGTGTCTTATTAGAAGTATTCTGTACCACTCTCCCAGGTGTGTCTGGGTTTAGATGGTGGATTATATAGTAGCCCCATAAGAAGGACATGTAATGTTAATTTGCACTTCTTCCCCTCTTCTCTTTACTCCCACACAAATAATCACATTCTAGAACATGGGTACATATTGAATTGCTGATTTTGCTTACTCCTATTGATTTTGCCACATAAGTAGTACACATTGTTCTTGTATCTCAGAGAGAGTCAGGCATTAAAATATGATGGGCCTCAAATGCAGAGGCTTGTTATTTGTTTTAAATAATTCTGCAGAATTCAGTTGTAGAAGCCTTAAGATCTCATTAATATGTGCTTTTTACTATGCTTACCTTGCCCTGGTAAGCACGTTTTGTTAGAGCTATTTACATTTGTTATTGGAGTATGGGTAATAATACAATAAAAAATTAAATTAATGTATCAGCATTAAAGTTTGGAGTAAATATAATTGGGGGGTAATTCTCATATACTATATCATTTGGTCTGATATCTCATTTTTGAGACACAGGGCAGTTCAGTGTCCACAGCCTAAAATCCTACAGTGTAAAATTCTCCTTCTCCCTGAACAGATTGTAAGACTAGAGTTTTATGGCCTGAACTTTGACTTGATACTGGGTTTCTATGATTTGGTGGTTGGTATTGACCAGACACCCCATGTTGGCACAGTTGAACATGGGTCCTCAGGGTGGGCAGCTGGGTAGATGACGTAGAGGTTGGCCTGGCCGTGCAGAGGACATACTGCTTCTGTCACGAGCTTCACACTCCGCCTCTTACTAGCAAAGAAACTTATAATCAAATGAATGCTTCTTAAGTGTAGAGGAAATTTTCATCTTTGAGATGGTGTCTTGTAATTGGTTTCTCCTTACAAGACTGAGTATTGTAACCTATTACTATATGATCTTCTTGTCTTCTAGTACTGGGATTTTGTTTATGTCGACCCTTTATGCTGCTAATAGTTGAGTCAGAACAAAATGAAGCATCATGATTTTGTCCCTGTGCCCCTTAACTTCAGATTTTGATTCAGTATCTAGTTGTAGCTGTGGAAATTTTGCTAATTAAAGAAATTTTTTCCTTACATTAGATTCTCACAGTTGATGTCTTCATTTTTCTTTTTCTTTTTTTCCCTTAAGTTAAACATAAGCACACATGTTTGATTGTATTTTGAAATGGAATTTTTTTCCCATAGGACCAAATGGACTCCTATGTTTAGAATTAACCTAATTTTTGTTCCTTGAAAAAAAATATGCAGTACTTTTCTTTAGTTTTTATGAGAATTTAAAGTGATTGACCTAAAAAGGTATGATTCTCTCTTTAATACTGTATTTCCTAACCCTTTTCTTGCCACATAAAAAAAGATGCTATTTGTTGTCACACACTGTCATCAGCGAGATGATTGATGCTGGAGGCCAAAGGTGCTGCCATGGGTTTAAAAATTGTTTTGGCTCTTCCAGGTCCCTTTGCATCTCTATATAAACTTTAAAATCAGCTTCAGTTCAGTCGCTCAGTCGTGTCCGACTCTTTGTGACCCCATGAATTGTAGCACGCCAGGCCTCCCTCTCCATCACCAACTTAAAGAGTTCACCCAAACTCATGTACATCGAGTCAGTGATGCCATCCAGCCATCTCATCCTCTGTCATCCCCTTTTCCTCTTGCCCCCAATCCCTCCCAGCATCAAGGTCTTTTCCAATAAAATCAACTTCAGTTCAGTTCAGTTGCTCAGTCGTGTCCGACTCTTTGCGACCCCATGAATCGCAGCACGCCAGGCCTCCCTGCCCATCACCAACTCCCGGAGTTCACTCAGACTCACGTCCATGCTAAAAAAGAAAGAAAAATTCTGCTGGAATTTTGATTGAGGTTAAATTCAATCTATAAATTGTGGGGATCAACTTGATTTCTCAGTATTGATCTGATACAATGTGGTCTGGTTTCTATGGTTTAAAAGAATGACTCTAGATGCTGTGAAGAGTGATTAGAGGTGAAACAAGTGGCAGCAGGGGGACCAGTTAGGCTTTTTCAGTCCATTCCAAGGTTCATGGTGGAGTGGATTGGGACAATCATAGTCAAATTAGAAATAGGTGGGATTGGGCCTATGTTTTGGAGACTGGATAGACAGAATGTGTAGGTGGTTTAAGACAGGAAAAGCTCAGCCTTGAGAATGAATCCTACATGTTGGCTTTGGCAGCTGGGTGGACAGTGGTCCTTACTAAGTAAAATGGGAAATTTGAGAAAAGGTAAGAGAACGTTTGTCCAGAGGTTGGGGTGGAGGGAGTGTTGATAATCAGGGGTTTTGTTTTGGACCTGTGAGATAACCAAGTAGAGATAAACAAAGAGGTGGAGTAAGGGGAAAAATCAGGGTTCAAGATACACATAAAGGTAGGGTACTGGCTGAGAACCAACAGTACAGGTGTGCAGAAAAAGAAAAAGGAACTGCGGACTGAACCCTCTCACTCTGACGTAGAGAGTAGAAACGTCTAGAAAAGACTGAGCAAGAGAGATTCCCAGAGAAAATGACTAGTGGGGGATGAAGAGAGCTAGGACATGGCGACGCCATGGAAGCTGGCAGAAGGAAGCAGAGAGAAGCCAGAGAAGACAAAACTGGAGCAGGGACTGTGGGCTTGGGCAGCAGGAAGGGCTTGGCAGTGGTCTCGAGTAAAGGGTTCCCTGGAAGCCTGACTCATGTACATTGAGGGGAATCGTAGGGATGACTACTGCCAGCTCTCAGGAACTTTGCTGTGCAGGGTGGTGGAGATTAGGCCTGGATGTGGAGGAACCACAGAGTCAATGGGAATGTGTGGCTGAGAAGGGGACAATGATGAGGAGTGGGAGCCAGTTGCCTGAGTAAAGTCCTGAGAGGGCATGAGGTGGGAGCAAGTAGAAGGGTCAGCCTTTGTTAGGAGCAGCCTTTCTACTCACCCATAGAAACAGCAAGGAAAACAGGATAGGTTCAGATGCAGGTGCAGCAAGTGCCTGCCAGATGGCTTTTATCTGTTCCCCTTCCCTTTTTAAAATTTTTGGTTGCACTGCATGGCTTCTATCTCAGTTCAACAGCAAAGTGTTGAACCCCAGCTTTGGCAGTGAAAGCCCAGAGTCCTAACCACTAGGCAACCAGGGAACTCCCCTGCTTTTATCTTCTTAATATGGTTGAGGCAGTTCCATCAGCTGAGAGTGTGGGTGGGTTGGCAGGTAGGCAATTTGAGGTGTGAGTGTTTGAGAGTGGGAAACAGAACATTTCGATCCTAAGTTTTGTAGCATCATCTGATAGTGAGGATTGCCCATAGAGTAGATGCTTGCTCTGGAATTCTTATTGATCAACTAAGAAAAACTTCAAACGTGTAACTTTCAAAGGTTAACTTAGAAATGTTTTTGAAATGAAAGACGCCATGCTAATATATTTTCTTCTCATGTATAGAGGTTTAGTAGAAACTTTTAAAAAACATACAAGATTTTTATATTCTTTTTGAGCACCTAGAGACTGAGAAGGAAAGAACCATAAACTCAGAAAAGAAAAATGGGCAAAATCCTCGAACAGACAGTTTGCCCAAAGAGTAATACAAATTATATCCATTTCTTACATGTTAGGTTGGCAAACATCTTTTTATTAAATTTTTTAAATTTATTTTTAATTGAAGGATAATTAGTTTACAAAATTGTATTTCATAGGTATACATATGTCCCCTCCCTCTGGCTCCTCCCTCCCGCTCCCTTCTACCACTCTAGGTTGTTGCAGAGCCCTGGTTTGAGTTCCGTGAGTCATACAGCAAATTCCCATTGGCTATCTATTTTACATATGGTAGTGTATATGTTTCCATGCTACTTCCTCCGTTTGCCCCACCCTCTCCTTCCTCCCGCTGCTTGTGTCCATAAGTCTCTTCGTGTCTCCATTGCTGCCCTGCAAATAGGTTCATCAGTACCATCTTTCTAGATTCCGTATATATGTGTGTGTGTATATATATATATATATATATATATATATATATGTCCTAGCTCTTGTAAATAGTGCTGCAGTGAACATTGGGGTACATGTGTCTTTTTCAGTTTTGGTTTCCTCAAAGTGTATGTCCTAGCTATTGTAAATAGTGCTGCAGTGAATATTTCAATTTTGGTTTCCTCAAAGTGTATGTCTAGTAGTGGGATTGTTGGGTCATTCAGTTCAGTTCAGTTCAGTCGCTCAGTCGTATCCGACTCTTTGCGACCCCATGAATCGCAGCACGCCAGGCCTCCCTGTTCATCACCAACTCCCGGAGTTCACTCAGACTCACGTCCATCGAGTCAGTGATGCCATCCAGCCATCTCATCCTCGGTCGTCCTCTTCTCCTCCTGCCTCCAATCCCTCCCAGCATCAGAGTCTTTTCCAATGAGTCACCTTCTTGATGTACTCCTTTTCCTATTTGGAACCAGTCTGTTGTTCCATGTCCAGTTCTAACTGTTGCTTCCTGACCTGCATACAGATTTCTCAAGAGGCAGGTCAGGTGGTCTGGTATTCCCATCTCTTTCAGAATTTTCCAGAATATTCCTAGTTTTTTAAGGAATCTCCATACTATCTTCCATAGTAGCTGTTACCAGTTTACATTTCCACCAACAATACACGAAGGTTCCCCTTTCTCCACACCCTTTCTAGCATTTGTTGTTTTTGGATTCTTTGATGATGGCCATTCTGACCAGTGTGAGGTGATGTCTTGTTGTAGGTTGATTTGCATTTCTCTGATAATGAATGATGTTGAACGTATTTTCTAGTGTTTAATAGCCATCTGTATGTCTTATTTCAAGAAATGTCTGTTTATATCTTTTGCCCACTTTTTGATTGGGTTGTTTGTTTTTCTGGGATTGTGTTGTAAGGTTGGCAGACAACATTTGCTGATAATAGACTCTGCAGCAAGGTTATGGGGAAACATACATTCTCACTTATTACTGGTTGAAATGCTGCATAATACAGTCCCTAAGGAGAGAAATCTGGTGAGATCAACCAAAGGTCCTGTTGTTTGGCCTTTTACGCAGTATTCTCATGAATTTGTGCTGTGGGTATACTTGCAGCATACAAATGACTACATGCAGGGTTATTCATTAAGTCATTGTTCATTGTAACAAAAGGCTGGGAACCCCTTTGAGTATTCATCATTGGGGGCTGATGGATTTAATGGCAGTACATCCACACAATGAGAGATCTAAAAGGAAAATCTCTGCATGCTGACGTGGAGAGATTTCCAGGGTATGTTTGTAAGTGAAAAGACCAGAATTCAGAATGGCATAGATAGCGTTTTGATTCTTTTCTAAAAGGAGAGAAACTGGATATACTTATGTTTGTTTGGTTTTGCATAAAGAAACATCAGAAGAAAAAAAAAAACTATTAAGTGATTATTTGTTGGAAATAGAGGGGAACAGATTGGCAGGAGACAGAGGAGGAAGTGAGACCTCTCAGTGTACATATTCTTGTGTCATTTTGATTTTGAAACATGCAAAGATTATTAATCTACTCTAGCAAAAAAAAAAAAAGAGTAAGTACTTTACAATAAAGTTTTGGAAATCGTCATCATCTTTATCAGTGTCATTATTATAAACTGGTTAATGAAGTTCGGTGATGCAGTCAGTAAGGTAAGAGAAATATAGTAATGGGATTTTGTAATTTAGGAGGCATTGGGATTATTAGGAAAACTGTTGAATAGGTTCTGTTCAAATTAAGAGAAAACAGTATCTAAGGAAAACATTATCGAAGTAACTGATCCAAAGAAGTATCTTACTATAATTCAGTGATAGCTTTGCTATTTAAAAAAATTTTTTTAATTGCCCTGGAAGGTTAACACATTTGGTTTTTAACTGTAATAATGTGTTATAGAATGAATTTAATGTTGCCACAAAGTACACATTTTTGTTGCTACATAATATACTTTTCCCACTAATATGCATTACTGTTTTGTATTTTATTATAGCCTTCCCCCTGAAACTCCCCCCCGCCTACCCTGGGAACATTTCTGAACTTCAGAATACTCCTGAAAGTTAAATGGTTCATCTTGTTCCAGGTGGTGAATTTTGATTGTTGAAAGTTTCTAGGGAAAACGTAGGAACCTGGAATCATTTTCCCCTACCTTTTGCATTTTCGAAAGAACTTAAACTGAATGGTACCTGAGATCTACAGTCCTTCAGGCGTTGTTCTGGGGCAGTGTTATCTTCTCCTCAGATACTATGACATCAAGTCCTTGAAATTTACATGTGTTCATCAGATCCCTGTTCCTAGCTGTGCATCTTCTTTGTTCATCAGCTCAGTCATGGCTTTGTTCCTTTAGCAGGATGCCTGGCACATAGTAGATTATTGAATCATTGTCGCTGGGGTTCAATTTCCTTGTTGATAAAATGGAATGATAGTGTTGGTGCCCTGCCATTCTCCCTGGGTGATTCTGAAAAGCAAATGAGGTGATTAAAGATTGAGAAGTCTTTGTAAATTGAACGTAAATTTAGTTATGGTTTGGTTTCATCTCTTATTAAGGATATTCCATGTATTTCGTGTTAAATAAATTCTTTTTGGTATTCTCGTTTTCTTGTATCTGAATTTGAAGCTTTCTTCATTTTATCTTTTTCTAGATCTAGTGGAGAGCATGAAAACATCCCTCTGTTCTCTTTAATTTATCTGAACCTTTGTCCACCTGTCAATTGGAGAGAAACCTATGGTTCTAATATGAATTAAAGTTAATTATATAATCTAGTCATCACAATGATTTGTAGAAGTAGTAATGCTGCTTAGTCATTTCAGTCATGTCCGATTCTGTGCGACCCCATAGATGGCAGCCCACCAGGCTCCCCTGTCCCTGGGATTCTCCAGGCAAGAACCCTGGAGTGAGTTGCCATTTCCTTCTCCAGTACATTAAGGTGAAAAGTGAAAGTGAAGTCCCTCAGTCATGTCCGACTCTGTGCGACCCCATGAACTGTAGCCTACCAGGCTCTTCCACGCATGGGATTTTCCAGGCAAGAGTACTGGAGTGGGGTGCCATTGCCTTCTCCGGATAAAAGCCTACAGTAGTTCTCAGTTGCCTCTCAAATTAAATTCAAACTCCTCAGCCTCTCTATTCTTTCTAAATCTTCCAATTGACTCTCCTCTACTACGCTTACTTCTTGTTACTACTTGACTCACCACTTCAGACAAGGGAGTCTACTTGCTATTTACCTTCCTACAGAATGCTTAGGTTATAAGCATTCACTCGAGAAAACCTCATGATTAATACTCTAATAATAATCATCTGAGGAGCTTACAACTTTTTTCCTTTATGGGTCAGGTCCTGCTCATGCTATAATCCACAACCCCCTCCAACACATCTCCCCAGTTCCTAACAAAGTATTGTACATACAATAAGTACTCAAATATTTAAAAGTGACATATGCACAGCAAACTTTAAAAAAAGCAAAGCAGAGAGGGATAGAAATACAATCAACCCTCTGCATCTTCGGGTGAGGAAGCCATGGACATGAAGAGCCAACAATACTACACACTTTATTAAGTGGTAAGGTATATACTAAGGGCTTGAGCACCCACAGATTCTGGAACCAATCCCCCATGGATACCAAGGGATGACTGTATAAGTTTTTCTACAGTTTAGCTGTATGAGTGAGGCTTGCAAGAGTAACAAATAACAAAAGACAGTAACACTTGATGGTCAGGATGCCAGCAGATCTCAGTGCTATGCATCCACAATCAAAACAGAGGTACAACCTATAGAATCAGAAACAGGGCTCCTTATAGCAACTCAGGGTTACAGCCATTTTACAAAGAACATTTTATACATAATTCATAAAAGGGATTATCAAGTATGAGCAACTCTAGTGAGTCATCATGTGAAGATTACCAGGTGCAATAGTACATTCAAATTCGATGGACTAAAATTTTAGTGAAATTATTAAATCACCCAACATTATGGAAGCCAGTTCAGAATGTAAAAATATGAAACAGCTCTACTTCTTAAAAGTAATTTCTATAACCAAGTCAGAGAATAACTTCCAAATTGACATACCATTAACCTAAAGAGACAAACGAAAAAGAGAAAACATGTTGCCAAGACTACCACCATAACATTTTACTTTTTCACTACGGCAAAACAGTAACCATTTCTCATAGAAGGCCAACTACAACTCTGATTCAGGCCAGCAATGCACTGCCAAAGAAGCACAACTTAGGAACAGACTCAAGTTTCTCTGTCAGTCCTGAATTGACAAAGACATTTGACAGTAAGCTTTAATCTAGTTAGGAGCTTCCCAGGTGGCACAGTGGTAAAGAATCTGCCTGCCAATGCAGGAGACATAGGAGATGCGAGGTCGATCCCTAGGTTGGGAAGATCCCAGAGAGGAAATGGTAACCTACTCCAGTATTCTTGCCTGGAAAATTCCATGGGCAGAGGAGCCTGAGTGGCCTCCAGGCTGTTCATAGTATCACAAAGTTGGACACAACTGAGCACGCAGAGTGCATTTGGGAAGCTCTTAAAGTAGTAATAGTAGCTCTTAGAAGTAGTAATAGTTGCTAACAAAATGGTAATTTTTGGTTTTGTCACTGAGTGATTTTTTTTCAACCTAGAATGTTTACTATTCTAATATTGTTAGCCAACTGCTAAAATATTCAGCACATAAACTGTTGCGTACCCTACAGAACAGATTATTTGAAAAGGGGGTCTGAGAAAGGATTCGTGGGGCTGGTAGCATTTAAGTTCTGTTGTCTGGTGGGCTTTTATGCAGTTCATCGGTCCTCCAATGATTGGCCCTTAAAGAGGTTTTGGTTTTTGTTTTAGTTAAATGTACTCAACCATGCTCAAATTAATGCCACAATTATAAGCAGAGACTTGGAGAGGGAGGCAGGAATTGAGGATGGAAGGCTTCAGTCCATGGGGTTGCTGAGGGTCAGACACGACTGACCGACTTCACTTTCACGCATTGGAGAAGGAAGTGGCAACCCACTCCAGTGTTCTTGCCTGGAGAATCCCAGGGACGAGGGAGCCTGGTGGGCTGCCATCTATGGGGTTACACAGAGTCAGACACGACTGAAGCGACTTAGCAGTAGCAGCAGTAGCAGCTATTAGATAATAGAAAAATTCCACTTGTAATTAATTTTTAATCCACAGGACTTTTATAGCAGATGTTTGCATTTTATCTACCCCACAGTACCTTGTGTACCTGCCATGGTGGATAAACATCAAGTTTTGATGAATTTGCACCCTGATGTCATAGAAACAGTAGAAATCAAAGATTAAAACAGCACACGGTTATCTGGTCTCCTAGGGCAAATTGAAGCATAGTGCTGAGGCAGTTATTTAGGTAATTCAGACCCCCATCTGGTTTATGAAAATGGACGCAATATTTATTGAACACTTATTATGAGCCAAGCTGTATACTGAACATTCTATGTATTAATCTTTATAATATTTTAATCTTTATAGTATTCCTGTGATTGATTAATCTTTATAGTACTGATTACTCTTTATAGTATTCCTATGAACTATATATGGGCTTCCCTGGTGGCTCAGTTGGTAAAGAATCTGCCTGCAATGAAGGAGACTCAAGTTCAGTCCCTGGGTTGGGAAGATCCCCTGAAGAAGGGAATGGAAATCCACTCCAATATTCTTGCCTGGAGAATTCCTTGGACAGAGGAGCCTGGTGGGCTGCAGTTCAAGGGGTCACAAAGAGTTGAAACTATGTTTTTTTGATCCTGACTTTAGAGACCAGGATATTGAGGAAAGATTAAGTAACTTGCCCAGGATTACATGCTAAGTGACAGAAATAGGACTGAAACCTTAACTTTGTCTAATACGTAAATCTGTGACTTTTTTTCTTCTGTGTAGTATGACCAGTCATACTTTTGCCAGAGGTATTTGGTATGTTACTTTTCAGCCTTGGTGTAAAATCTTCACTGGTAGAATGAAATAAGATGCTGCAAGAAAAATAAGCAAAGAAATTATTTTCTTCACCTGGTAAGATGTTATGTCACTACTTTTGATCAGAGAATGACAAGAATAAATTATAGGAAGACCAACTAGGCCAAAGACCAACCACCAGCCGGCAAACAAAAAATAGCTAAGCTTACACTTTTGAAAGTTTGAGCTGAAAATGAAGTCTAAAGAAAAATTATGAAAAATTAAGTGTGGGTATTTCAAATAGATCTACTAGGCTCTTCCCAAATAGGGGGTAGAATTCCATAGAATTCAGGATTCATATTTTTTGCCTGTGAATCTTTGTCTTGTGTATTAGTTTGTATAATCATATCCACTCTAGCCTTGTCTGGATGGTGATGTCAGAGCATGATTTGAATACCCTTCCACAGTGAGCTGTAACTTTCAAGGTCCAGACTCCACATTCATCTGGCTTCTTAAATCATTATCTATTGGACTGTTTAAAATTCAAGTTGTAGGGAATCTGAAGTTTACTCTGAAAAAATTTCTTGTCTGAGAATTAAAAACTACAGCTTTGTAGGCTTGTGCATGCCCTGACTCTGGGTATACCAGAGTGAGTAGTTATTTTCTCTTATGGAGGGTTGTTTAGATATCTTGAAAGTGTGTGAAAGGAATTTTTGATCTCCAAGCCATATTAAAATGACTAAGATTTCAAAGATACTAATTACTGCTGTCCACAAGGAGATCTGGGAGTGGTCATTTTAGTAACACTGCCTGTTTTACCCAGCATTCTCTTTGTAAAATACTGTTTGTGAAACTTTGTGTTTAATTTCAGGAATGTGGCTTTTGAGTAGAATATACTAACTGCATTACCTTAAGGGGCTTCCCAGGTGGCACAGTGGTAAAGAATCTACCTGCCAATGCTAGGAAATGTGGGTTCAATACTGGGTCAGGAACATGCCCTGGAGTAGGAAATGGCAACCCATTACAGTATTCTTGCCTGAAAAATTCCATGGACAGAAGAGCCTGGAGGACTGTAGTACATGGGGTTGCAAAGAGTTGGACAGGAGTGAATGAGCATGCATGCACATTTTCTTCAAAAGGAATGGACATTACTGTCTGCTATTTTAATTGTGTTAGTCAGCATCAACTCGCAGTTTCTTAGTAGTGGTGACTTGACTTGAAGCAGCAGATACAGCAAAATATGCCGAAACTTCATTTTAAGTAAACGTCAGACCTCCCAAATTTTGTATCATTCAGTTTAGTGATTTGGTTATTATCAGGTTAGTGACAAGCTGGAATAGAAGGAAAGGTATGAGAATTGATGAATTCAAGGAGCCGTGCATGATGTTGGTCAGTGGTCATAAAGTAGCAGAGGAAAAAGAGATTGTAGAGCACTTCTGAGATGTGTGTTTTGTATGCCTCCTCTATCATCTGTTCTCATTGAGGTAGTGTAGCAAAAACCTGTTAGGTTTGTGTCATTAATACACTGCAGATATTTTCCTTCAACAAATCAGTTATTTGTGCTGGTGATTTGAAAGCCCAGAAGTAAATTGATCACAGACTAGTATGTTATTTGACAGGCTTGGCCATCCTGCTTGCTTAGCTGGAATAATGGGGATGCTTTGTAACCTTCCTATTTAAAAAAAAATTGTATGTGTGTATTGGGAAGAGGATGTCAGCAAGAAGCCGACTTCACTGTTTTTCTAGTGATGTGATACCTACCAGGACCCACAGCCGTATGACCACCCCTTTTGCCCATTTCCTCGGGCTCGTGAGTTCTCAGTAGGAGCAATTTTGCTACTTAGTGGGTGGGAATTGGTTGGGGGATAGTGCTGGGTGACAGATGACAGTCAGGGGCACCCTGTGTGTAGCTCCTTGAGTGTCTTGAATTGGGGAAACCCTTTGAGTAAAATATGTGGTACAGAGCTGTGTTTATTGACTGTTGCCCCTTTTTTCTTGCTGTTCAGGAATTGTAGGCAAACACTGCTTCAAAGCAGTTTGTCAGAAGTGGTTGAGACTGATTCATTGGCACTTTAAATCTTCATAATTTTTAAACTTTTGTTATCTGTGAGAATATCACTAGAAATAAGACTGGCACTGTTGTGTTCCACACCTGTTGTGTCTTGCCTGAGAGAGAGTTATTCCTTTGTTTGAACCTTCTCTACCCTGGGGATTATGATCATTGTTTCTAATTTGTCTCATACAATGCCCATGACATTCTGTGTTTTGGATGTCTAAAGAAATGCTTTTTTTATATTCATGTACATCTTATATATATTTGGTAGGCTTAAAGCCTCAAAGCATTTTTCTTTTAAAGAAATAATACATGCCCTCTCTACTGTATTCATTCAGCCCCTCTGCACAGATCAGCCAAAGATTACACAGCACTTTAGGTTGCATTATAACAAATTACAGTATAAATACAGTTCAAACTAATTACATTATACTTTATTTGATTACTTAAGTACAGTTCAAATTAATTGTATTGTACTTTATTTGGTTACAAAGGGACTAACAGCCACTAAGGAACTCAACATCTCTTCTGAATTTCATCATTAAAATGCAATTTTTAAAACATACTTTGATTTTTGGTTACCATAAATAGAAATTGAAAAGGATCATGATTATATTCCATTTGAATTCAGGTTTTTTATTAAGGTGGGATTTATTTAAGTTTTAGTGAATTTTTTTCATTATTATTACTAATTAAGTTTTTTTTAACACAGCTTCATTGAATTGATGTATAATAAACTGCAAATATTGATGTATAATAAACTGCAAATTATTTTATTTGTTTGTTAACTTTTTATTTTTTATTGGAATATAGTCTGTTAACAAGCAATGTTGTGATAGTTTCAGGTAAATGGCAAGGGACTCAACCATACAAATACATGTACCCCAAATTCCCCTTTCATCCAGGCTGCCTCATAACATTGAACAGAGTTCCATGTGCTGTACAGTAGGTCCTTGTTGGTTATCCATTTTAAATATAGCAGTGTGTACATGTCTATCCCAAACTCCATAATTATCCCTTTCCCCCATCCTTCTCCCCAGCAACCATAAGCTCCTTCTTGAAGTCTCTGAATATGTTTCTGTTTTGTAAGTTCATTTGTATCATTTCTTTTTAGATTCCACATATAAGGGACGTCATATGGTGTTTTTCTTCTCTGTCTGACTTATTTTTCTCAGTATGACACTCTCTAGGTCCATCCATGTTGCTACAAATGGCATGGTTTCATTCTTTTTAGTAGCTGAGTAATATTCCGTTTTATATATGTACCACATCTTCTTTATACATTCTTCTGTCAATAGATGTTTTAAACTGCAAATATTTAAAGCACACAATTTGATGAGTTTGTCACATGTGTACTGTGATGTCGTCTACTCAAGAAAGATGATGGTGATCTGTGCATCATTTTCAAAGTTTTCTTGTGCCATTTTGTAGTCACTCCTTGCCCACCCCTGCAGGTAACCATTGGTCTGCTGATTTGCTTTCTGTCGCCTTAGATTAGGTTGCATTTTAAAGAAATTTGTATAAATGGAAGCACAGTCTTTTTATTATCAGGCAGTATTGACTTACATATCCTTTTAGTTCCAGTTCAGACATCATAAGAGATCTTCTAGAAGAAGAAGAAGCCTGGGAAGCATCACATAAGTGAGTTCTTGTCATCACTAAATAGTCATGTACTTTAACTTGATAAATTATGGTTCTATACAATTGATTTGCAAACCAAAGAATATTTGTGCTTACTGACTTAAGAAAGTAATAATTCACACATCTCAAGATAAAGATTTCTGGTTCACTACTTGTTTCTGTATATTTCTGCTTAAAAATGGAATCCTAGCTTAATAATTCTGGTTACTTGTCAGAAGTTGTTCTTCTAAAAATTGTTCCAGTGGGCAACTTACAGTCAGGACTTAAGCACTGGCTTAGAGTCTTTAGAAAACTTCTAATCCTTCCCTAAGTATTACTAGTCATAAGATTGTAGTTCATTCAGGCAGATTTGTTCCACTGCAGTTTCAGGAAGATCACATACCTCAACTGGGCCCTCACAACTGCCTAGCACTTTTACTGTTTCTGTGATTATTTCTTTGTCTTGTTCTTCACAGAGATTATTTGCACCCTTCCCAGTTCTCAGTGGCTCAAACCTAGCTGAAGACGTTGTCTCTTCTTTTGTAGAGAAAATAGAAGCTGTTGTGTGGGAATCCTCACCCTTCCAACATCAAATGTATAAATCTGCCTGGTTTTGTACATGCTTTATTCCTCCTTTTATAGTTCCTTCCTTTTATAATAAAGGGTTGTCCCTGTATTATAGAGTCCAGTTTTTCCTACCTCATTCCTGCCCTCTTGTCAGGAACATTACCTCTTCTCTCTGTTCTTGTTGAGATACTTCTGCTTCTCTTCTCTCTCTCTCTCACTGTTTTTTTTGTTTTTTTTTTTAATTTATTTTTGGCTGTACTGGGTCTTCGTTGCTGTGTGCAAGCTTTCTCTAGTTGGAGCGAGCAGGGGCTTCTCTTCATTGCGGTGCTTGGGCTTCTCATTGTAGTGGCTTCTCTTGTTGCAGGGCACAATCTCTAGGCACACAGGGTTCATTCCTCCGCAGCTCATGGGAATCTTCCCAGACCAGGGATCGAACCTGTACCCCCTGCATTGGCAGGCAGCTTCTTTTTTTCTTTTCTTTTCTTTTTTTTACATTCTGAAGGAACTTATACTTTATTATAGAACATAGTTGAAACTATTGTTGGTATTTCAATATATTCCTAAAGAAATGCTGGAATTGGAACAGCACTTATAGTTCACTTTATGGCTATGAAAAGGCAGTCATCTTCCACTTAAAACTGTAACCAATGATGAAATATACTTCATGATATAAACATTTGGTCTAACAATCTTTTAATATTGGTTAAAAACAGACTGTTGCTGATGGAAATAACTAATCCAATGTGCGAAAAAAGTACAATTTGTACTTAAGATACGTAATACCAATGGTTCTGTACTGTTTAGACACTTAAAAGATCTTAAACGTATTGATTTCAGGAAGGACACTGCTACTATATATAGATAATTGCCTGCTACCAAGAGACCAAAGGCTTGATGACACTCTTTAAGTTACACAAATGTATCCAAAGAGGCATACCTATTCTTGTCCTAATCTTGATCCTAAACAAAAATCCAATTTCAAAATCAGTTGGGAATTATTTTATTCTAGGAAATCTTGAAATTTTTGCAAGTTTGCAAACCTTGTCTCTGAGAGCCAGATTCCAACATTTCCTTTTCTAACCCTGTCACCACTGGTCCAGCCCACAAATCCCATCAGCTACAGAGTAGCAACACCCAAAATAAGAGGAACGAAAAAACTCAGCCGTCAGGCCATCAACATGGCAGGTGGATTCTTAACCACTGCTCCAGCAGGGAAGTCCTCTCATTGGGTTTTCAGCAAGCCTGAATCGTTCCCAACTTGAAACCAACCAGATAAACACTTAGCCTCCCCTCTCACTCAGTTTCCTCCTGCAGCTGCTCTTGTGTCTCTCCTGCCTTGCCTTTCTCAGTAGGCAGCCTCTACTTGCACTTTGCATTCCTTATCTCTTGCTTATTCGTCAACATCCTCAGCCAGGCCTATCAGTTCTTCTGAAATAGCCTTTACTGAAGTCATTGAAGACCATGTTATACTGTGCTGTGCTTAGTCACTCGGTTGTGTCCTACTCTTTAAGATCCCATGGACTGTAGCCTGCCAGGCTCCTCTGTCTCTGGGATTCTCCAGGCAAGAATACTGGAGTGAGTTGCCATGCCCTCCTCCAGGGGATCTTCCCAACCCAGGGATCAAACCCAAGTGGCCAAGTCCAAAGAACAGCTTGTTAGGCCGCATCTCCTTTGACTTCTCAGCGGAATCTGATGCTCTTGATGTCTTCATGTTTCTGAAAGCCTCTCTGAGGCTGAAAGAGGTAAATCTCTACCCTAAGGTTAGTTAATAATAAGTGATAAGTGGTAGAACTGAGATTTCAATCTAATATGTCAAAATTCAGCTCTTTTGACCATTAAGCTAAATTGTCTGTCCCAAGAATGAGGCTTACTGTGCTGATATTTTGTAGTATTATAGCTGAATCACTGGGAGAATGGAAAAGGTATTTGGTGGCTCAAATAGTAGTGTCTTATGAATGTTTGAGATTGTGGCTGCCTTATTTTCATCTGAGCATTTCTGAACTTTGAATTCTGGGAGAAGAGACCACTCATTAGCTAACTACTTCCTCTTGTGCCATGAATCACCCTATTCGTGCTAAACTAAACCCTCACATCAGTGGCTGTGACAAGCTTAAACCCAGAATTCCTGAGTCCAAACCCATTTTTGGCAATGATGACCAGCCTCTTAAAGTCATTACTATGAGAAAACACTTAGAAAACAAATCCCATCGCTGACCCTCACAGATAGTCACTGTTAAATCTGGAAGGATGTGAGTGCTCGTCTACTCCACTCCCTTCATTTTGTAGGGAAGGACATTGAGCTCCAGAGAGGTAAGTTGACAAGGTTAAGGTTCACAGCTAGTTAGTGATGCTGCTGGGGTAAGAATCCAGGCTTCTTGGTTTCAGCTGGATGTGGAGCAGTTTGAACCAGCTTATGCCACAATGCAGCTTTAGAAACAGAATCAGAGAGGCGGTCCTAAGATGGTGGAGGAATAGGACAGGGAGATCACTTTCTCCCCCACAAATTCATCAAAAGAACATTTGAACGCTGAGTAAATGCCACAAAACAACTTCTGAATGCCAGCAGAGGACATCAGGCACCCAGAAAAGCAGCCCATTGTCTTCGAAAGGAGGTAGGAAAAAATATAAAAGACAAAAAGAGAGACAAAAGAGGTAGGGACAGAGCTCTGTCCCGGGAAGGGAGTCTTTAAAAAGAGAGAAGTTCCCAAACACCAGGAAACACTCTTACTGCCGAGTCTTTGGTGAGCGTTGGAACCATAGAGGGCAACATAACCAGGAGGAAAAATAAATAATTAAAACCCACAGAGTACGTGCCCAATGGTAACTCCCCCAGCAGAGAAGCAGCGGAGATGTCTGCATCCGCCACTAGCAAGCGGGGGCTGGGCAGGGAGGTGCGGGCTGCACTGCTTGGAGTAAGGACTGGGCCTGAATGCCCCAAGGGCAATCTGAGGGAACTAACTAGGGCTAGCAAACCAGACTGTGGGATAGCTACCATGTGAAAAGCCCTAACCTAAGACACCGCCAGGCCCACTCACAGAACAAAGGACTGACTAGAGCTACGCGAAAAGCCCTAACCTAAGACACCGTCAGGCCCGCTCACAGAACAACGACTGAGCAGAGCTAGCAGGCTGCAGACCATCCCCCTATGGTGACAGGCAGCCAGAGCGGGAAGGGGGCAATCACGGCCCCAGAGAGGCATTATCTACCAAACTGCAAGCAGGCTTCATTGCTAACTAAGACTTCTTGGGATTCTGGACGGCCAGCATCCGCCTGAGAAGGTGCGCCGGTTGTACACCCAGAAAACCGAGCAGCAGGGACGGGGGAGGCTATAAGTCACAGTGACCGCGCTCGCCAAACACCTGGTCACCTGAACTGCTCGGCCCTGGGAAGGGCACAAAACGCAGGCCCAACCGAGTCTGCGCCTCTGCGACTACCCGAGTACCTGAACCTGAGCGGCTTAGACCTGGGAAGTGCATACAAACCCAGGGCCAGCCTCAGACAGTTCCAGGTAGGGCAACCTAGAGCCTAAGCAGTGTTGACAGGGAAAGCACACACACCGTGAGTGGGGGCAAACCCAATGTGACCAAGACACTGCGAGCACATGCCAGTGTTATTTGTTTGCAGCGTCCCTCCCTCCCCACAGCACAACTGAACAAGAGAGCCTAGAAAAGGGACCACCACCGCCCCCTTGTGTCAGGGTGGAAATTAGACACTGAAGAGACCAGCAAACAGAAGAAGCTAAAACAGAGGGAACCGCCTTGGAAGTGACAGGTGCAATAGATTAAAACCCTGTCGTTGGTACCAACTACATAGGAAGGGACCTATAGATGTTGAGAAATATAAGCCAGATCAAGGAACTATCCGAAAATGAACTGACCCCACACTGCCCACAACACCACCAGAAAAAGTCCTAGTATATTTTTACTGTTTTTACTATCATTCATTTTTTTTAAATCTTTTAAAAATTTTAAGCCCTCTATTACTCCTTTAATTTTCATTTTTATAACCTACTATTACTTTGCAACAAAAAAGAGAGACCCTATTTTTTAAAGCAAACTTTATATATATATATAAAATAATTTTTGTGAGTTTTTTTTTCTTTAATATTGTATTTTTGAAAATCCAACCTCTAGATTTTTAATCTTTGCTTTTTGGTAGTTATCAATTTTGTACATTTAAGAACCCAATCTTCAGTACCCAGTTTTACTTGGGAGCAAGATTACTGGCTTGACTGCTCTCTCCCCCTTTGGACTCTCCTTTTCCTCCACCAGGTGGCCTCTATCTCCTCCCTTCCCCTTCTCTTCTCTACCCAACTCTGTGAATCTCTGTGTGTTCCGGGCTGTGGAGAACACTTAGGGAACTGATTACTGGCTGGATTTGTCTTGCTCCTTTTGATTCCCCGCTTTATCCTCCTGGACACCTCTGTCTCCTTCCTCCCTCTTCTCTTCTCTTTGTGTAACTCCGTGAACACCTCTCAGTGGTCCAGACCGTGGAGTGCACATAAAGAAGTGATTACTGGCTAGCTTGCTCTCTCCTCTTTTGATTCCACCTCATATAACTTAAAAAAGAGTCAATATATAATGAATAATGCAATAAATGAGATAAAAAATGGTCTGGAGGGAACAAATAGTAGAATAAGGAAATGGCAACCCACTCCAGTGTCCTTGCCTGGAGAATCCCAGGGATGGGGGAGCCTGGTGGGCTGCCGTCTATGGGGTCACACAGAGTCGGACACAACTGAAGTGACTTAGCAGCAGCAGCAGCAGTAAGGCAGAAGATAGGATTAGTGAGGTAGAAGATAGAATGGTAGAAATAAATGAATCAGAGAGGAAAAAAGAAAAATGAATTAAAAGAAATGAGGACGATCTCAGAGACCTCTGGGACAATGTTAAACACCCCAACATTCAAATCATAGGAGTCCCAGAAGAAGAAGACAAAAAGAAAGACCATAAGAAAATACTTGAGGAGATAATAGTTGAAAACTTCCCTAAAATGGGGAAGGAAATAATCACCCAAGTCCAAGAAACCCAGAGTCGCAAACAGGATAAACCCAAGGTGAAACACCCCAAGACACATACTAATCAAATTAACAAAGATCAAACACAAAGAACAAATATTAAAAGCAGCAAGAGAAAAAACAACAAATAACACACAACGGGATTCCCGTAAGGATAACAGCTGATCTTTCAATAGAAACTCTTCGGGCCAGAAGGGAATGGCAGGACATACTTAAAGTGATGAAAGAAAATAACCTACAGCCCAGATTACTGTACCCAGCAAGGATCTCATTCAAATATGAAGGAGAAATCAAAAGTTTTACAGACAAGCAAAAGCTGAGAGAATTCAGCACCACAAATGCTAAAGGATCTTCTCTAGACAGGAAACACAAAAAAGGGTGTATAAACTCAAACTCAAAACAATAAAGTAAATGGCAACAAGATCATACTTATCAATAATTACTTTTAAGGTAAATGGGTTGAATGCCCCAACCAAAAGACAAAGACTGGCTGAATGGATACAAAATCAAGACCCCTATATATGTTGTCTACAAGAGACCCACCTCAAAACAAGGGACACATACAAACTGAAAGTGAAGGGCTGGAAAAAGATATTCTACAGAGACCAAAAGAAAGCAGCAGTAGCAATACTCATATCAGATAAAACAGACTTTAAAACAAAGACTGTGAAAAGAGACAAAGAAGGACACTACATAATGATCAAAGGCTCAATCCAAGAAGATATAACAATTATAAATATATATGCACTCAACATAGGAGCACCACAGTATGTAAGACAAATGCTAACAAGTATGAAAGGGGAAATTAACAATAACACAATAATAGTGGGAGACTTTAATACCCCACTCACACCTATGGATAGATCAACTAAACAGAAAATTAACAAGGAAACACAAACTTTAAATGATAAAATAGACCAGTTAGACCTAATTGATATCTATAGGACATTTCACTCCAAAACAATGAATTTCACCTTTTTCTCAAGCACACACAGAACCTTCTCCAGGATAGATCACATCCTGGGCCATAAATCTAGCCTTGGTAAATCAAAAAAAAAAAAAAATGAAATCATTCCAAGCATCTTTTCTGAACACAATGCAGTAAGATTAGATCTCAATTACAGGAGGAAAACTATTTAAAATTCCAGCATTTGGAGGCTGAACAAGATGCTACTGAATAACCAAGAAATCACAGAATAAATCAAAAAAGAAATAAAAATATGCATAGAAAAGAATGAAAATGAAAACACAACAACCCAAAACCTGTGGGACACTATAAAAGCAATGCTAAGGGGAAGGTTCATAGCAAAACAGGCATACCTCAAGAAACAAGAGAAAAGTCAAGTAAATAACCTAACTGTACACCTAAAGCAACTAGAAAAGGGAGAAATGAAGAACCCCAGGGTTAGTAGAAGGAAAGAAATCTTAAAAATTAGAGCAAAAATAAACGCAAAGGAAACAAAAGAGACCATAGCAAAAATCAACAAAGCCAAAAGCTGGTTCTTTGAGAGGATAAATAAAATTGACAAACCATTAGCCAGACTCATCAAGAAACAAAGGGAGAAAAATAAAATCAATAAAATTAGAAATGAAAATGGAGAGATCACAACAGACAACAAAGAAATACAAAGGATCATAAGAGACTACTGTCAGCAAATATATGCCAATAAAATGGACAACTTGGAAGAAATGGACAAATTCTTACAAAACTACAACTTTCCAAAACTGAACCAGGAAGAAATAGAAAATCTTAACAGACCCATCACAAGCATGGAAATTGAAACTGTAATCAGAAATCTTCCAGCAAACAAAAACCCAGGTTCAGATGGCTTCACAGCTGAATTCTACCAAAAATTTAGAGAAGAGCTAACACCTATCCTACTCAAACTCTTCCAGAAAATTACAGAGGAAGGTAAACTTCCAAACTCATTCTATGAGGCCACCATCACCCTAATACCAAAACCTGACAAAGATGCCACAAAAAAAGAAAACTACAGGCCAATATCACTGATGAACATAGATGCAAAAATCCTTAACAAAATTCTAGCANAAAAAAGAAAACTACAGGCCAATATCATTGATGAACATAGATGCAAAAATCCTTAACAAAATTCTAGCAATCAGAATCCAACAACATATTAAAAAGATCATACATCATGACCAAGTGGGCTTTATCCCAGGGATGCAAGGATTCTTCAATATCCTCAAATCAATCAATGTAATATGGCACATTAACAAATTGAAAAATAAAATCCATATGATTATCTCAATAGATGCAGAGAAAGCCTTTGACAAAATTCAGCATCCATTTATGATAAAAACTCTCCAGAAAGCAGGAAAAGAAGGAACATACCTCAACATAATAAAAGCTATACATGACAAACCCACAGCAAACATTATCCTCAATGGTGAAAAATTGAAAGCATTTCCCCTAAAGTCAGGAACAAGACAAGGGTGCCCACTTTCACCACTACTATTCAACATAGTTTTGGAAGTTTTGGCCACAGCAATCAGAGCAGAAAAAGAAATAAAAGGAATCCAAATTGAAAAAGAAGAAGTAAAACTCTCACTGTTTGCAGATGACATGATCCTCTACATAGAAAACCCTAATGACTCCACCAGAAAATTACTAGTGCTAAAAAATGAATATAATAAAGTTGCAGGATATAAAATCAACACACAGAAATCCTTTGTATTCTTATACACTAACAATGAGAAAACAGAAAGAGAAATTAAGGAAACAATTCCATTCACCATTGCAAAGAAAAGAATACAACACTTAGGAATATATCTACCTAAAGAAACAAAAGACCTACATATGGAAAACTATAAAACACTGGGTGAAAGAAATCAAAGAATACACTCATAGATGGAGAAATATACCATGTTCATGGATTGAAAGAGTTAATATAGTGAAAATGAGTATACTACCCAAAGCAATCTATAGATTCAATGTAATCCCTATCAAGCTACCAATGGTATTTTTCACAGAACTAGAACAAATAATTTCACAATTTGTATGGAAATACAAAAAACCTTGAATAGCCAGAGCAATCTTGAGAAAGAAAAATGGAACTGGAGGAATCAACCTGCCTGACTTCAGGCTCTACTACAAAGCCACAGTCATCAAGAGAGTATCGTACTGGCACAAAGACAGAAATATCGATCAATGGAACAAAATAGAAAGCCTGGAGATAAATCCATGCACCTATGGACACCTTATCTTTGACAAAGAAGGCAAGAATGCACAATGGAGAAAAGACAATGTCTTTAACCAGTGGTGCTGGGAAAGCTGGTCAACCACTTTCGTACTGGCACAAAGACAGAAATATCGATCAATGGAACAAAATAGAAAGCCTGGAGATAAATCCATGCACCTATGGACACCTTATCTTTGACAAAGAAGGCAAGAATGCACAATGGAGAAAAGACAATGTCTTTAACCAGTGGTGCTGGGAAAGCTGGTCAACCACTTGTAAAAGAATGAAACTAGAACACTTTCTAACACTATACACAAAAATAAACTCAAAATGGACTAAAGATTTAAATGTCATACCAGAAACTATAAAACTCCTAGAGGAGAACATAGGCAAAACACATTCCGACATAAATCACAGCAGGATCCTCTATGACCCTCCTCCCAGAATACTGGAAATAAAAGCAAAAATAAACAAATGGGACCTTGATCTAAAAGTCTACAAGCAATAAATGCTGGAGAGGGTGTAGAGAAAAGGGAACCCTCTTACACTGTTGGGAATGCAAACTAGTACAGCCACTATGGAGAACAGTGTGGAGATTCCTTAAAAAAACTGGAAATAGAACTGGTGTATGACCCAGCAATCCCACTGCTGGGCATACACACCAAGGAAAACAGAATTGAAAGAGACACATGTACCCCAATGTTCATTGCAGCACTGTTTATAATAGCCAGGACATGGAAGCAATGTAAATGTCCATCAGCAGACGAATGGATAAGAAAACTGTGGTACATATACACAATGGAGTATTACTCAGCCATTAAAAAGAATACATTTGAATCAGTTCTAATGAGGTGGATGAAACTGGAGCCTATTATACAGAGTGAAGTAAGCCAGAAAGAAAAACACCAATACAGTATACTAACACATATATATGGAATTTAGAAAGAAGGTAATGATAACCCTGTATGTGAGACAGCAAAAGAGACACAGATGTATAGAATGGTCTTTTGGACTCTGTGGGAGAAGGCGAGGGTGGGATGATTTGGGAGAATGTCATTGAAACATGTATAATATATGTGAAATGAATTGCCAGACCAGGTTTGATGCAGGATACTGGATGCTTGGGGCTGCTGCACTGGGATGACCCAGAGGGATGGGATGGGGAGGGAGGTGGAAGGGGGATTCAGGATGGGGAACACGTGTACACCCGTGGCAGATTCATGTTGATGTATGGCAAAACCAACACAATATTGTAAAGTGATTAGCCTCCAGTTAAAATAAATTTATATTTAAAAAATAAAAATCAGAATGGAAAAAAAGAAACTGAATCAGGAAAGGACCACACGGCTTTACGTCTCAGCAAAATAATAGCTCTGCAAATATGCATCTTAAGCTTACAGGCCTTTTCATACTGTTTATGAGATTCAGAAGAGATTAAGAAGAGGTGGCAAGAATACAAAGAAGAACTGTACAAAACAGGTATTAATGACCTAGATAACCACAATGGTGTGGTCACCCACCTAGAGCCAGACATCCTGGAGTGTGAAGTCAAGGGGGCCTTAGGAAGCATCACTATGAACAAAGCTAGTGGAGGTGATGGAATTCCAGCTGAGCTATTTCAAATCCTTGGCAAGAATACAAAGAAGAACTGTACAAAACAGGTATTAATGACCTAGATAACCACAATGGTGTGGTCACCCACCTAGAGCCAGACATCCTGGAGTGTGAAGTCAAGGGGGCCTTAGGAAGCATCACTATGAACAAAGCTAGTGGAGGTGATGGAATTCCAGCTGAGCTATTTCAAATCCAAAAGAGGATGCTGTTAAAGTGCTGTATTCCATATGCCAGCAAATTTGGAAAATTCAGCAGTGGCCACAGGACTGGAAAAGTTCAGTTTTCATTCTAATCCCAAAGGCAATGACAAAGAATGTTCAAATCACTGTAGAGTTGCGTTCATTTCACATGCTAGCAAAATTATGCTCAAAATCCTTCAAGCTAGACTTCAGCAGCATGTGAACCAAGAACTTCCAGATGTTCAAGCTGGATTTAGAAAAGGCAGGGAAAACCAGAGATCAAATTGCCAACATCTCTGCTGGATCATAGACATAGCAAGGGAATTAAAAAAAAAAAAAATCTACTTCTGCTTCATTGACTATGCTAAAGCCTTTGACTGTGTGGATCACAACAAACTGTGGAAAGTTCTTCAAGAGATGGGAATACCAGACCACTGTACCTGCTTCCTGAGAAACCTGTATCCAGGATAAGAAGCAACAGTTAGAACCAGACATGGAACAATGGACTGGTTCCAAATTGGGAAAGAAGTACATCAAAGCTGCATATTATTTCTTTACTTATATGCAGAGTACATCATGCAAAATACCAGGCTGGATGACTCACAAGCTGGAGTCAAGATTGCTGGGAGAAATATCAACAACCTCAGATATGCAGATGATACCACCTTCGTGGCAGAAAGTACAGAGGATCTAAAGAGCCTCTTGGTGAGGGTGAAAGAGGAGTGAAAAAGCTGGCTTAAAACTTAGCAGTCTAAAAACAAAGATCATGGCATCCGGTCCCATCACTTCATGGCAAATAGATGGGGAAAAGTGGAAACAGTGACAGATTTTATTTTCTCTGGATCCAAAATCACTGCGGATGGTGACTGCAGCCATGAAATTAAAAGACGCTTACTTCTCGGAAGAAAAGCCATCACCGACCTAGACAGTGTTGAGATATCAAGACAAAGCAGAGACATCACTTTGCTGAGAGAGGTCCGTATAGTCAAAGCTATGGTTTTTCCAGGGGTCATGTATGGATGTGAGAGTTGGACCATAAAGAAGGCTTAGCACTAGAGAATTGACACTTTCAAACTGTGGTGCTGGAGAAGGTTCTTAATAGTCCCTTGGACAGCAAGGAGATCAAACCAGTTAATCCTAAAGGAAATCGGCCCTGAAACTCATCGGAATGGCTGATGCTTAAACTCCAGTACTTTGACCACCTGATGCAAAGAGCCGAGTCATTGGAAAATACCTTGATGCTGGGAAAGACTGAGGGCAAGAGGAGAAAGAGGCAACAGAATATGAGATGGTTGGATGGCATCACTGACTCAATGGACATGAGTTTGAGCAAGCTCCAGGAGATGATGAAGGACAGGGAAGCCTGGCGTGCTATGGTTCATGGGGTCACAAAGAGTTGGACACGACAGTGACTGAACAATAACAACAAAACTTACAGGTATTTTGTGGTACCGCAAGTGACATATTTGAGATATTAGTCACAGAACATGCTATTTCAGTCCCAGTACATTCTCTTAATTCCATAAATGATTGAGAGGTTCTTTTAGTAACACAGTGCCCCATATAAAGCAGTATTTTCATAAACAACAAAAAACAAAACCCCACCCCAAACAAAACCCTGCCTTCTGTAGGTTGGTCTCAGCTTCTTATATCTGTAATTATTGGTTCATCTTACCAGTTTGAGCTACAGGATATATTTACATTGAAGAGGATGAAAATAGGAAGAAAAATGGTCCAGGTAAATCATTTCACGTTTCATGTTTCCAGCTTTCAGTTGCCACATGAGATTGTGGAGTAAATGTTTCTGCCTCCAGGAGTCTGAGTCCCTTCTCTCAGACCTGCTCCCCCTCCAGTGTCTCCTACCTCAGTGAGCAGTGGTGTCAACAGTCTTCCCCACTGGTCCAGCCAGAAACCGAAGAATCACTGTCAACTTCTCACTCTCTCTTACGTCTCAGATGCAGTTGATTGCGAAACCCTATGCATAAGTTGTCCTCAGACTTAACATCAAGATCACTTGGAGGACTTGTTAAAATAGATTATTGGGCTCCACTGAACCCTGAGATTGAAATTTTGGAGATTTGGGCTGGGGTGCAGGAGTTTGCATTTTAACACTCCCTGGGGTTGCTGATGCTGCTTCTGGGGCCCCTCATTGAGGAGCAGGGCTGTGGACGACCACTGAACTATCTCTGTCAGCCCCTCTGTGCCACAGTCTGCATAAGACCTTGTTTTCTCTCTGGCTTCCTGCCACAGCCGTCTGGCTGGCTGGCTGTCTCTCTGCCTCTAGTCAGTATGCTTCATTCTGCCAGTGAGACCTGAAAGACATCGTGTTCTCTGTGGTAGTTTGAAGTCCTGTGGGGACTCGTGAGCTATGGCCGCAGCCTGCCCACTGGCTCCTGGACTGTCCTTCCCCACCCCTCTTTCCTTGTTACAGCCAAGCTGAGCTACTCATCTTTGCTTCAGAGTCATACTGCCTCATACTGCTGTTGCTTCCACCTTGGTTGCCTTTTCTCCTTTTTTCATCCACACAGGAGTTGTGGTTCCTTCCTTGACAGCTCTGCTTGGAAGCCCCTGACTGCTCCCCTGATCTTGCAGCACTCTGTCTGCACTTAAACCCTGACTCACTTCCTAGAGAGGATGTCCATTAGGCCCCACACTTTGCGCGGTGCCTGGGGGAGGGGAGTCTCATGGTGGGCACTTAGTAGGCATATGAGTGATTGAATGTGCCAGTCAGCATTCTTTGGATCTGAACACACTCCCTGGTGGATAAGGATTGCCACTTACAAATCTTTTTTTAACTCTTTATCTCTTGTGCTTTCTTTTAGTTCCATTTTTAGGGAATAGCTTTTTCTAATATTATAAAATCAGAAAAGGAAGAATCATTTTCTCTATTGGTAATCTGCATTTCATCCTAACCCCATGAGAAGTCATTTGCAGTACACTAATGACCCCAACATATTTTCTAGGGAATACTTGATAATTTGGCTGTCTCTTTTTGGAGGAGCAGACTTTATTAATTGTTATTTATTAAGAATTATTATTAATATGAACACATCTTAAGTGTACAGCTTGATGGATTTTTCCAACTGAATACACCCAGGGTTAGGGTTAGTTTGGTGGGTGCAGTGAATCACACCCTTTCAGTACTCACACTCTCGAGGCCCGCATTGATTGTGGACTTGGTCGTGTGATATGAGAAGAAGCTTGGTTAGTGTTTGCACAGTGGGGCTTGTCCTTGCAGAATGCTCAATTTTCAGATTCTTCCCCTTGGACCCAGCCCTTCCACTGTGAGAAGCCCACCCTGGGCATGGGGAGAAGACAATTGGAGGAGAATGAGGAGGGGCAGCCCTCTCACCAGCCAATTTTCAAGTCAGCAGCCAGCAGCAGTTTGCCAGCAGACAAGTGAGCCTTCCTTGAAGTGAATCCTCCAAACTCAGTTCAGCTGTCTGTTCTGAGCTCTGCCCAGATCTGGAATCATGACCAAATAAACAATTGTTTTGTTTCCTGAGAATGATTGTTATGTAGTGGTAGATAAGCAGAATGAATTGAACAAAAATAGTTTCTGTTTAGTTTTTTAATTGCCATGTAACAAATCACCCTGAAACTTAGAGGCTTAAGCCACAGCCATTATATTTGCTTCTGATTCTTCAGTCTGGGCTGGCCTCAGGCTGCGGGTGGTCATTTATGTGGCACATAGCCCACTGGCAGGGCAGACGGAGGCCATGTTCCACTGAGATGTCTGGACTTCTCTCTCTTTCCTTGTAGTTTGGGAGCCTGTTCTATGTAGTTTGGTCTCTGCATATGCTCCAGAATCCAGAATTGCTTTTGTCTTCCCACCTACTTGAATGGCAGCCACCTCTTTCCCCCAGCGCTCTGCCCAAAGTGAGAGGATGCGCATGGCCCATCTCTGTTGGGAGGGGACTTTGTTTTCTTGGTCCCCTTACAACCTCAGCTCTCTGATGAGATAAGTTATGATTTTGTTAAGACTCTGGCTTCGTCTTGTTGCAATGAAAGCACTTTTTTTTGCAGCTTTCTGCATGTGAAGCAGAAGCAAAAAACTGCTAGATTCTGATTGAGAAGAAGGAGAGTCAGTTCTTAACTCTATCATTTAGGATTTGTGATCTTTGCTATGTCATTGTTTTCTCAGTTGTAAAGTGGGAATAATAATAAAAGTAGTAATAATTATCATAGTAGACTTGTCAGTGGAGTGGAAGGCTATTTGGAGGATTACATAAAAACACATGGGAAAGCACTTATAGACCAGAAATTGCTGTAAAATAATAATGATCATCATTTTCTAAGCTGGCATTTTCTTTTTTCCATTTTCAGAAATGATCTTCAAGACAGAGAAATAAGTCCTGGACAGAATCGTCGCACAAGGTCAGCTGAAAGTGCTGAGCTTGAGCCAAGAAATAAGCGGAACAGAAATTAGTGTGGTGACTTTGCCAGTGCAGTCATTGGAAGATGGTGTTTTGTTGCCATGTAGATTTCATATTCATAAATTTCCCAAGTGAAGATGTTACATTCTAAATATTACATTTAACTGATTTTCAGTCTTTTCTGCCTTTCCAGGAAAAGAAAAAATCTTACACAGTATCCTCCTTAGTTAGTTACCCACTGCCCCTAAAACATCTCACTCTAAAAACACTGGCATCCACATGTTCACCAGCTTTGCAGAAGACACAGACTTGTTTGTTTTTGTTTGTAAGTTTCAGGATATATTAATATTTAAGCCATTCTCCTGTCTCTTTCATGGAGAAGCCAAGTTCAGAAAAGGATCCTTCAATCCCTCTACCATAGGGACCAATTGAGATGTCCAGAGCCACTGTGTTTCTGGAAGGGCAAGCAGGATGTTCTAACTCACAAGGCCTGGAGGCCAGCACCCATGTCACAGCTGTTACACGATTGCTTGTTGCCCAAGTTTCATGTGGTCCTTAGTTAGACCCCATGTCTCACATTTTGCTGGAAGTAGGACATTGGTACTGTAACCTAAAGGCACAGAACAATAGAATACTGGGCATATTCTTCAGAAATAGCTCTTACAGATGATTTCTTGATCTTTTTTTTCACTTGAGTAAATCAAATCTTAACACTTTGAATTCCAAATATGAAATGGAGAGAATGCAATAAATGGCTTTTGTAACTGAACAGATTATCAATTTAAAATAAAGTCCTTGAAACAGTCTTCTGTGAATAGTTGAGTACAAGCTACATATCACTGGAAGGGGTTGATCAGAAATTGTTTTCTCTGTGCAAAATGTCCCACAGTTCCCAGTTACTTCGACAATTCCTAATGCCTGTTTTGGCATTTCAGAGCCAGTCCCCTCTCATGGGTGCCAGGAGCTCTGGGGCTGTCTGTGTCCTGATGACAGCAGTCACTTCACCAGAGTCCAGGAAGACCCTCGTGTTGGTTCAGGGGTGGAGGGTCTGCTCTGGGCCAAGTTGCTCCATCATCTCAGGGCAGCCACCTCTGCTCCCACTGGGCTCCTGGGAGAAGGTGGCCGGAGCCCTACTGTATAAAACAGCACCTAAAATTAGGAAGGACTATGGAGGAAAGTGCTCTCCCATCAGCTCCCAGATGGCCTGGTGATGCACGATTTCTTCTCTGCTTACCCATGAGGCAGGGCTCTTGCCTAGAAAGGATTCCAGGCAGCCACATAGGTAAGTGGGTCAACCTGCTCCAAAGTTGTCAAAATGCCACAGCTTCTCTTGTATGTTGCTCCACATCTCCTGCAGGTACCATGGGCTCCCCACTCTGCTCTCAGCATGTTGGGGGCAACACTCCATCCCTGCCTCTATCTCAGGTTGCTACACCCCAACCTCTCCCAGGCAGCAATGGTCAGGCTGGCACATGTGCTCCACTGTATGTAATGGGGGCCGGTGGCCTTCCCTGTAATCTTGGCTTGGCAGCCAGCACTATGCGCTGGATGACTGGCTCATGGGGAAGGAGAGGCGTGCGATTTCCTTGCCTGTCCTCGGAGAATCCCGCTTCATCACTGGACTGGAATGGTTGGTTCGTGCCCCGTGAGCATCTGCCAGCAAGTTCCTTTGATGCACTGTGCTGAGGAGGATCTGAAGCTGCCACCCACCTTCTTGAGGGCTCGGGTGGTGAGTTATTAACACGTAGGCTTCTGAGGCTTATCATGGAGCGAAAAAGAGGGATGGGGAGGTTGAAAGGGGAGGAGACATCAACTGGGTCTCAGCCATGGCTTCTATGGTGATTCATGGCTCAGGACCAGTTCCTGGGAATCCTGCCCCTTGGAGACCACAGCGACTTCATTTGCTTGTTTCTTTAACAACTTCATTGAGATATAGTTCACTTTACATACAATTCACCCATTTACAACTTCCAATTCAAGTTGGCTTCTGGTATATTTTGAGTCCTGCAACCATTGCCATAATTAATTTTAGAACATTTTTGTTGCTTTTAGTCCCTTACTCATTATCCCCAACTCTCTCATCCTTCCCAGCCCTAGGCAGTATCTACTTTTTCCCTGTATTTCCTTATTCTGTACATTTCAAAGCAGTGGAATCATACACTATGTGGCTTCTTTCACTCAGCATAATTTAAGGTTCATCCATGTTGTAGCATGTATCATTCCTTCATATCTTTTAATTGCTGAATAATATTTCATTGTATGGGATATACCATGTTGTGTTTATCATTCATCAGTTGATGGGTATCTGGGTTGTCTTGATTCATTCTGACTATTGTGAATAATATACTATTTTGCCCATTTTAAAACTGGGTTTTTAGAAAATTATTGGATTGTAAGATAGTGTTTAAAATTTCAGTTTCTGTGTATTGATAGGTTAGAAAGATTAAATTGAGTTTTGCATATTAATCATGTATCCTACAACCTTGCTAAACTAACTTTGTAGAAGTTTGAAAACTTTTTGGTAGATTCCATAAGATTTTCTACATAGAAAATTATCTAAACATGTTATCATGTAAAGAGTTATATTTCTTACTTTCCAATCTGGATTCCTTTTATTGTGGGTATAAATTCTCTATCAGATGCATGCTTTGAATGAGGTTGGAATATTTGCTTCTATCCCTAGTTTGCTGAGAATTTTTAAAAAATCAGAAATGGTTATTGAATTTTGTCAGATGCTTTTTCCACGTTTATTGAGATGATCATATAGTTTTTCTTTCTTTTGGTTATTAATATTATGAATTATACAGATTGACTATAAATGTTAAAACAGTAGCAGGAGAGACTCCACCTGGTTATCTTTTTATTTCTGTTGGATTTCATTTAGAATTTTTTACATCTGTGTTCAGAAGAATATTGATCTGTAGTTTTCATTTCTTGTGATCTCTTTATCTGATTTTGGTATTAGGATAATGCTGGCCTCATAGAATGAGCTGGGAAGTATTTCTCCTCTTCAATTTTCTGGAGAAGTTTGTGTAGAACTGGTATTATATATTCCTAAAGTATTCAGTAGAATTCATCAGTGAAGCCATATGTATTTTCTTTGTGGATACGTTTTTAACAATACATTTCATTTCTTAACTAATGGATATAGAACTATTCAGGTTACCTGTTTCTTCTTAAGTAAACTATAGTAGTTTGTGTATTTTGAGAAATCTATCTATTTCATTTAAATTGACAGATTTACAAACAAAAGTTGCTCATAATTTTCCCTTTTGTGTACAAGTTTTGTGAGAACCTCTCTCACTTTTTTCATTTCTGTTATTGGTAGTTGATGTTTTCTTTCTTTTTCCTCATCGAACGCTTTAGAAGTTTGCTGTTTTCATTGGTCTCAGGGGACCACTCTTGGTTTTGTTGAATTTCTGTAATATTCTGCTCTTTTCTATTTGATTGATTGCCACTCTGATCTTTATTATTTCCTTTCTGCTGCCTACTTTGGATTTGTTTCATTTTGGTTTTTTGTAGTTTCTTAAGGCTTAGGTCATTGATTTGAGCCCTTCTTTTTTAAGATAGTCATTTAATGCTATAAAATTTCCCCTAAGTACTGCTTTAACAGCATTTCACAAATTTTTGTATGCTGTGTTTTAATTTTCATTCAGTTCAAAATAGTTTCCAGTTTTCCTTTTGCTTTCTTATGTGACACTGAGTTTTATATAGCTCTGTTAGTTTCCAAATATTTGATAATTTTCCAGAGATTTTAAAAATTGATTTCTAATTTAATTCCATAGCTTTTATGACTTGAACCCTTTTGCATGTATTGAGACTTTTTTTTAATGCCCTAAAAATGGTCTGTTTTGGTAAATGTTCAGCATGCACTTGAAAAGAATATATGCTCTGCTGCATCAGGTTGCTTGACAGTGTTACTCAAGCCTACTCTGTCCTTGCTAGTTTTGTGTGCTTGTTCTATCAGTTTTTGAGAGAGTTACTGAAAGTTTTGAATATAATTGTGGATTTGTCAGTTTCTCCTTACAGTTCTTCATTTTTGCTTCATGTATTTTGAAGCTTTCTTATTAGGAGCATAAGCACTTAGGATTGTTATGTCCTCTTGATGAATTCATCACTTTTTTTTCCACAAAGTAGAACTTCTTTTTCTATATTAATATTCTTTGCTCTTAAATCTACCTAGTTTGGCATATTCTAATACTCCTTCCAGCTTATTTTTGGCTAGTGCATTTTTCCATCTTTACTTTTTAAAATTATTATTTTTCATTTTTTTAGTTGAAGTAAATTGATTTACAACATTAGTTTCAGGTATACATCATAGTGATTCAATATTTTTAAAATTATACTCCATTTAAAGTTATTATAAAATATTAGCTGTTCCCCATTCTATACAATATATCCTTGTAGCTTATTTATGTTGTACATAGTAGTTTGTACCTCTTAATCCCTTGACCTTATCTTGCCCTCCTCTATTCCATCTCCTTACAGGTAACCACTAGTTTATTCTATATATCTGTGAGTCAGTTTCTGCTTGTGCCTTTATATTTAAAGTATGTTTCTTGTAGGCGGCATATATATAGTTGAGTCTTATTTTATTAGCCAATCTGACAATCATCTTTTCTCCCTTTTAACTGGTATATTTAGAACTTTTACATTTTACATTGGTGTGGTTGTGTTTAAATCTATCATTGTGTGGTTTGTTTTCTATCTTGTCCCATCTTCTTTATTATTCCTTTTTTCTCCTTTATTTGGACTAATTATTTTTATTCCATTTTTTTATTTGATGATTTATTAGCTATTGTTCCTTACTTTGTCATTTTAGTGGTTGAATTAGGATTTATGGTAATCATTTTTAAGTTATCACAATCTTCTTTCAGGTGTTACTATACTACATCATGCATAATTCAGGAATCTTCTGGTGCTTCCATTTAGCCACTCTCCACATTTGTATTATTGCTTTTATACATTTTATTTTTATGTACATTATAGACATCATCAGTTCAGTTCTGTCACTCTGTCATGTCCGACTCTTTGCGACCCCATGAACTGCAGGACGCCAGGTTTCCCTGTCCATCACCAGCTCCCAGAGTCCACCCAAACGTATGTCCATTGTGTCGGTGATGCCATCCAACCATCTCATCCTCTGTCTCCCCCTTCTCCGCCTGCCCTCAATCTTTCCCAGCATCAGGGTCTTTTCAAATAAGTCAGCTCTCCACATCAGGTGGCCAAAGTACTGGAGTTTCAGCTTCAACATCAGTCCCTCCAATGAACACCCAGGACTAATCTCCTTTAGGATGGACTGGTTGGATCTCTGAAGAGTCTTCTTCAACACCACAGTTCAAAATCATCAATTCTTTTGCCCTCAGCTTTCTTTATAGTCCAACTCTCACATCCATACATGACTACTGGAAAAACCTTAGCTTTGACTAGACGGACCTTTGTTGGCAAAGTAATGTCTCAGCTTTTTAATATGCTATCTAGGTTGGTCATAACTTTCCTTCCAAGGAGCAAGCGTCTTTTAATTTCATGGCTGCAATCACCATCCGCAGTGATTTTGGAGCCCAGAAAAATAAAGTCAGCCACTGTTTCCACTGTTTCCCCATCTATTTCCCATGAAGTGATGGGACCGGATGCCATGATCTTAGTTTTCTGAATACTGAGCTTTAAGCCAACTTTTTCACTCATCTCTTTCACTTTCATCAAGAGGCTCTTTAGTTCTTCTTCACTTTCTGCCATAAGTGTGGTGTCATCTGCATATCTGAGGTTATTGATATTTCTCCCGGCAATCTTGATTCCAGCTTATGCTTCCTCCAGTCCAGTGTTTCTCATGATGTACTCTGCATATAAGTTAAATAAGCAGGGTGACAATATACAGCCTTGACATATTCCTTTTCCTATTTGGAACCAGTCTGTTGTTCCATGTCCAGTTCTAACTGTTGCTTCCTGATCTGCATACAGGTTTCTCAAGAGGCAGGTCAGGTGGTCTGGTATTCCCATCTCTTTCAGAATTTTCCACAGTTTATTGTGATCCACACAGTCAAAGGCTTTGGCATAGTCAATAAAGCAGAAATAGATGTTTTTCTGGAACTCTCTTGCTTTTTCGATGATCCAGCAGATGTTGGCAATTTGATCTCTGGTTCCTCTGCCTTTTCTAAAACCAGCTTGAACATCTAGAAGGTCATGGTTCACATATTGCTGAAGGCTGGCTTGAAGGATTTTGAGCATTACTTTACTAACGTATGAGATGAGTGCAATTGTGTGGTTGTTTGAGCATTCTTTGACATTGCCTTTCTTTGGGATTGGAATGAAAACTGACCTTTTCCAGTCCTGTGACCACTGCTGAGTTTTCCAAATTTGCTGGCATATTGAGTGCATCACTTTCACAGCATCATCTTTCAGGATTTGAAATAGCTCCACTGGAATTCCATCACCTCCACTAGCTTTGTTCGTAGTGATGCTTCCTAATACCCACCTGACTTCACAATCCAGGATGTCTGGCTCTAGGCGAGTGTGAGTGATCACACCTTTGTGATTATCTTGGTCATGAAGATCTTTTCGTACAGATCTGTGTATTCTTGCCACCTCTTCTTAATATCTTCTGCTTCTGTTAGGTCCATACCATTTCTGTCCTTTATTGAGCCCATCTTTGCATGAAACGTTCCCTTGGTGTCTCTAATTTTCTTGAAGAGATCTCTAGTCATCCCTGTTCTATTATTTTCCTCTATTTCTTTGCATTGATCACTGAGGAAGGCTTTCTTATCTCTCCTTGCTATTCTTTGGAACTGTGCATTCAGATGGGTGTATCTTTCCTTTTCTCCTTTGCTTTTTGCTTCCCTTCTATGTTGTTATTGTTGTTTAGACAGTAAATTATCTTTTAAACTGGTTTATATAATATGAAAAAAAATCATGTCTACATAGTTACCCATTTTTTGTGCTTATTGTATCCACGTTTCTATCTGGTATCATTTTCTTTCCACTTGAAGGCTTTTTAACATTTCTTCTGCTGGTGATGATTTTGTTCCGCTATTGTATATCTTCAATTAACCTTCAATTTTGAAAGAAATGTATTTAAATACAGAATTGATGTTTGACACTTTTTTTCCCCTTGTAATTTGCTTTGTTTCCTATGAGAAAGTTTCTGTCATCCTTGTCTTTATTCTTCTATTGATAACATGTCTTTTTTTCTCTGGCTGTTTTTATGATTTTATCTTTTTTACTAGAGTTGAACACTTTTAATAGTAATAATATTATTGGTGTCATTTTCCTCATGTTTCTTGTGCTTGGGGTTTCTTGAGCTCTTTGGATTTGTGGCTTTATCATTTTCATCAAATTTGGAAAATTTTGACCATTGTTGTCTTCTGTCCTCTCCTCTTAACTCCTCTCCTGTAAGGGTTTAATTTGCATATATGTTAGGCCATTAAGTTATCACATAGTTCACTGATGCTCTTTTCATTTTTTAAAAATCTTGTCATTCTGTGTTTCATTTTGTATAACTTCTATACCTCAAGTTATTTCATCTCTTTTTCTGAAATGTCTGCTCTGCATTTAATTACATCCACTGTGCTTTTCATATCAACCATTGTAGTTTTCATCTCTCAAAGTTTGATTTGGATCTTTTGTATCTTCAATGTCTCTATTTAATTATCTGAACACATAGAATGCAGATAGAATAACTATTTTAATGTCCTTGTCTGCTAATTCTAGCATCTGTGTTAGCTCTGGGTCAGTTTTAGTAGGTTCATTTACTCCCATATTATGAGTTACGCTTTCCTGATTCTTTGCCTGCTTGATAATTTTTTATTGAATGCAAAACGTGATTTATTCCTTTTTGGGTTCTGTATGTTTCTTTTTTCTTATAAATAATATTGATCATTATTCTGGGACATAGTTAAGTTATGTGGAAACAATTTGATTCTTTTGGCCCTTGCTTTTAAGACATCTCTGGTGAGTGCAGAACAAGACAGTCTAAGGCTAATTTTTTCATACCATTGAGGCAAGACCTTCCTGACTATTCAACTGAATGCCCTGTGAAGTTTGAGTTTTCTAGTCTGGCTGGTGAGAATAGGCTGTGTCCAGGGCACTGATATGGCAGATCCTTCCAAATTGTTCTTTGCCAGCCTCTGGTGGTTTCCCCACAAGTGCTAATCAGTATTCTCCTGAAGACTCAAGACAGACCCTCCGTAGGTGTGCACAGTTTGCTCTCTGCAGAAATCTCTCCGCGTCTCTGTCTAGTCTCCCTGGACGTCCAGCTCCATCTTACTCAACTCAGGGAGCTCACAGAGCTCTGCTGGAGTATCCCTTCCCTGCATGGCCTGGAAACCCTCCCAAGGCAATTACCTGGGGCAGCTAAAGGGCTCATTTACCTGGCGCTTTCCCATCTCTCAGGGATCACTGCCCTTCATTGCCCAATGGCAGTTTTTGAAAATTGCTGTTTTACAAAACTTTTTTTTTTTTTGCATGTGCTGCATGATTTCAAAATGTTTTGCATGTTTTTAAAACTTTTTTTTGTTGTTCAGTTCAATCGTTCAGTCGTGTCCGACTTTGCGACCCCATGAATTGCAGCACACCAGGCCTCCCTGTCCATCACCAACTCCCGGAGTTCACTCAAACTCAGGTCCATCGAGTCGATGATGCCTTCCAGCCATCTCATCCTCTATCGTCCCCTTTTCCTCCTGCCCCCAAACCCTCCCAGCATCAGAGTCTTTTCCAGTGAGTCAACTCTTCGCATGAGGTGGCCAAAATACTGGAGTTTCAGTTTCAGCATCATTCCTTCCAAAGAATACCCAGGACTGATCTCCTTTAGGACGGACTGGTTGGATCTCCTTGCAGTCCAAGGGACTCTCAAGAGTCTTCTCCAACACCGCAGTTCAAAAGCATCAATTCTTTGGCGCTCAGCTTTCTTCACAATCCAACTCACATCCATACATGACCACTGGAAAAACCACAACCTTGATTAGACGGACCTTTGTTGGCAAAGTAATGTCTCTGCTTTTGAATATGCTATCTAGGTTGGTCATAACTTTCCTTCCAAGGAGTAAGCGTCTTTTAAGTTCATAGCTGCAATCACCATCTGCGGTGATTTTGGAGCCCCCCAAAATAAAGCCTGACACTGTTTCCACTGTTTCCCCATCTATTTCCCATGAAGTGATGGGACCAGATGCCATGATCTTCGTTTTCTGAATGCTGAGTTTTATAGGAGTAAGCGTCTTTTAAGTTCATAGCTGCAATCACCATCTGCGGTGATTTTGGAGCCCCCCAAAATAAAGCCTGACACTGTTTCCACTGTTTCCCCATCTATTTCCCATGAAGTGATGGGACCAGATGCCATGATCTTCGTTTTCTGAATGCTGAGTTTTAAGCCAACTTTTTCACTCTTCTCTTTCACTTTCATCAGTTTCAGTTTTTAGTTCCTCTTCACTTCTGCCATAAGGGTGGTGTCATCTGCATATCTGAGGTTATTGATATTTCTCCCAGCAATCTTGATTTCAGTTTCTCATGATGTACTCTGCATATAAATTAAATAAGCAGGGTGACAATATACAGCCTTGATGTACTCTTTTTCCTATTTGGAACCAGTCTGTTGTTCCATGTCCAGTTCTAACTGTTGCTTCCAGACCTGCATATAGGTTTCTCAAGAGGCAGGTCAGGTGGTCTGGTATTCCCATGTCTTTCAGAATTTTCCACAGTTTATTGTGGAAAATTGGCATAGTCCTAGGGTAAGAGAATTCTCTTATTCCTATTACTCCACTTTGGCTGGAAGTGAAAATTGTCTAAATTGCCTTTTTATTTAAATTGTAATTTTAAAAAGTAATCTCAAGGTCATCCATAGGGGAATAGTTCAATATATGTGGTACATGCATACAATGTCATATTTTAAAGCTATTAAATGTTTAGGAAGAATATTAGTAGGTATAACTAGATACTATAGTGTGATCCGTACCTATAGTAAATTCCAATGCCTCAACATGCATGAATATGTATTTTTCATGTATTATGTGTATACACAGAGAAAATAAAATACCCCAGCGTAAAATTTCTCAATTTTGGATGAATTTTCATCTTTGGTTTCTTCATTTTCTAAATTGTCTCTAATGCATTCATTGAGAATCCTAACATGTATATATGTGTCTATATGTACATATTATATGTGTAAGTGTACAGACACACAGGCACACACATTGTGTCGGGGTGAGGGTGTTAAGGAGGAAATGCAGAGGCTTGATTACAGGAAGCAGAGGAGACTTTGGCCAGAAGCCAGGCTCTGCCACAGCTCATGATTCAGGGCAAATCATTTTCCTTCACTGCACTCCCAGTCTTCTAAGTAGTAAAATGATCTTCAGACCCACCCTCCTCCCCCACTAGAACATTCTGGCAGCCAGTGACCTAAAAAGTATGTGGCCCTTTTCATTTCTTCTCCCATGGCTTTCTGAAGAGCTAGATAAAATGCTCTCTGTGAGTCCTGATGGAGGCACCATTCTCCTGGTCTGTTTTTCTAGGCCAAGGATGCCTGGAGTAGGGGACTGCAAGGAATTTACACTTTCGAAGGAGCATCTCCCTCGGCTCCTTGCTAGTCTGAAGTGAGCAACGAGCCCTGGGTTGGTCAGCAGCCAAGGCATTACCCATGGTAGGAACTGGGGGGAAGTATGGATTCTGCCTGCCATGCCCACCCCCTACCCCCCACTGCCCCTCACCAGCTGGTGCCCTCTCCCTGCTCACTTCCAGGACAGCTGGTCTCAGCTTCCCTGGGGCACCTCCCTGTCCCTGCCAGATGTGAAAGCACAGCTTGCTCCTGCTGCACAGTTCTTCCATCTTCTGTCTCTAAGTAATCAGGGTGTTAGTTAGCCCTGAGAAGTAAAGGATGACAGTGGGAATTGGAAAGGGATGCCCCATTAGAGAGGCGATGGCCACCCGAGCATGTTCTGCATCTGCAGTCCAGGACAGTGAGGGGCCTGAGAACCATGGCATGAATCAGAGATGTTTAGGCTAGAAAAGAATGTCCTTCAAAACATTGGTATCTTTGAATAATAAAAGCTAGCATTTACTGAGTACTCTGTATATGCCAGGTACTGTGCTATATTACATACTTTCTTTTAAAAAATTTCCCAGGTTCAATATACAAGACGAGGAAACTGAAGCACAGGTAAACAGAGAATCAGCATTAGTGTACCACAGTATTAATTCCTACAGGCAAGATTCACCAGTGGATGCTAAAATGGGCAGGTAAAGAGCTAAGCCACAGGGATAGGAGTGGCAGAGCTAAGATCTGAAACTGGGTCTAATTCCTGTAATATTTACCATATCTGGAGAATTAGATCTGCCCCCCCCACCACCGCCACCCTGGGACCTAGAGGTAAAATTGAAAATTATAAGAGCACAGATTTCAACTCTATAAATAATTTGTTTCCACTATTCAAAAATGGCAGCCTTGACAGGTAGTGAGTTCACCATCAGTGGTTGTAAACATACCAAATATTTGGCAGGGACATTATAGAATTGATCCACATATTGAGGATATAATGTGCAAGCTCAGGATCACAGAGTGACCTCTTTAAGGTCACTAAGAAAGTATGTGGATTTAAGTTGGAGGAAAGAAAGTGTCAACCAAAAGACAATGTCCAGTATTTGGGAGCAGAATGCCAGGAGACATTAGGACCAAAGTCAAGAATTCTTGGCGTGGCCAAAGATAGACAGCCTGTGAAGTGGCAGTAGGTGTAGAGCAGGCAGGTTTGGGACCAAGATCTGGAGGTGTGAAGTATTTGGGAATCCCTCACAAAAGGCCTGCCCAGAAACATCACATTTTATTTTATTTTGGTATTCTTTCTTGACCTTTCCACTGGCCTTGAGTTTAGGGCTCCATGTGGCCCCCAGTGCTTTCACATGGCTGAAACATCACTGGAACCTATACCACAATTGTTTTCTGAATGAACACCACGCCTGGTCCCACTGATTCTATTTTTAGAAGTGTGCCCTGAATGCCTAAGTAGACCGTGAACTTCTAGAATTAGGGGTTGGGGTGTCCTCGTTTCAGAACCAGAACCAGACTTATCTGAGTAAAGACCAGCGGCTGACTTAGGTGGGAAAAAAAAGTTGCCATACTCTAACATCAAGACAAGAATAAAAACATTGTAAATTAACTATACTTCAATTCTTTTTTTAAAAAAAGGGTTTAAGTAAAAACATGAAAAAAAAAAGAATAAGACTTTTTTGGCCATCAGTTCAGTTCAGTCGCTCAGTCGTGTCCGACTCTTTGCGACCCCATGAATCGCAGGACGTCAGGCCTCCCTGTTCATTACCATCTCTCGGACTTACTCCTCGCAATACACTAGCCTCCTCCTGCTGCTGCTGCTAAGTCGCTTCAGTCGTGTCCTACTCTGCGACCCCATAGACGGAAGCCCACTAGGCTCCTCTGTCCCTGGGATTCTCCAGGCAAGAACACTGGAGTGGGTTGCCATTTCCCTCTCCAATGCATGAAAGTGAAAAGTGAAAGTGAAGTCACTCAGTCGTGCCCGACTCTTACCGACCCCATGGACTGCAACCTACCAGGCTCCTCCGTCCATGGGATTTTCCAGGCAAGAGTACTGGAGTGGGGTGCCATTGCCTTCTCCTAGCCTCCTCCAGCACCAGCACCAGTCAAACACCCAAGTCCATGCTGTCCAGCTAAAGTCAGCCAATCAGCAACGGCTTCAGTCCCGCGCCCACGCTGCTCACGCGAGAGTTCAGAATCCACAATGGCCGCACTTCTGTAGACGTTATTTCCACAGCTGAAGAGGAGCCTTTTCCTGAACAGGTGCATTTCTGCCCACTCTGAACTCTGCAGTCTTCTAGACTAGCTCTGGTTTGTCCAGCGTGTGCCTCCCCAGGGGTTCTCCCCTGTTTAGCAGATGGTTGGGCCTCTGGTTGTCGGTGCTCAGGGGTGGCCTCTTCCTTGGACAAGTTAGAGACGAGTCGTTTGCCCGCTGGCCCATGGGTGCTCAGCGAATAGCCCTTAAATAGTTTAATGTTTGGGGAAGAAGGGGCCCTCTGACTTGTGCTAGGGCCCTGGTAGGGGATAAGGCCCCAAAGTAGGAAACAGCCAGAGGGAAGAAGTACTTTCTTGCTGGGAGAGCAGCTTGCGTTGGACGTGAGGGAGCTGGGCTGGGACGCGAGGAGAAGGCTCGGAGCATTCCGGCAGCGGTAAGTAGCCCTCTGTTTCTTAACCCTAATGTTGCCCTTCACCTTGCCCGTCTCTGCCCGTCACACAAACCCTTCAAGACAAGACAAACCCTGTCTGCACGGAGGAGGGCTGGGTGAGGGTACGGAAGACAAGCTGTTCACACATGTTGGCTGGAAGTGATCTTGCCATCCACTGATAGAATCAGTCCCTGAGATGTTCTGATGTTTGAAACAGTGGGCAGATTCCGCAGTATCACCTTGGAAAAGATCCGTGGGAAAAATCACCTCACCTTTCTGCTGTCTTCCCCTGTAAAGTGAGGAGACTGGTCCAAGAAAACGGATGCTGGCACCCTGTCTGCTGATTTAATTGGTCTGCAGTTGGGCCTGTGATGTGGTAGGTTTTGAAACATTCCCAGATTTCTTCCCAGTGGGGTTGAGAACCATGGAGCTAAGTTGGTATTTGAGAGCAGCAGTTCCTACTCTGACTTTCTTTGGTACAGGCTTGGTGTGGTTTGTACAGGCCAGATGCACAGTATGTGGAAAAACAACCTAGGGGTTAATGTTTTTAGTGGTAATAGTTTCGTGGCTCCCATTTATTGAGTTCCTATTCTATGCTGGTTTCTTTGAATACATTGTGTTTTAATTAAATCGTCCTAACAATTCTTTGAGATCAGTATCATGATGGCCATTTTAGAGATGAGGGTACTGAAGCTCAGAGAAGTGATTTGACCTGCTCAACGTCACATAGCAGTCTGATCAGTGGCTGACCTGGATTTTTACATGCCTCTGAACTGACTTCAAAGCTGGTGCTCTTTCCAAATTGGGAAGTTCAACATACACGGTCATTTAAATAATTGCTTGGACAGTTAATGCAGTTGTGAGTTTCTTTAGTAGCTAACCGGGAAACTGGAAATCCCTCCTTTTCTGCTTTGCCTACACACCATCCCTAGAGTGTCAGGTTCTGCTCTTTTATTTTCAGATGACACTGACGAGCTAGAGTGCTTCAGGATGAGTGAGGCCAGCCAGGCAGCTGAGAGAATCCCCCTGTTACATGGGGAACCATGCAGGAGTTCGGGCCTTAGTTTCAGAACCAAGGACAGGAGATAAGAACTCTACCTTCAGTTGTATCACGGGCTGTTGTGTGCAAGAAGGGAGAAGAACTCTAAAGCAGAGACTCTGGCAGTCATTCGTAGAGCAACATCACCAAGTAAGAGCGACGAGTAACTAACTTAGTTTGAACTTAGTTTTTAAGATAAAGTCACTGCTAAAGAATTGGCCCATCTCCTGCATGCTCAGTGTGTTTCTGAGACACTTGCTGTGGGGGTGATCTGGCCCTCTCAGGCTGGAAGCTGGGGGAGAAGCTGCTACTAGATCTTTCCTGATTCCCTATTGATAACCAGTAAATGAAATTAGTTCTGCTAAAGCCTTCTGCTCCTGGTTCCTTTATTTTGCGTTCATCTCCCTGCCCCTGGGGTAGGGGAATAATACGAACTTCCACTCAGTGTAAATCCCAGATCATTATTTAATTTTCTCTCCACTCCCTGTGCTACCTAAAACATGCAAAATCTGTGGGAGAAAGCAGTAGTGACAGTGATGGCATCAAGAAGAAAGCAGGGTGAATGAACAGGAGCAAATGAGAACTTCAGGCTGGTATGCAAATAAGTTCATATCTAAGTATAAAGAAAACTTTGTGGCTTGAAAACTACCTTCCCAATTGGTGAGCGTGTTTAGGATTATGTAAGTGCAGTGTCTCTGTCTCTTATACACATCTGGGGCGGGGCGCAGCCTTCTGCCTTGCTTCACATTAAGTTGGACAAATTAAATTAACTAGGAGCATAGACACTGGCCTGATTAGCAACATGAATGTGCAAGGTGGATTCTTGGATCTCAGCTACTTGATGCAAAGCTCTGGTGGATTCAAGTGGCCAGGTGCAGAGCACGAGGTGGAGAGCTGGACCCTCTGGGGACTGAGACATGAGCCAGTCATTCTGTTTCAGGAAGCTCATGGTCTAGTTTGGGAAAGACAGAAGCCACTTGGCTGACTAGTACAGAAGGAGGACATTGGTGAGCATAAAGACGATGATGTAGGACCCGGGAAAGAAAGGAGTACTGATTGAAGCAGGATACCACCCAGCTCCACAGAAGCTGTGATGCTTTCCAGGTAAGACCTGTTGAGGAAGAGAATTTCCAATGCCTGAATAGACTGGAAAACAGGCTTGTGAGACAGAGACAGTGGAAGAGGTCAGGGGGGTGTCTTTCTGATATAGGGAAATGGGGCAGTGTCAAGAGCATGGGCACCTAGATGTTACTGTGCTGTGGTTCATACCCAGGGCATCTCTCTCCTCCTTTCTAATGGAATTGCACCCACATCTGTATTAGCCTTTCCTGGAACCCCATGGTAGGCTCCCATCGCTGGCTGGTCATTGGTTTGGGCTCGAGCACTTGGTGCAGCTGTGTTCAAGGAGGTGTCAGAGGAGTGTGGCAGGGGCTTCTGGGAGAGGCTTCCTCACTGTCAGAAGGAAACAGACACAGAACAGAAGGTCGTCTTTTCTTCTGGATGTTACTGTGTCTGTGTGAGAAGCTTTGCTGGGGGTGCCATCTTGCTTTCCAAAAGGGTGTGAGTCTGAGACCAAAGCCCAGGCTAAAGGTAGTGGAATAGAAGGATGAAAAGAATCCTCATCCTTGAAGGTGTAGTTGAGCAGCTGCCTTTGCTCACTTGGGTCCGGATTGCTTATGTTAAATAATATATGTCTTCAGTGGTAACACTTTGAGATGGGGTTGTCTGTTACATGCAGCTAACAGCATCCTTCCTGAAACAAAGGAAAGAAGAGAGGACACTCTGAGGGGTGCCACACATCTAGAGCTTTCCTGAATGTAGTTGTCCCTACTGGGAACAGATTGTTGCCAGTGTGGATCAGCCATTTCCTGCTTCTCCAGCTTTTCCTGAGCCTGGGTCCACATGGGGACCATTCATTGGGGACCCCTCTGTTTTAGACAAATCCCTTTATGTTCTAAGACCAGCTGGAGTCTTAGAATATTTATATTATACTTACCCTGGAGTCTTGCTACAGAGAGTTGCCTGAGTGAGAATCAATACCTACAGGCAAAGTACCTTCCCTTGACACTTGAGGTTCTTTGTCGATTTTTGAAACCCCTGTTTGTCTCTCCCACTGAGTAGCACTCAGGCCTCAGACTTGATTGCTCTGGAGGATCAGCACTTGTCTTTTCCAGTTCCTTCTGGGGTTCTCAACAGTGGATTCTGGGTGGACTAACTATGAGTGTTTAATATCTGACTGCCCACCCAAAACATACATACCCTTCACACATAGCTTAAATTCATCAAGCTTTTAAAAAATGCTATAGTTTATATAAAAGACAAGCTTCATTTTATTTACAGAGATGCTCAGAATTTCACCTTGAGAAATCAATCCTTCCCTCCGGCACAGTCTGTGGGTCTTCGAGTCTCTCTGAGTCTGACCTAGACTAGAATATCTGCATGCTCTGTTTGCTTTCAGTATCTCCATCATAGCTAAGTTCAGCTGATAGGCTGGATTTTGTTTAATTAATTATCCACATTCTTACAGTTAACATTTTCTAACATTACAGGATGTTTGGGAAATTGAAAATTGAAGTCAGTCTCAATCCCTCCATCTAATGTGTCTCTGAATTAACTTCATTCTGGCACACGATTTCCAGTATTATCCACATACAGACACATTTGTATGCTGCAAACCTCATACACGTACATTTTTGTCTCCTGCTTTTTTTTATCTTATTAAATTATAAGATTTAACCATGCTGCCCCATAATTATTTTAATGGTTGCATAATAGGATCAGCAAGTAGTGGGGTAATTTAATTTTGTAAGAAATACCGGTGGTAGTTTACAGAACAATTTTCCTTTCCTCCTCCTCCTCTTCTTTTGCTTCTTTGTGCATCTTTCTTCCAAGGACAAGGATTCAAGAATCAGTGAGCCCATCCCTAGCTCCAGGGACGAATCCTGATTCATCTAAGTCAACCACAGTGGTTCCATGTCTCTTACCAGAGATTCGTTTAGGCCCCTGCCTGTGTTGTCGTTCTGTGAAGGGATGTGAGGGGATATCTCAGGGAAACTTGTTGGAAACGCTTTCATTTTCTAATGAAGCACCAGGAAGAGATGTCCCTTGTGCGTCTTCTGGATGTTGTTTTACCTGTAGATGATGCCTGCAGATACAGCAGGAATCATATCCCATATTCAAATTCAGTCAACCTTTGTCTCCTGTTGGTAAATATTAAAGCTATTTTTGGGTGCAGCCCAGAAGCCTATTCTATTACTAGAGCCCATATAATGTTAGAACCTATAGTTACTGATTATCAGGAGCCTATTGCCAGGCATTTGGAGTGTTCAGACCTGGAGTGTTTCCTGGGCAGCCTCTTTCTAACTTTAGCTAATGTCTTCCCCAAACTCTGGGGCACTTCCCGGGTCTTATGGTGAATGTCCTGCTTGTCACTGGCATGGAAGGTCAGGGACTAAACCAGGTCAGTCCAGTTCTCTCCTTTTCTATGTCCCAAGTGAGTCGGGGGACCAACAACTGTCAGAACCAGTCTGATCTGACCACTGGGAGCAAGCCGACAAGTGTGACTCAGAGCTGGAGACAGAGAAGGAGGCAGCAGGACACCAGGCTCTTAAAGATGCCTAGAAAGAGCTTTAGGGCCAGGAGCCCATAGGAAATAGTTCTCTTGAGCTTCTCAGGTAAAGGTTCCTCACTAAAGACAGAGGCCTGCAGACTTGGACTCCTGTCATCCTTGAGTGGACTAAAACTTTGGACATGCTCCATTTAGTGTCTGTCCAGAAACCTGAGGTGTTTGCAGGAGTGTAGGATTTAGAGGGAATTCCCTGGCAATTCAGTGGTTAGGATGCCATGCTTGCATTGCAGGGGTAATGAGTTCAGTCCCTAATATCCCACTAGCCACAGGGCATGGCAAAAAAAAAAAAAGAGTGTAAAATTTAGATGAAGGAGACTTGGGTTAAGATTCTGACCCTGTTCCTGATTCCATTTTAAACTAATTGTAATTTGGGGCATCATCTGCCCTCTCAGATTCTCAATTTCCATAACTGCCAAGTAAAGTTGATGTCAGTAGGTAGCTCTGTCATAAAGTTGTTGGAGTATGAAGTGACATAGGAAATAGAGTGAAACAGCAGTGATTTATGGGCCACCTACTATGTATTAGGCTCTGGAAATACAGACTTAAGTAAGTTTATGGCTTCTCCTGAGCAGGTTTACAACCTAAGGGACAAAATATTTGTAAAATATTGGTTATCACTACTACCCAGGAACCAAGGAAGTCAAGAGATACCTGTAGCAACAGGCCTTGGAGTGCAAAATGAAGCAAGGCAAAGGCTAACAGAGTTTGCCAAGAGGATGCACTGGTCATAGAAAATACCTTCTTCCAACAACACAAGAGAAGACTCTACAAACAACACAAGAGAAGACTCTACAAATGGACATCACCAGATGGTCAATACTGAAATCAGATTGATTATATTCTTTGCAGCCACAGATGGAGAAGCTCTATACAGTCACCTAAAACAAGACCGTGAGCTGACTGTGGCTCAGATCGTGAACTCCTTATTGCCAAATTCAGACTTAAATTGAAGAAAGTAGGGAAAACCACTACACCATTCAGGTATGATCTAAATCAGATCCCTTATGATTATACAATGGAAGTGACAAATAGATTCAGGGGATTAGATCTGATAGAGTGCCTGAAGAACATGAATGGAGGTTTGTGACACTGTACAGGAGATAGTAATCACAACCATTCCCAAGAAAAAGAAATGCAAAAAGGCAAAGTGGTTGCCTGAGGAGGGCTTAACAATAGCTTTGAAAAGAAGAGAAGCTAAAAGCAAAGGAGAAAAGGAAAGATTTACCCATCTGAATTCAGAGTTCCAAAGAAGAGCAAGGAGAGACAAGAAAGCCTTCCTCAATTATCATTGCAAAGAAATAGAGGAAAACAATAGAATGGGAAAGACTAGAGATCTCTTCAAGAAAATTAGAGCTACCAAGGGAACATTTCATGCAACGATGGGCATAATAAGGGACAGAAATGGTATGAACCTAACAGAAGCAGAAGATATTAAGAAGAGGTGGCAAGAATACACAGAAGAACTATACCAAAAAGATCTTCATGACCCAGATAATCACGATGGTGTGATCACTCACTTAGAGCCAGACATCCTGGAATGCAAAGTCAAGCGGGCCTTAGGAAGTATCTCTATGAACAAAACCAGTGGAGGTGATGGAATTCCAGCTGAGCTATTTCAAATCCTGAAAGATGATGCTGTGAAAGTGCTGCACACAATATGCCAACCAATTTGGAGAGCTCAGCAGTGGCCACAGGACTGGAAAAGGTCAGTTTTCATTTCAGTCCGTAAGAAAGGCAATGCCAAAGAATGTTCAAACTACTGCACAGTTGCACTCATCTCAAACGCTAGCAAACTACTGCTCAAAATTCTCCAAGCCAGGCTTCAGCAATACATGAACCATGAACTTCCAGATATTCAAGCTGGATTTAGAAAAGGCAGAGGAGCCAGAGATCAAATTGCCAACATCCACTAGATCATCGAAAAAGCAAGAGAGTTCCAGAAAAATATCTATTTCTGCTTTATTGACTATGCCAAAGCCTTTGTGTGGGTCACAATAAACTGTGGAAAACTCCAAAAGAGATGGGAATACCAGACCACCTGACCTGCCTCTTGAGAAATCTGTATGCAGGTCAGGAAGCAACAGTTAGAACTGGACATGGAACAACAGACTGGTTCCAAATCGGAAAAGGAGTACGTCAAGGCTGTATATTGTCCCCCTGCTTATTTAACTTACATGCAGAGTACATCATGAGAAACTCTGGGCTGGAGGAAGCACAAGCTGGAATCAAGATTGCCAGGAGAAATATCAATAACCTCAGATATGCAGATGACACCACCCTTATGGCAGAAAGTGAAGAAGAACTAAAGAGCCTCTTGATGAACGTGAAAGAGGAGAGTGAAAAAAGCTGGCTTAGAACTCAGCATTCAGAAAACTAAGATCATGGCATCGGGTTGTCCCATCACTTCATGGCAAATAGATGCACAATCAATGGAAACAGTGACAGACTTCTGTTTTTTTGGAGCTCCAAAATTACTGCAGATGGTGAGTGCAGCCATGAAATTAAAAGATGCTTGCCCCTTGGACGAAAAACTATGACCAGCTTAGACAGCATATTAAAAAGCAGAGACATTACCTTACCAACAAAGGTCCGTCTAGTCAAAGCTATGGTTTTTCCAGTAGTCATGTATGGATGTGAGAGTTGGACCATAAAGCAAACTGAGTGCCAAAAAATTGATGCTTTTGAACTGTGGTGTTGGAGAAAACTGTTGAAAGTCCCTGGACTGCAAAGTGATCAAACCAGTCAATCCTAAAGGAAATCAGTCCTGAATATTCTTTGGAAGGATTGATGTTAGAGCTGAAACTCCAATACTTTGGCCACCTGATGCAAAAAACTGACTCATTGGAAAAGACCATGATGCTGGGAAAGACTGAAGGCAGAAGGAGAAGGGGATGACAGAGGATGAGATGGTTGGATGGCATCACCGACTCGATGGATATGAGTTTGAGCAAGCTCTGGGAGTTGGTGATGGACAGGGAAGCCTGGCGTTTTGCATTCCATAGGGTTGCAAAGAGTCAGACATCACTGAGGACTGAAGTGCACTAATATTTGCCTTTAGTTTGAAATTTTACATGATTGAAGTGCTTTCAGCAGCCATCTATGAAAATCTTAACTAAAATACGGTGTGAAAGAGTGGAAGATTGTTCTTTTTAATGGATACAGACTCTTCTGAGTCTGCTGGAAAACTAAAAGCTGTTTATAAGATTTGAAACACACGTATTTTCAGAGTCACAGTTACTGTGTGCAGGAGAAGATAGCCTTGCTTGGTGCCTGACCATATAAGTATCTAAAGAAGAGACTTCATTCCTAGTTCTTGACAAACATGAAATAGCTTTCAAGAAAATGCATGCAGAAGCAATTATGATTATGAATGGCTTTGGCATCTACCATCCTACATTATTAATTTTGTAATACAGTCAAGCTCCCCTTCATTCATATTTGATGGGAAGCCTTGTAGTCCAGCAGGAAGCCCAGGATAGCATTTATGGAATTGTTTTTAAGGTTTCTGAGTGCTCCAGATGCTTTGCCTGAAATCAGGATTGGACTCTTCCTTCCCTTGGGAATCTGCTTTAACCTTGTCTTTGAAATAGTCACTGATCCTTCCAAAGCCTGCAGAGACCTGTACATAAGCAGCCAGGTGTTATCTAAAAGGACCCATAAGAGCTGTGAGCATCATTTGGAATCCTCCACATTTCCTTCAAGTGGTGGAACTACCTGATTCATCCATAGGAAGGGATGCTTCCAGTCATCTCTGGGGATGGGAAGTATCATGACTGCAACATCTACTGTTTGTTCCAAGGTTTACAGTTTGCAAAACATTTCTAAGCCTGAGGTCTTATTTGAGCTCATGATAATCCTTAAAGGAGGCAACACACATCTGTGGTTATGTCCCATTTACCAACGGAGGAGGGGACCCTGCAGAGGTTAAGTCGTGTATTTAGTCTCTTCTGTCCTTTCTCCGGTCACCCTATGCCTTACTCCCTCCCACAGCTCCTTGTCCCATGGCCCCCCAGGCCCCTCCCCTGTATTGTGTTATCAAAGGCCCTGGTGTCTGCCTGCTGCCTGCTACCTACCCGCCAGGGTATAAACTGTGGGTCCTGTGCTTTGCCAAGCCTGCCAGGGAGTTGAGTTGAGCTCAGGGCTCAGCCGGTTTTATTCTGAATGTTTGAGGGAAGCAAAGCAAGCCCATGTGCAAGGGGTCAATGGATCACTGCATTCCCTTAGACGATGTCACGTCTTTGCAAAGTGGGGTTTGTGGTGTTTGTAGGGATGGGAATCCCAGCGACAATTGGTGTGAAGGGAGTGGAAGGTGGCAGTGTCCAGTTGCATCATGAAGTGTGAGGAGTTGCCAACCAAGCACCCTCGTCCTGCTGGGCAGTTACTATGGTTCTTTAAGAGTAAGATGAAAAGATGATCTTTGGTTTTAATTTCTGTTGCTAATACATGCATGACTACAAACTCATGAAGTAGTTTGGACCAGACTCAGTAATGAATGGGGCTGATGGATGTCTCTAGGAGCCCAGGGGGATCATGAACAAAATGGTGCCGTGAGCGTCTCATGAACCTGGAATATTCGGACACCTCTAGAACTAAAGCTGAGGGCATGGCTCGTCTTTTCCCAGGGAACTCAGGGGTGTGAAAAGCTTTTCAACCCCAAGATTGGGGGCTGCTAGGAGCTTCTCTGCTCCGATGAGACGCAGAGGAAACTATTCTAGTGGGGTCTTCCCATCCCTCCTAAGTCACACCGGGGTGGGGAGGGCAGTCCCTATTGTGCAGGTCGGCCTAAGTCAGTGAAATAATTAGTTGCTCAGGCGTGGATGGAAAACAGTGGGGATGTTTGTCATTCTCTGTCTGGGGACGGGCTGACCATCCCAGGCAGTGTGTTGCTGGTGGAGGACTCAGAGCATCAGCTTCTGTTCAGCCCTTTTCCTCAGGATTTTAGTCAGTGTCCTTCACAAACCTTTCCCCTCCCACCAAGGAAAAATGTGGGCAGCTTGGAATAGTGGGCCTGGAGTGTGGGTCAGGTGTTTGTTGAGCTCATGGTGACACAGGGCTTAGGTCCCTCTGGCTTCCCAGACCCCCTACCCCCACCCCACACCAACTTTGCCCTGCCTCCCTTCTGGAGGGCTCACACTGGGGGATCCTAAGGGGCCAAAGGCAACGAATGCTACCTGGTGTTAAGAGCTGAGAAAGGCAGAATCGGAACCAAGGGAGAGCTTTACCTAAATGAGAAGCACCCAGGGAATTCCTCAGTGCCTGCCCTTTCCACATTTCCATGCCAGCCTATGCGTTGTGCATGATCCTTGCGCCCCAGCCACGATTGGTGGGAATCAGCCAGTTACCCTGGGGCTTCCCTGCTAGCTCATATGGTAGAGAATCTGCCTGCAATGCAGGAGACCTGGGTTTAATCTCTAGGTTGAGAAGATCCCCTGGGGAAGGGAATGGCTACTCACTCCAGTATTCTTGACTGGAGAATTCCATGGACAGAGGAGCCTAGTGGGCTACACAGTCCATGGCATCGCAGAGTCGGACACGACTGAGTGACTAACACTTTCACTTTCTTCTTTTCCTCTGGGAGGGATGAGGGCCAATAACTAGATACCCTGATTCAAATCCTGGCTCCACCATGTACTAGTTATATGACTTTGGGACTGTTGTGTAACTATCTAGGATTTGGTTTCCTCATCTGTAAAGTGAAAGTAATACTAAAGTACCTCCTAAGATTATTGCGCTGATTCATCGAAACACCATATGTTAAGTCATAGGCACGGGGCCTGACCTGTTCCTTCTCATGGAAACCTCAGTAGAGTCTCCTGGCTGTCTTCTTCCTGCTCCCTCTGACTAGCCGACTGGCCCCTGCAGCCTGGCATGCCCCCCTTCTTGGGAACTGGGAGGAACAAACTATTTTTCTCTCTACATTTTAAATAAAATATTGGTTTGGATGGCTCTACCTGGTTTCTTATCAACCAGTGTTCCCAGCAGCAAGAGAAGACAAACCTCAATGCTTGGGCACTTTGCAACTTCTGCCAGGTGTGTCACACGGCCAAGCCCAGATTCAAAGGGTGGAAAGAAATAGTCTTCCACCTCCTAAGGAAAGTTTCAGCAATCACATTAAAGGGGTGTGCATACAGGGATGGGAAGAATTTATTCCCGTTTTTAAAAATCTACCTCATGAAAAAATCTGCCATATGCTCTGCTTGATGTGCTTGGGGAAATGACTTCTTTTCCTTAACCCCATTGTCATCCCCTTTATAACGGAATGGAAAATTTCTATTCCTTACAGGGCTGCCTAGAGGGTCAAGGCACCATACACTATAAAGTACTGAGGAAATGTACTAGTTTGTTGATATCTGATATCTCTACCATGAGTGTCATATTTTGAGTTGAGAAAAATCCAGGAGTTTGGATCTTAAGAAGTGGTTTTGTTATCACATCCTGGACCGCAGGATAGTTTCCTGAGACTTAGGTTGGTGTGATCCTGACAAGTACCTGACAAGATCCCATCCCATTCTTATATAAAATATGTTATATATGTATGGTCTTAGTTGAGGTTCTTGATCCTTTCTATCAGTGTCTCACTTTTGGATCCTGGGAGAGATCTTTGTGGCCACATTTGGACCAGGTGTACATGCCAATCAGAGGGACATGGTCGTGGGTACCAGATGCTGTTTATGTTTGTCTGGACCCTGCTTCTTTAAGCCAACTGGACACACCAATCCTCAACAACCAGTGGATCATAAAAGCCAGTTGTGAGTGCCTGCCCACGAGTCTTGTTCCAGACCTTTCTTGGTTATTCCTGACTAGTTTCCACTTTCCTCTGGTTCCTATAATTGCCTCTTACATTTTTTACCTTGTTCTTGCACTTTTCCCATTTGATGTTTTTCATCTGAAATGGATGCATTTCAGTTCTTCCAGAAGAGCTTTGGCTTGGATATACCTTCTAATCCAGAGCAACAGGCTAGTGATGGATTTAGTCGAGATTTAGTTCTTCTGGGTTAAGTTGAGACTTGGGGTGCAGTAGCTATCATGCCTGACTCCTTAGGACTCAACTTGCAGCCCTGGTCCACCATCTCCATTTTGTGATATGGGAATTAGCAATCTCTGTGTCTCTTTCTCTGTCTAGACCACAGTCCCTAGATGTTATTTGTCATGGTGTCCCTTTAGAACCACAGGAATCAAGTGGGATATACAATCAAGAGAAAATAGATTTGAGTTGGACCCTTGTAATGGACATGTGGCTGTCAGCATCCAAAACTTTCTTATTGGGGGGAATTCTTCATTGACAATAGGCAGAGTCCTGTTTCCTCAGTCAGAGCATCAAGGGGACCAGACATTCCTTTTCCTCAGCCCTTGGCCTCTCTGGCATACGTGGCCTATGCTCCCAGGTCCTCCAGTGACCTGACCTGGGCTGTGTCTTCGCCACCTGGCCCTCCTGGTTCTCTGTATTTTTTGTGCTTGGTTCTCTATCTTTTTGTGACAGACTCAGAGAATGGCGCAGTTTCTCATTAATAAATTCCTACGTTTTTTCTGCAAGTCAAAGTACATTTTTGTGTTTTTGGTTTTGCAACTTAAAACTAAATTGATGCAGCCCATGAATAATAATATATAGTGGCTTCCATCTGCTGTGTACATGCCAGGAGCAGTCGCGAACTAAGCGCTTCATATAGGTGACATTTTATCCTGAAGACCATCTTGAGGGAGTTATTATTTTTCTCATTTTGCATATTAGGAGGCTTCTATGGGTAGTGCTACTGTGAACATTCTTGTGTGTGTCTTCCTGGTGTTCCCACGCACCCATTTCTATTGGGTATATGTGTAGGATAGAGTTGCGGGGTCATAAAGCACATGTGTTCATCATCTTCATTAGCTGATGTTTAGCTGTTTTATAAAGTGAGCTTATGCACTTATACTCCCACCAGCATTTGTATGAGATTGCAATTTCAGCATGTTAGTGAATCTTGGTCACCATTTGATATTGTGTGTGTGTGTGTTTAATGTTAGCCCTTCTGGCATGTGTCCAGTGGTATCTTATTATAGATTTAAAAAATTAATTTCTATTGGTCTATACTTGATTTACAATGTTGTGTTGGTTTCAGGTGTACAGCAAAGTGAATCAGTTATACATCAACGTATAGTCACTCTTTTTAATATTCTTTTCCCATATAGAACATTACAGAGTGTTGAGTAGAGTTCCCCGTGCCATACAATAGATCCTTATTAGTTGTCTGTTTTACATATAGTAGTGTAAAACAATCCCAATCTCTAATTTGTCACTCCTCACCTTCCTCCTTGGTAACCATAAGTTTGTTTTCTATATCTGTGACTCTTTCTGTTTCGTAAATAAGCTCATTTGTACCATTTTTTTTTTAGATGCTTTGTATAAATGATATCATACAGTATTTGTCTTTGACTTATTTCACTCAGTGTGACAATCTCTAGGTCTTATTATAGTTTAACTTGTGTTTCCATCAGGCCCAGTGAGGTTGAGCACCTTTTAAAAAGAATTGTTATTTTTTATAAATATTGAGCAGATAGTACAGAGAATTTCCATATACTATCCATGCCCCTCACACTTATACACATACACACATAGAGAGTTTCCAGTTATTAACATCTTGCATTAGTGTCATATATTTGTTGCAACGAATGCACTAATAGTAACACAATATTATTAACGAAAAGGCCCACAGTTTATATTAAGGCTCCCTCTTTGTGTTGTATAATTCTGTTAGCCTTGGAAAATGCTTCATGTTATGTATGTATCCACCATGACAGTATCACATGAGATAATATTAATGCCCTCAAAGTCTGTGTACCATCTACTTATCTCACCCCACTTTCCCTGTACCTCTGGCAATCACTGCTCTGTTCACTGTTGCTATCGTTTTGCTTTTTTCATAGTCATACTGTTGAAATCAAATAATGCATAGACTTTTTAGACTGGCTTCTTTCACTTAGCATTATGTATTGGAGGTTTCTCCACATCTTTTTGTGACTAGCTAATTTTATCATTAATATTCCATTTTTTGGATTAATAGTCAAAACATCCACAGTTTGTTTACCCATTCACATATTGAAGGGAGTCTTAGTTGTTTTGACATTTTGACAACTGTTTTTAAAACTACTATAAATGAACATCCATGTGCAGGGTTTTTGTGGACATTAGTTTTTCATATACTTAGTTAAATACCAGGGAGTGCAATTAATGGATAATATGTATGGTAAGAGTTTGTTTACTTTTGTAAGAAGCTACCAAACTGTCTTCCAAAGTGGCCATTTTTCATTCTACTAGCAATTAATGAGACTTCCTGTTGCTTTACATCCTCTTTAGTATTTGGTATTGTCAGTTTTTGGATTTTAGCCCTCCCGATATGTAGGTAGCTATAACTCATCTTCATTTGCAGTTCAGTAATGGCATACAAATTTGAACATCTTTTCATATGCATGTTTGCCATCTGTATATCTTTACTGATGAAGTGTGTGTTCATATCTTTGCCTGTTTTTACACTGGATTCTTTGTTTTCTTATTTTTGAGTTTAATATTATAGTTTTTTGTATATTTTGGATATATCCTTTATCAGATGTGTTTGTGAATGTTTCTCCCTGTCTGTGGCTTGTTTTTTTCATTTTTTTCAATGGTGTCTTTCACAGAACAGAAAATTTTAATTTTAATGAAGCGCAACATGTCAAATTTTCTTTCATCATGCTTTTGGTGCTATATCTAAAAATTCATTACTGAGCCTAGATTTTGTCTTATGTTATTATCTCTTAGAATTTTTGTAGTTTTGCATTTTACGTTTAGGTCTATGATTTTGGAAATACATTTTGTGAGAGGTGTCAAGTCTTCATCAGATTGGCTTATTTTTGCATATGAATGTCCAGTTGTCCTTGCATCATTTGTTGAAAACCTATCCTTTCTCCCTGGTGGCTCAGATGGTAAAGAATCTGCCTGCAGTGCAGGACAACCAGGTTTGATCCCTGGGTCAGGAGGATCCCCTGGAAAAGGGAATGGCTACCCACTCCAGTATTCTTGCCTGGGAACTCCCTTGGACAGAGGAGCCTGGTAGGCTACAGTCCAAGCGATTGCCAAGAGTTAGACACGACTGAGCGACTAATACTAGCACTTTCCTTTCTCCATTGACTTGCCTTTGCTCTTTTGTCAAAGATCAGTTGACTTTATTTGTATGGGTCTTTTTCTGGGCTCTCTGTTCCGTTGCATTGATTTATTTGTCTTTTTTTTTTTTTTTTTTTTAACCAATTCCACACTGTCTTGACTACCATAACTTTATAGTGAGTCTTAAAGTTGAGTAATGCCAGCCCTCTGCCTTTGTTTTTCAATAGTTTTGGCTCTTCTGGGTCTTTTGCCTCACCATAGAAACTTTAGAATCAGTTTGCTAATATCCACAGAATAACTTGCTGGTACTTTGTTTGGGGGATTGTGTTGTATCTGTACACTAAGTTGAGAAGAGCTAACATTATTAAGCACCTTTTGATATATTATTTGCCATTTGGGTGTTCGGTTTTTTTTGGTGACATACCCCTCCAATTTCTTGTCCATTTCTTTTTCTTATTGATTTGTATAGGATTTTAATATATTCTGGAAAAGAGGTCTGTCTTTATGCGTTTAACATTGTTATTCTGTGACTTGCCTGCTCAGTCTATTAATGAAGTTTTCTGATGAATAGTTCTTAATCTTAATTTTGTTCCATTTAACAGTATAACAAGGTTATATTCTCATGACCTGTTAAAGAACCCAAGATTATTAGTAAATTTTCCTGTGTTAGCTTCTAGAGCAGGAGTCTGCACAATTTTGGGGAAAGAGTCAAATAATAAGTATTTTAGGCTTTGTGGGTTCTGCTCGGTTCTGCCATGTAGTATGAAAGCAGCCGTGTGTGTGTATGCTCAGTCATGTCTAATTCTTTGCGATCCCATGGACTATAGTCTGCCAGACTCCTCTGTCCATGAGATTTTCCAGGCAAGAGTACTGGAGTGGACTGTCATTTCCTTCTTGCCAGATCTTGCCGACCCAGGGATCAAGTGTGCGTCTCTTGTGTCTGCTGCATCAGCAGGCACATTCTTTACCATTGTGCCACCTGGGAAGCCCCTGAAAGCAGCCATAGCAATATGTAAATGGTTGCATGTGTCTGTGTTCCAGTAAAACTTAGTTTACAAAAACATGTAATGTTCCAAGGTTATTACATGGGCCATAGTTTGTTGACCCTTGTTCTAGAGATGCGCTGTCTGATAGTTCTTTCTGTGATGGTGGCAGTATTCTATATGTGCATTTTCTAATAATGTAGCCACAAACAACATGTGGCTGTTGTGTGCTTGAAAAGGACTTATGCAACTGAAAAACAGAATTTTAAATTTTAATTTAATTTTAACTAATTTAAATTAGCCACATATGAGTAATGTATACTGTATAGGAGAGTGCAGTTCTAGAGGCTTATTATTTTGTCTTTGTTTTTTAGATCTGCATTCCACTTGGAACTGATTTTACAAATAGTGGGAAATAGGGGATTGGCAACTATCCACTTTGCACAAAAACTGGCTACTTAGAACATTTTCTTTTCCTCACCACTCAGCAGTGCCATTTTTGGCATATATTAGATATCTTTATGTGTGAGTCAGTTTTTGGACTCTGTTATGTCTCATTATCTATGTGTATTTATCCAATCTTGCACTCATATCATAATGTCCTATATACTAAAGCTGTCTGGTAGATTTAATACTCTTATCTTTTTCTTCTTCAAGAATGCCTTAGTGATTATTAACCCATTGCATTTTCGTATGCGCTTCATAATGAAGTATCAATTTTCATACCAAAAAAAAAAAAAAACACCCAAAAAACCTCTTGGATTTATTTTTTACTGAAATTTCATCAAATTTATAGATCTAATTGGAGAAAATTGACATCATCAGTCTTTCAATCCAAGTATCTAGTATAACTAGCCACTTACTTAAACCTTCTCTAATTTTGCCCAATAATATTTTTAGTTTTCAATTTTATCCTTAATAAAGTTTTTAAAGGGTTTCCATTTCTTTTGTTAATTTGTTGATGCAGGAGACACGGGTTCGATCCCTGAGTTGGGATGATCTCCTGGAGGAGGAAATGGCAACCCATTCCAGCATTCTTGCCTGAAAAATCCCGCTGACAGAGGAGCCTGGTAGTCTGCAGTCCATGTGTTTGCAAAGAGTCAGACATGACTGAAGTGTCTAAACATGGCATGACAACCTTACCAAATTACCTTAGTAATTCTAATAGTTTATCTGAAAGTTCTTTGTAGGTGAGGTGAGGTGAGGTGAGGTCGCTCAGTCGTGTCCGACTCTTTGCGACCCCATGGACTGTAACCTACTAGGCTTCTCTGTCCATGGGATTCTCCAGGCAAGAATACTGGAGTGGATTGCCATTTCCTTCTCCAGGGGATCTTCCCGACCCAGGGATCGAACCCAGGTCTCCCGCATTGGAGGCGGACGCTTTAACCTCTGAGCCACTAGGGAAGTCCTTTACATGCCGTATAGTTTTATTTTTTTCAATCTTTTTAATGCTGTATAGGACTTCCAGCAAAGTATAGAATAGAAGTGATACTACTAGACATCCTGAACTTGCTCTTGATTTTTACAAGAATGTTCTCAGTATTTCAGCATTAGTTATGGTGTCCTTTGTAGGTTCTTACAGAAACCATTTATCAGGTTAAGGAAGTCTCCTTCTATTCCCAGGTTTTTGTTTTTAACCTGAAAGGATGTTGAATTTTTTCAAGTGTTCTTACTACATTAATTTTGAGATTATCATAGGAGTTTCCTTCCTATTGCATTTGAAATGGCCCAATTTCTAATTGCTAAACTCATACCCATTTTTCAAATTCATCAGTTCAGTTCAGTCGCTCAGTTGTATCCGACTCTTTGCGACCTCATGAATCACAGCACGCCAGGCCTCCCTCTCCATCACCAACTCCCGGAGTTGACTCAAACTCATGTCCAGCGAGTTGGTGGTGCCATCCAGCCATCTCATCCTCTGTCATCCCCTTCTCCTGCCCCCAATCCCTCCCAGCAACAGTGTCTTTTCAAATGAGTCAGCTCTTTGCATGAGGTGGCCAAAGTATTGGAGTTTCAGCTTCAGCATCATTCCTTCCAATGAACACCCAGGACTGATCTCCTTTAGGATGGACTGGTTGGATCTCCTTGCAGTCCAAGGGACTCTCAAGAGTCTTCTCCAACACCACAGTTCAAAAGCATCAATTCTTCAGCGCTCGGCTTTCTTCACAGTCCAACTCTCACATCCATACATGACCACTGGAAAAACCATAGCCTTGACTAGACAGACCTTTGTTGGCAAAGTAATATCTCTGCTTTTGAATATGCTATCTAGGTTGGTCATAACTTTCCTTCCAAGGAGTAAACGTCTTTTAATTTCATGGCTGCAGTCACCATCTGCAGTGATTTTGGAGCCCAAAAAAATAAAGTCGAATTCATACTCATACCCTAAACCTACCTGTCATAAGGAGTCCCATCTCTTTGCTTTTCATGTGAAGTTTAACCTCTTTGAGGTTCGGGCCCATATGTTACTTCTCTATCCCTAATGCCCAGCACACTGATACATAGTAAATGCTAACAAAATGTTGACTGAGTTATCAAGTCAGTCAAGTCAGTGAGCCTGTTCTCTGCCTGCCTTTCTTCAAGCTCTTAAGACTTTTGGTTTTATAGTCTCTTGTCTCCATGTATGTGGTCTCCTTCTAGCCTGATGCTTTCTGCTGTATGGCCTACATCTGATTATTCCCTTGGCCCCCCCGGTACCCAGCCCAGGGCTTGATTCAGAGCACTTGTCACTGACTGCCTGAATTCTAACTCTCCTAGGGAAGCTCTGTCACTAGAACTCTGCAGTCAGACTTTTAAGAGTAGCCGATCCTTCTTCACAATCCCCACTTTGCAGAGAGAGATTTGATTTTCTCCCACCCTCAGGGAACCTGGCCAGGCCCAATGGCTGAGGGCAAAGGAATTTTCTCCTTTTCTTCAGATTAGTTTTAAAGGGTAATTTTGCAACAGTTTGGACTTGATTGGCCAAGAGTGAAGGATGGGGAAAGCAAACCACAGGCAACATGTCTTCCTAGTTTCTAGGAGAACAGTTTCTAGTAGAAACTGAACCAAGGACAGAGCAGCAGTGTCAGAGTGCTGGCTGTTCGTGAGTCTTTACTCTGCCTGGCTGGGCACTGTGGAGGTGAGTAGGACAGGTAGCCACTATCTTGAACCCTTAAATTTGCTTTTCACTTTGGAAACAGAAAACTCATATTTGCTAAGTTAAACATCACCTCCAGGCTCTCTGTCCACTCATCCATGCACATCTCCATCTGTCCATTTGAATATTCATTCACTTAATATTGCCTGCTATGTGGCAGGCAACATTGTGCTAAATAGCACTAGTGGATTCAGGGATGAAGAGATGCCATCCCTGGGCAGTGGTGGGCAGGAATAGACCCATGTCCTGAACAGTGGTTCTCACAGCACAGAGGGCATGGTTGGGAATGGATTAGCAGAGGACATGAAGTTGGTGTGGGTATCTTTTTCCCAGAACGAGAGAGAAGTATGTAGGTAGAGTCATGGAGACAAGAAGAGCATGGCACGCTTGGGGAATGAGGACAGACTGACTGGAGTTTGGGAACAGGATGGAGGATGGGAGAGGAGGAGGGAGCATGATGTGGGACTGGAAAGGTGAGCAGAGACCAGGTTCTGGTTCATGTTTTAGAGAGTCCAAATGGCTGGAGTGGAGAGAACAGACTAGAAGACCAGTGAAGAAGATTGAGCTGAGCCTTGAAGGATGGGCAGGATTAACTAGTAAGAATGGAAGGAGGGCCATTTCAGGCAAGAGGAGTGGCAAAACCTCCGGTGTAAAAATCAGAAGGTACTTGCAGTGTCAAGGGACCAGTGACGTGATCTGGCAGAAGGGAATCCAAGGAAAGTCATAAGGTTGGAAAGCAGTTGGAACATGTTAGGAGCATGTCCAGGGCTCAGGATGCTGGAGAGCCACGTGAGAAGGAGTCTGTCACAGACTCCAAAATGTTAGGGGTTGGAGTTATAACAGAGGATACTGGGAAGAGATCAGTTGGAGATGAGAAAACTTAGATTCTAGGTTCAGCTCTACCAGTAACACTGCAAAGGGCATAGACAGAGGAAGAAATGAAGGATTATGGATATTTTTTCATTCTACTGAAGTGCATCCTGTGGTCATCCATCCTCTCAGTGTTGATCATATTCCTCCCACCTGAAAAACATGTTCACTCCCTTCCCAGAATCCTAAAAACTTATTAAAGTGTGGGGTCAAGCTTGGAGTCCAGGATCCCACGATCTGTATCAGGTTACACTGAAACTCTGCTGATATGGCTTCTCTTGATTTGGAGACCCACAAACCAAGGAGATGAGTTATCTGATGTGCACATACCTAACATGTATTGGTGAGACAGGCAAGGTGTCAACATAATGGACATGCTTATTCAGAAGGGTGAAGAACTGAGAGCAGAAAGCAGTCACTGCTCATAGCAGTGATGAATCCAGGTGGGCTTGTGTTCACAAGTCTGCCCCCTTGAGAACAGGAAATATTCTTTGGTTAGGGCTGCCTCTGGTGAGTGGCTCCTGAGACAGTTTTTCTCTCTGGCTTTTGGGTCTACCCTCTGAGATGTGCATTTCCCAAGAAATGATCTGCATTTGCAGCTAAGTAGCTTCCTTTGTCTGCTTCCTTCAAACCATTTGAAAATTGGGACCTAGAGGCCTTTTTACAATTTAAACCATTTCAGATCCCAGTTCCTTTTTAATCCAGGCTGGCAGCACCTTCACATGTTCAGATCCCTTAAAAACCATGTGGACTTCCTATGAATATGATTGAGTTCATTCCATTTGAAAAAGGTCACACCCACTGTTTTTGAGAAATGACCCTCCTTCAGATTTATTCACAGATACTTTGGGCCTGTCAAGCAACCATAGGACAATGTCCTTAATATTCCTGGGAGCCCTTTTGTCTAGATGAAAAAATCTCCTAGGAGGCAATAATGTAATTCTCTCACAGGATTAAAAAGTGTCTTTCAATCAAATCTGTGCATTTGTAGTGAAAGTTACACAAAGCTTCCACTGGTCTGAAAGTCTCCTGCCTGGACAATCCCAGTTCCTCTGGTCAGTGGGATCCAAAGCAGGCTACTTCTATGGGCAGGCCAGGTAGCCTACAGGGGGCACCAGGAAGATTCCATGTTCAGATTGAAAAATCTTTTTTCTTTCTCCCATGCCTAAATTTCTTCAGCAGAGACTCGTGGCTTTGGGTGAGGCTTAACTAGTCAAGAGGACCTGCCATGTTTTGTCATCATCATGAATAACATATACTAATTTCCAAGTTCAATTTGAGTCTGAATTTGGCAATAAGGAGTTCATGATCTGAGCCACAGTCAGCTCCTGGTCTTGTTTTTGTTGACTGTATAGAGCTTCTCCATCTTTGGCTGCATAGAATATAATCAATCTGATTTCGGTGTTGACCATCTGGTGATGTCCACGTGTAGAGTCTTCTCTTGTGTTGTTGGAAGAGGGTGTTTGCTATGACCAGTGCATTTTCTTGGCAAAACTCTATTAGTCTTTGCCCTGCTTCATTCCGCATTCCAAGGCCAAATTTGCCTGTGACTCCAGGTGTTTCTTGACTTCCTACTTTAGCATTCCAGTCCCCTATAATGAAAAGGACATCTTTTTTGGGTGTTAGTTCTAATTCTAGTCAAGGCTATGGTTTTTCCTGTGGTCATGTATGGATGTGAGAGTTGGACTGTGAAGAAGGCTGATCGCCGAAGAATTGATGCTTTTGAAGTGTGGTGTTGGAGAAGACTCTTGAGAGTCCCTTGGACTGCAAGGAGATCCAACCAGTCCATTCTGAAGGAGATCAACCCTGGGATTTCTTTGGAAGGAATGATGCTAAGGCTGAAGCTCCAGTACTTTGGCCACCTCATGCGAAGAGTTGACTCATTGGAAAAGACTCTGATGCTGGGAGTGATTGGGGGCGGGAGGAGAAGGGGACGACCGAGGATGAGATGGCTGGATGGCATCACTGACTCGATGGATGTGAGTCTGAGTGATCTCCGAGAAATGGTGATGAACAGGGAGGCCTGGCGTGCTGCGATTCATGGGGTCGCAAAGAGTCGGACACGACTGAGCGACTGAACTGGACTGAACTGAATTTCCAAGTTCAGTGCCCAGGCCTTAGTAAGTGCTCAGCACACCCTAGTCTCCTCCTCCTGGTCTTGCTCCTTCCTTCCCTAAAGATCTGTTCTTAAATTTTATATCATACCACTGGAGGAAGCATGATGAGGCCCTGTCACCTCAGCGTAAGTGAGTTTGTTGGCTGATCCATGGAACAAATATTTATTGAGCACCTACTATGTGCCAACCACTGTTCCAAGGCACTGGGACCATAGTCCTGGGTAAATCAGCCATTGTTCTTGCCTTTTGGGTGTGTCCAATCCAGTGGGGGAAGCTGGGTGGAAAGTAAGTCAACAACCCATCACATAACAGAGTGTGGGGACCCCATGATGGAGACAAGGCGAGGAGGCTGGGGTGGGGCGGCCATGGAGTTCTTCTATTTGGGGAGCAGGGAGGAGGACTGGCAAGGCTACAGAGGGAGGCTGAGGACAGACCCAGCCTCCTCCACAGTTCTGCCTGATGACTGCAGAAAGGATACTTTAGTTCAAATAAACAAATAAATCTAGAGAAGTATGATCTGTCATGGCAAACGCAACACCATTAGTCATGATTCCCTCAAGGCTCAAAGCAGTGTCCCGAGCCCTAGGCTCTAATGCCAGCATAACCCCCAACCCTCTATGTGTCCTTGGCAAGGGTGCCTGGATCCTGGAGTCTGTGCTGAGGAGTGGGACTCAGTGCTGTCTGACCACCCATGGCTTTATGAAATGACCAGCATTTTCCATAGGAGTTTAATAACCCCAGAAGGACAGACGGCTGACTGTCACCCAGTTCCTGACTGTCAGAGTTCCCCCTTCTCTGCCCCAGTGTGCAGTTTCCCTGCCTTGCTTCACTGACTTCCAGTTCTGAGCCATCTTTTAAGTGTTTCGTCATAGTCCAGACAGTTGGCAAATCACAGTGCCCCAGGCGTGGTGATAGTCTGGCCTGGATATTCTTCCAGAAAATCATCACTTTCCTCTTCATTCAACCCAAATGCTTGGGGCGGGGGTGCCTGCCACATTCTGTGCTTTTAAAACTTCCATCTCCAAAAATCAGAGCAGATAATAATAATAAACACCACCGCAAGGGCCATCGCTTATTGAATACCTCCTATGTTCTCAGTGATTGGGATTACTGCATTTAATCCTCACATCAGGCTTGAGAAGTGGGCACCATTGCCACAGTTTCATGGATGAGGGACCTGAAGCTCAGAGAGGTGAAGCTAGCTCATTATGGAGATGTGATCCTGATCTATGAATGTCTGACTCCAGAAGACCAGTCTCTGCCACTGTGCTGTCCTGGAGTTCCTTTTGCCAACTGCAAGGAAGAGTAGCAGGAGGGCCAGGGCAAGGTGGGGTCTGCCTTCACCAAGGACCCTGCTTGTCTGCATCTCCCTCCATGGCCAGGCTCCACCAGCACAGGGTTGTGGCTGTTTTAGAGTGACTTGTTTGCTCACCCCACAAGACCCCTTGGGATAGCTTTGCCAGTTGTAACTCTGGCCTGTTTCGAAGCCCAGGCCTCCTTTCTAACCCCCTGAAGTCACAGAGGAAGTAGAGATGCTGGTTGTCCCACATCTGTGCTGAAGTGGTGACAGAAGTCATTCTCCTGCCTGGGCCACTTCCCTTGTCAATAGCATGGAACACGCAGACCCAGCTAGGTGTAGATGGCACATGGCAAAGGAGTCTAGAAGTAGGAGGCACCATGGCAGGCATGTTTGTGCCAGTGCCTCTTAGAAATAAACCTCCCAGGATGAGGATGCTGGGCCCAGCTGGGGGCCCTGTCTCTGATGGTGCATAACTCAAGCAACACGATTTTATTCCTCCCTGTGTTCAGTCCTTCAGTCCTCATGCCATGGGGCAAGCCTCATGACTCGTTCAGCTGAAGTGATGGATCATCAGGAGGTTTCGGTTTCACATCCTGACATTCGAGGCAGTTGAGGGGCTGCGAAGGCTTTGGGAAGGGGCCTCCCAGCAGCTTCACAGTGTCCACAAGTCCCTGACTTTCCGCATCTCTCTAACTCTGGTACCAATGTCAACTTCATCCCAGGCTACTTCTGCTGTTGGTTGGAAAACAGCTGCCAGCAGCAGGGGCTACACCTGTGTAGAGGAGCCACTTTCTGCCTCTCTCCTGCAAGGGAGAGCCTCTTCCCTAGAAACCCTCAGGAAGCCTTTCCTTGTACCAGCCGGAAGGGGAATATGACGCTCACCGTGGCTTAGATGAATAAGGGCCCGCCCCTTTCTTTCCTCAGTTGTTCATAAGTGGTGCTGAGGATAGTGGAGAGCTGAGCAAATTCAGGTTCTGTGAGGATGGAGAACAGTTGTCTAGGTGTCTAAAAGTGTCCACCCCTTTGGGACCCAGGGAGGCCCCAGGTAGCATGAGGAAGCCAACTGCATTTGTGATTGATTCTTAAAAAACTCATAATGTACTAACAGCATGGTTGAAGTAGAAACCAGTGGTGCAGAAAGGGCAAAGAGAGCTGTCACATTTCTCAGATGTCCTGTTACTGTCAGCCTAGTGAGGTAAACCTCTTGCCTGAGTCATTTGCTGCTTCTGCCCTTCTCCTCACAGAGGTTTTGAGAAATTCCAAGACTCCGGTTGTTAGAGCTGATACCTGGCTGAGGACTCTGAGTTCCAGAGGGTAGGAGTTCTTCTCATAGGAGCTGGGGAAGACACCAGGCTTCTGAGGGCTCCATCCATCAGCCTCAAGTGCTCCCATTAGAGGCCACCACTGTCTTCTCCAGGGTCCAAGCTCTGGTGCTAAGACGACGATCACAGCTGTCAACAATAAGGTACCATTTTGCAGTCTTACGAAGTTCTTTTCACATTCATATTCATTATTTGCTCAATCCCCAAACCCATCAGAAAAGTATGGAAAAACCCTATTAAAAACTGAGAAATCTATTGAGAGTTGCTGGGCACTTTCAGAAAGGGGAGTGGACCTCCCAGAAGAGCAGGAAAAGGGTCACTGATGCAGATGACTCCCCAGTTCGTGCTGGGCTAACTCTGGGCCCTCTGAAGAGCAGAGTATTTTGATACAGCTGAGGACATGTTTCTTGACCTTAAGAAATAAGCTTTCAAGCTTTCAACTTAAAAAAGATCAAGTGATGAGTACAGCAGACATCACCCCATCACTGAGGTCTGCTCTGTCCTTCCCTGAGGCTGGGACGTCCATCTCTGAGCCTCCCCTGGGGCCTGACTACTCTTTGCCCAAATCCCTCACTTCAGCCTGGTGCTCACACAGACTCCTTCCTTACCCCTGCCTGGAGGTTGAGACTTGATTGCTTTTTCTTCATCCCAGCCCTGATTTGTCTCTCACCCACTTCCAAGCCTTAGCCCACCCTTCATCCTTTACCGAAATACACTATCCCATCCATTACCCCATTCCCAAAACTGCCACCAACCCCAGCACCCCACCCAAACCGAAATACCAAATGTCACCTGACTTTAGGAACCTTCCTGCTGGTCCAGTGGTTAAGAATCTGCCTGCCAGTCCAGGGGACACAGATTTGGTCCCTTGTCTGGGAATCCCACAGGCTGCATGGCAACTGAGCCTGCACCCCTTCAGTGCAAGGAAGAGTCTGTGCACCACAGCTAAGACCTGATGTAGTTAAGTAAATAAATATTTAAAACAAACAAACATCACCAGCATTGACCCCCTGCATCCTCCACTTTGTTTTTGAACCCCATGTCTAGGAGCAAAGGTGCATACCCAGATTTTTCACTGACTTTTTTTTCCTCTGGGTCATTGTTAGTATTTGGTCTTTTGTAACAGAGAGCCTAGTGTCTGATATCTGTATGTCCTTTGGTTCTTGAAATAACACTGAGATGTGGATGTTCTGGTCCCCACTTTACTCAGTTCAGTTCAGTTCAGTCACTCAGTCATGTCCGACTCTTTGTGACCCCATGAACTGCAGCACATCAGGCTTTCCGGTCCATCACCAACTCCTGGAGTCCACCCAAACCCATGTCCATTGTGTCAGTGATGCCATCCAACCATCTCATCCTCTTTTGTCCCCTCCTCCTCCTGCCCTCAATCTTTCCCAGCATCAGGGTCTTTTCAGATGAGTCAGCTCTTCACATCAGGTGACCAAAGTATTGGAGTTTCAGCTTCAACATCAGTCCTTCCAGTGAACACCCAGGACTGATCTCCTTTAGGATGGACTGGTTGGATCTCTTTGCAGTCAAGGGACTCTCAAGAGTCTTCTCCAACACCACAGTTCAAAAGCATCAATTCTTCAGCGCTTAGCTTTCTTTATAGTCCAACTCTCATATCCATACATGACCACAGGAAAAACCATAGCCTTGACTAGACGGACCTGTTGACAAAGTAATGTCTCTGCTTTTTAATATGCTGTCTAGGTTGGTCATAACTTTCCTTCCAAGGAGTAAGCGGCTTTTAATTTCATGGCTGCAGTCACCATCTGCAGTGATTTTGGAGCCCAGGAAAATAAAGTCTGACACTGTTTCCACTGTTTCCCCATCTATTTGCCATGAAGTGATGGGACCCGATGCCATTTTCTTCATTTTCTGAATGTTGAGCTTTAAGCTAACTTTTTCACTCTCCTCTTTCACTTTCATCAAGAGGCTCTTTAGTTCTTCACTTTCTGCCATAAGGGTGGTGTCATCTGCATATCTGAGGTTATTGAGATTTCTCCTGGCAGTCTTGATTCCAGCTTGTGCTTCCTCCAGCCCAGCATTTCTCATGATGTGCTCTCCATATAAGTGAAATAAGCAGGGTGACAATATACAGCCTTGACGTACTCCTTTTCCTATTTGGAACCAGTGTGTTGTTCCATGTCCAGTACTAACTGTTGCTTCCTGACCTGCATACAGGTTTCTCAAGAGGCAGGTCAGGTAGTCTGATATTCCTATCTCTTTCAGAATTTTCCAGTTTATTGTGATCCACACAGTCAAAGACATTAAATAACTTGTCTGAGGTCCCCAAGTTGCAGGGCAGACCTGAGATTTGAACCAAGATTTGGATTCCTCTTACCTATTTCAACACCTGCTTCTCTGTAAGTCAGAAAAAATGGAATTTTAGTCTGAGCTTTTTCTCTTTTGAGTTCTGTGTCCTCAGATAGTTTAACAAAATTCAGTGAATGTCTATTGAGTGTAGACTTTGTCCAGGCCAGGAGCTAAGGGGAAAGGCAGGGCAGGTAATGCAAAGACCGGTCAGGGTCTCTGTCCTCAGTTTTAACATGGATGAATCGATGAATGAATGACTTCCTTTCTCTAATGGATGAGAGTGCATCCATAAATGAGTTAGGCTGGGTTTTCTGGCAGGTTCCATCCAGAGTTCACATACCATTTATTCTGTGATAGCAGTAGTCTAGTCATGAGAGGCAGGTCCATCTGGGTTTTCATGGTGTCACACAGTCCCACACTTCAGAAAGGTTCTCTGTGTCTCACCATTTGTGAAAGGGTCTTTATCTCCTCTAAGCACTATTTTTTTGTACAACTATCTGATTTATCATACACCAACAGTTAGAACTTGGTGTTATTCTTATCACCATTTTAAAAATGAAAAAACTGGGACTTCCCTGGTGGTCCAGTGGCTAAGACTCTGTGCTCCCAAAGCAGGGGGCTGGGGTTTGATCCCTGGTCAGGGAGCTAGATCTCCCACATGCTGCAACTAAGAATCCCGCATGTTGCAACTAAGACCTGGCACAGCCAAATAAAAATCTTTTTAAATAATGAAAAAACTGATGCTCAGTGATTTTTGTGACTTGCAAAGTGTTGTAGAGCTAGCATGAAGCAAAGCTGGAACTTCACATGGAAGAGTGAGCACAATAGCTACCGCCTCCTAATATAGCCTGTGGAAGTAGCTCAGGCTCCAGGCAAAGTACTGAGACCAGAGCTCTGAAAACACCATCCAAAGATGCCCGAGGCAGAGTCACAGGCCATCTGCTTTACCATAGACCATTTGGCATTTGTCACACTGGATCTTTTTCATTCTCCTTGGACTTTGTCTGTGAGTCAATCCTTGGCATATGGTAAGACAGACTACGGGAAGTGGAGCCATAGAGGTGATCTTTTGGAACCTCTGAGATGTCTGTTTTGTGACAAGGGTATTTAGTCTCCCTGAAGCCGGCCTGTCTTGGGCTGGGAAGTAAGTGGAGCCTTTGGCCCCATCTGCAGAAGACAGATGTCCTCACCACTCAAACGACGTCACTGGCATTTCCTGAACCTTTACAACCTCTTGTCCTGACAGGTGGTCAGGTGGTTATCATACTTCATCACGGGCTACCATCCTCCCTGGCAAAGAAACATGGTTGAGGCACGGTTCTTCATTCCCCAGCTAAGTGACGTTAAAGTGGGGTCTTTGCATTTAATAAAATAAAACAAAATAGAACATCTAGGGGGACCAAAATAAGAGTGGGTTTTTTAAACAGTGAGTTATTGAAAAAACAGGGAATATATCACATTACTAGTTGGTAACCGTTCTAGCTGTTTTTTTTTCTTTTAATTAGCTTTTTAAAATAATATTTTTAAATGACATATAGTTGATTTACAGTGTTGTGTTAATTGCTGCTATACAGTAAAGTGATTTAGTTATACTATATATGTATATATATACATTCTTTTTAAAATATTCTTTTCCATTATCGTTTATTACAGGATATTGAATGTAGTTCTTTGTGCTATGCAATAGGACCTTGTTGTTCATCCAGTCTCTATATAAAAGTTTATTACATCTGCTAATCCCACCTCCCACTCCATCCCTCCCCTAGCCTCCTACCCCTTGAGCATCATCACTCTGTTCTCTTTGTACGTGATTCTGTTTTTGATTCATGCATGCGTGCTCAGTTGCTTCAGTCATGTTCAACTCTTTGCGACACTTTGGACTGTAGCCTACCAGGGTCCTCTGTCTATGGGATTCTGTAGGCAAGAATACTGGAGTGGGTTGCCATGATCTCTTTCAGGAGATCTCTACCCAAGGATTGAACCTGTGTCTCCTGCATTGCAAGCAGATTCTTTTTCTACAGAGCCACCTGTCTTAGATAGATTGATTTGTGTCATATTTCAGATTCCATATATAAGTGATATCACATGGTATTTGTCTTTCTCATTATGACTGACTTCACTTAATACGATTATTTGTAGCCATGTTGCTGCAAATGGCAATATTTCATTGTTTTTATGACCAAGTAATATTCTGTTGTATATATTTACCACATCTTCCTTATCCTTTCATCTGTCGATGGACATTTAGATTGTTTCCATGTTTTGGCTTTTGTGAATAGTGCTGCTGTGAACATATGGGTGCATATATCTTTTTGGATTATGGTTTTGTCTGGATGTATACCCAGGTGTTGGAGAAGGAAATGGCTACACACTCCAGTACTCTTGCCTGGAGAATCCCAGGGACAGAGGAGCCTGGTGGGCTGCCATCTATGGGGTCCCACAGAATCGGACATGACTGAAGTGATTTAGCAGCAGCAGCAGCATACTCAGGTGTGGGGTTGCAGGATCTTTAGCTGGTCATCTGGATTAAGATGGTGGTGTTTCCTTTTTGCAGTGCTAGAGCATTGTAGACATTACATCATTCTCACATCTCTTATACCCAGAGCCCACGGGGAGGGCCCTGGGTCCAGGAAGAGAGGGTGCTGGTAACCTTGGCATCACTCAGAAACTAATGGAAAGATGGGTATTATTCTCACCACTAGCCTCCTTTTAGCTTTTCTTCCAACTGCCCCCTGTTTTCCTCAGGAAAGGCTTTCTTTGTTTCATTCTAGATCTAAAAGCAGTTGTTCTCAAGGGCAGCATCTCCAGGGACACACTTATCAAGGAAAAGAATGGGGTGATTCCAAGTGAAATCAGATAATTCCTGAAAGTTCCCGGACATCCCCATCAGCAGTTGGCAAAAAATCTTACTCTTCCTCATGCTTTAAGTATGTGAGAAACAGTTCTTCATCAAGTAGTAATAGAAATAGAAAATAAAATAATTTTCAGTGTCATGTTTCTCATTAATTTAGTTATTACTCTGGTAAGAGCAATGTTTTACACATGTTCTAATGTGGTTAGATGATATTTTGACTCCTTTCTTCTTGTGCTTAGAAAAAATACATTATCTCAGTTTCTTAGATGTGGAAACTAAGGAATCAAGTCTGGAGTGTTTTAGCTCTCTCTCCAGTGCACTGGCAGCCACTGTCTTTCCTTTCTGTTTGTGGCAGGGAGGCCCCCCCCTCCCACATCTTTGGGTTGGGTCTTCAGCCAGTTCTCATGCAACCTCATTGGATTCATCTGAGATGAGCCAGGGTTGGAGGGGGAACATCCTGCCCTCTCACTGTTTCACAGTTGAGATGTAACTGCCATACAAGAAGGTGCATCAGTATGATGAGTATAGCTCAGTGAGATGTACATCCTAGAATACTTGTGAAGCCACCTCTGTATTGAGGTGTAGAACAGTCCAGCACTTCAGCAAGCTCCTTGTCAATTGTTCCTGGTCAGTTCCTTCCTGCCCACCCTCCAGAGTTAACCACTGTCCTTACCTCTTTTACCATAGATTAGTTTTCAGCCCACTCATTTAGAAAGTTTTCTATGGTAATTAACAATAAATTATACAGATCTCAGATATTAATTTCAGCGCATTGCAGTATCCATCTGTGTAACTGGCACCTAGAACTAAATCCAGAACATCTTCACCAGCACAGAACATTCCTCCTGATGAACCCGCTGCCAGGTCCCTGTAAATACTTTCTGATTCCTGACATTACATAATAGTTGTGGTTGTGCTTGGATTTCCTTTGAATGGAATCATAGAGTATGTATTCTGTAGTGTCTGTCTTCTTTCACTTGGCATAATGTTATTTTTAAATTCATCTAGATTGCTGCTTTTATCAGTAGTTAATTTTTTCTACATTAAGTATTGCTTTATTGGCTCCATTTCTCAGATACAGAAGCTGACACTGAAAAAAAAAGATTTGAGATACATATAAATTGATGTGTTTAATTGTTTGAAGCACACACACACGTTCACACACCACACAGACAGAGACAGGAAAAAATTTTCTAAAAGCATGTTACTGATAGACTAGATAGTAAGAGATTATGAATGATTAGATTTTTTTCTTTTAATATCTGAATATTCCAAAGTTTCTATACCAACCAGTATTTCTGCTTTGCATTTTTAAATTGTGGCAAAATATACATAACAAAAAAATTACCTTGTAAGCCATTTTAAGTACACAGTTCAGTGACACCATGTACATTCACAGTATTGTGCAACCATAAGCACTGTTTCCAGAGTGTCTTCATATCCCAAATTGAAACTCTATCCCTGTTAAACCCCAACCCTCATTACCCTCTCTCCCCCAGTCCCTGTTAACCTCTAGTCTACTTGTTGGGTCAATGAATTTGCTTATCCTAAGTACCTCATGTTAAGTGGAATCATATTTGTCCTTTAGTTGCTGACTTACTTCAATTAGTATAATATTTTCAAGGTATATGTGTGTTGTAGTGTGTCAAAACTTAACTTTTTAAATACTGAATAATATTCCATCATATATGTATAGTATGTTTTGTTTATCCATTTATCTGTTGACAGACACTTGGGTTGTTTCTTCCTTTGGGTATTGTGAGTAAGTAACTGTTGATTAATGGATCATCATATGAATGTGCTATGATTTTGTCCATTCTCCTCTTGATGGGCATTGGACATGTTTCCAGTTTTTTATTTTTGTGAATAGGGTTACTGTGAATCTTCTGTGAGTCTTTCTGTGAACATTTATTTTTACTTGTCTTGGGTAAATACATAGTAGAATTGCTGGAAAAGAGGGTATAGATACTGTGCTTAACTTAATTAGAAACTTCCAAACAGTTCTCTAAAATGGTGGTACCATGTAGCCTCCCACAACCAATGTATAAGAATTCCTGTTGTTTCATATCTTTGCTCAACATTCAAATAACTAAGATCATGGCATCCAGTCCCATAGCTTCATGGCAAATAGATGGGGACACAATGGAAACGGTGAGAGACTTTATTTTCTTGGGCTCCAAAATCACTGCAGATGGTGACTGTAGCCATGAAATTAAAAGATGCTTGCACCTTGGAAGAAAAGCTATGACCAACCTAAACAGCACTTTGCCAACAAAGGTCTGTCTGGTCAAAGCTATGTTTTTTCCAGTAGTCATGTATGGATGTAAAGGTTGAACCATAAAGAAAGCTGAACACTGAAGAACTGATGCTTTTGAACTGTGGTGTTGGAGAAGACTCTTGAGAGTCCTTTGGACTACAAGGAGATCAAACCAGTCCATCCTAAAGGAAATCAGTCCTGAATATTCACTGGAAGGACCGATGCTGGAGGTGAAGCTCCAATACTTTGGCCACCTGATGCGAAGAACTGACTCATTGGAGAAGACCCTGATACTGAAAAAGATTGAAGGCAAGTGGAGAAGGGGATGAAAGAGGATGAGATGGTTGGATGGCATCACCTATGTGACATGAGTGTGAGCAAGCTCCGGGAGCTGGTCATGGACAGGGAAGCCTGGCGTGCTATAATCCGTGGGCTTGCAAAGAGTTGGATACTACTGACCAAATGAATGGAACTGAATATTATCTGTCCTTTGGACTTCAGCATTCCATTGAACATGAAATGGTAGCTCATTGTGGCTTTATTTTTAATTTTTTGATAATTAATGATATTGAGTATCTTTTATGTTCTTATAGTCCATTTCTTCATTGATAAAATGACATCTCAAATTATTTGCTCATTTAAAAAAATTGGGTTTATCTTTTAATTGTTGATATCTTTATTTATATATTATAGACACAAGTTTCTATCAGCTATCTAAGCTATAAATACTTTTTTCCCCACAGTTTGTGGCTTATCTATTCATTTTCTTAATGATATATTTTAAAAAGCAGAAAATTTTAATTTTGATGAATCTTAAATTTGATCTTTTCAAAAAGTTGATTTTAAAAGTTCCAAGTATATAAAAAACTGGAAAGAATTTTACAGTGAAAACCCCTATATCTCCATCTAGATTTTACTATTAACATTTTGCTACATTTAATTTAATTTTTGTATATAAAAATAAGGAAGAGGTTAAGGTCTTTTTTAATATGAATATCTAGCTCTTTATTTAAAAGATTTTTTATTTTCCCTTTGGATTTTTTTTTTTTTGCCTTTTCATACTGTTCATGGGGTTCTCAAGGCAAGAATAGTGAAGTCTATTCCCTCCTCCAGTGGACCATGTTTTGTCAGAACTCTCCACCATGACCTATCTGTCTTGGGTGGCCCTACATGGCATGGTTTCTAATTTCATTGAGTTAGACAAGGCTGTGATCCAAGTGATCAGTTTGGTTAGTTTTCTGTAATTGTGGTTTCCATTCTCTCTGCCCTCTGATGGATAAGAATAAAAGGCTTGTGAAAGCTTCCTGATGGCAGGGACTGGACTGGCTGTGGGGGAATCTGGGTCTTGCTCTGATGGGCGGGGCCACACTCAGTAAATCTTTAATCCAATTTATGAAAAGGCAAAAGATATGAAACTGAAAGATGAACTCCCCAGGTCAGTAGGTGCCATATGGCTACTGGAGAGGAGTGGAGAAATAGCTCTAGAAAGAATGAAGAGGCTGAGCCAAAATGAAAATGACACCCAGTTGTGGACGTGACTGGTGATGGAAGTAAAGTCCGATGCTGTTAAGAACAATATTGCATAGGAACCTGGAATGTTAGGTCCATGAATCAAGAAGTGAAATTGGAAGTGGTCAAACAGGAGATGGCAAGAGTGAACGTCAACATTTTAGGAATCAATGAGCCAAAATGGACTGAAATGGGTGAATTTAACTCAGATGACCATTATATCTACTACTGTGGGCAAGAATTCCTTAGAAGAAATGGAGTGGCCCTCAAAGTCAACAAAAGAGTCTGAAATGCAGTACTTGGGTACAATCTCAAAAACGACAGAGTGATCTCTGCTTGTTTCTAAGGCAAACCATTCAGTATCACAGTAATCCAAGTTTATGCCCCAACCACTAATGCCAAAGAAGCTGAAGTTGAATGGTTCTATGAAAACCTACAAGACCTTCTAGCTGCTGCTGCTGCTAAGTCACTTCAGTCGTGTCCAACTCTGTGTGACCCCATAGACGGCTGCCCACCAGGCTCCCCGTCCCTGGGATTCTCCAAGCAAGAACACTGGAGTGGGTTGCCATTGCCTTCTCCAATGCAAGAAAGTGAAAAGTGAAAGAGAAGTCGCTCAGTCGTGTCCGACCCTCAGCGATCCCACGGACTGCAGCCTTCCAGGCTCCTCCATCCATGGGATTTTCCAGGCAAGAGTACTGGAGTGGGGTGCCATTGCCTTCTCCGAGACCTTCTAGAACTAACACCAAAAAAGTTGTCCTTTTCATCACAGAGGACTGGAATGCAAAAGTAGGAAGTGAAGAGATACCTGGAGTAACAGGCAAATTTGGCCTTTGAATACAAAATGAATCAGGGCAAAGGCTAATAGAGTTTTGCCAAGAGAACGCACTGGTCATAGCAAACACCCTCTTCCCAAAACACAAGAGACGACTCTACACCTGAACATCACCAGGTAGTCAATACCGAAAATAGATTGATTATATTCTTTGCAGCCAAAGATGGAGATGCTCTACACAGTCAGCAAAAACAAAACCGGGAGCTGACTGTGGCTCAGATAATGAATTCCTTATTGCCAAATTCAGACTTAAATTGAAGAAAGTAGGGAAAACCACTATACCATTCAGGTACGACCTAAATCAAATCCCTTACGATTGATTATACAGTGGAAGTGACAAATAGATTCACGGAATTAGATCTGATAGAGTGTCTGAGGCACTATGGACGAAGGTCCATAACATTGTACAGAAGGCGGTGATCATAACCATCCCCAAGAAGAAGAAATGCAAAAAGACAAAATGGTTGTCTGAGGAGACTTAGAAATAGCTAAGAAAGAAGAGAAGCAAAAGGCAAAGGAGAAAAGGAAAGATAGATTCATCTGAATGCAGAGTTCCAAAGAATAGCAAGGAGAGATAAGAAAGCCTTCTTCAGTGATCAATGCAAAGAAATAGAGGAAAACAATAGTATCGGAAAGACTAGAGATCTCTTCAAGAAAATTAGAGATACTAGAGGAACATTTCATGCAAAGATGGGCACAATAAAGGACAGAAATTGTATGAACCTAACAGAAGCAGAAGATATTAAGAGGTGGCAAGAATGCACAGAACTATACAAAAAAGATCTTCATGACCCAGATAACCACGATGGTGTGACCACTCACCCAGAGCCAGACATCCTGGAGCGCAAAGTCAAGTGGACCTTAGGAAGCATCACTATGAACAAAGCTAGTGGAGGTGATGGAATTACAGCTGAGCTATTTCAAATCCTGAAAGATGATGCTATGAAAGTGCTGCACTCAATCTGCCAGCAAATTTGGAAAACTCAGCAGTGGCCACAGGACTGGAAAAGGTCAGTTTTCATTTCAGTCCCAAAGAAAGGCAATGTCAAAGAATGTTCAAACTACCACACAATTGCACTCATCCTACACACTAGCAAACTAATGCACAAAATTCTCTAGGCGAGGCTCCAGTATTACGTGAACTGAGAATTTCCAGATGTTCAAGCTGGATTTAGAAAAGGCAGAGGAACCAGAGATCAAATTGTCAACATTCGTTGGATCATAGAAAAAGCAAGAAAATTCCAGAAAAACATCTGCTCCATGGACTGTGCTAAAGCCTTTGACTGTGTAGATCACAACCAACTGTGGAAAATTCTTAAAGAGATGGGAATACCAGACCACCTGACCTGCCTTCTGAGACCTGACAGAAACAGTATTTTTATTTTTATGTTCTTTAATATAAAATGTTTAGCATGCAATCAATAGCAAGTCACATGAAAAAGCAAGAAATGTGATTGATGGTCCAAAGAGGAAATGGTCAATAGAAGCAGACCTTAAGATAACCCAGATGTTGGAAAGATCAAACAAGAACACTGAAATAACTATGACAAAGATGCTAAAAGATGTAATGGAGGATTTTCCTGGAGGTACAGTGGATAACAATCTCCTGCCAGGGCAGGGGACACAGGTTCAATCCCTGGTCCAGGAAGATTCCACATGCTACAGAGCAGCTAAGCCTGTGTGCCACATCTACTAACCCTGCCTTCTACAGTCCATGAGCCACATCTATGGAGCTCACGTGCTGCAAGTACTGAAGCCTAAGCACCTGTGCTCTGCAACAAGAGAAGCTACCCCAGTGAGAAGCACACACACCACAGCTAGAGAGTAGCCCCTGCTCTCTGCAACTAGAAAAAGCCCACAAGCAGCAGCAAAGACCCAACACAACCAAAAAATAAAAAAAAATTTAAAGATAATGAAAAAGATGGATAGTGTGCGTGAATAAATGGGAAATTTAAGCGGAGACATGGAAATAAGAACCAAATGGATATGTTGAGATGAATAATACAAAATTAAAGCAGTATTTTGGCTATTGTTGTATCCTTTCTTCAGTTCACCATTGGCTTCAAGTTATTTGAAGGCAAAATTAATACATTCGCTTCAGCAGGGATTAAATCATTGACCATATAATTGAACTCAATCTCTAGCCCCCTCACTCCCTTCTGAGGTCATGCTGACCTAAAATTCCAACTATCTAAACATGTGGTTGGCTATTTGGGTGACCAACTCCCATTCTAAAGCTCTATAGGGGTCCACTGTGAGTCACTTCATTAGCCTAACAAAAAGTTCTGTCACTCAGGAAATCCCAAGAGTTTTTGAATCTCTGTGCCAGGAATCAGGGACAAAGACCAGATATATTCTCCATTATACCACAGGGTTTCATTCAGTTCTCCTGCCCATTCCTGCTCTTCGGAGGGAATCTTGCACTTGGAGAGAGGTCTCAGGCCACTGTACCTCAGCATGGGTTTCTCTCTGCTCTCCTTCTCAGTTCCCATCCACCGCTTTCAGTCTGCTACTCCCCAAACATTGGAGACTCATAGTGTAAGCGGTAGACAGTGGGTACAGATCCTCTCTGTGGGCGTGACTTTGGCAGGCAGATTCTTTACCTCTGGCACCACTTGGAAGCCTTCTAATCCATCCTGGCAGCCCAAATACTGCTATTAAAAGTTTGCATGAAATTCAGCTAGTTTCTCTTACCCATTCTATGGAGGGTTACTCTTTCTCTCACAGTCTCACCAAATATGGAGCAGCTATAGATTTCTTCTGTCCTATGAAGGGCACATCACTTTCTGGATTTAGTTCATTTATATTTGTGTCCATGCTTTCTGATGACTTTTTAAAACTGTGATATTTTAGCTTATCTGTTTTTTTCTTTGGGGGATGGGATCGTTTGATATTTTGTGTGTGTGTGAGAGTGTGTGTGTGTGTGTGTGTGTGTGTGTTTCTGCATCTGAACCTAGTCTGTTCACTTTTGCAAGGATAGAAGAGGAGAAGTTAAGGGATTTTTCTTTTTTTTGGTGGAAATTATATCAACTTCACTTTATTCTTCAATATATGAGAACTCTTTTGAGTAGCTCCTAACCTCTCCCTTATAGCTCAGTTGGGAAAGAATCTGCCTGTAATGCAGGAGACACAGGTCATTTCCTGGACAGGAAGATCCCCTAGAGAAGGAAATGGCAACCCACTCCAGTATTCTTAACCTGGAAAATCTCATGGACAGAGGAGCCTGGTGGGCTACAGTCGAGTCAGACTCTACTTAGCGACTAAACCACCACCTATAACCCCTCAAAGACCCCTTTAATCTCTCTCTTTTCTAAATCTGCTCTAAACACTATTCCTTTTATCTCAGCAACAGCAAGGACCAGGCGTGCATTCTGGCAGTCTGCTCTCTACCCCCATCTCCCAGCACACCCACACAGAAATTGCTAATCAATCTTCTGTCTTTATTTCCTGTAGAGACTGGATGAGCTCTTTCAGTACTCTCAAAATAATGTACCAGGCAATCAATTAGATTTGGTCCACAGTATTAAATGTGCTTGCCACTCTTGATTTAACCTCAAAGGTGTTTTTTTCCTCCAGTTGAGCACTTTGGGACTCCTCCAAGAAAACGTTTGTCACACAGGGCATCCATAAGTTACGGGTTATTGTCAACAACCAGACAAGATTTCAAAGAGGATCAGTAGATTCTGAGTTCAGAACAGAAAGAGAGATTAGAAAACACTGAGGTGAAATGATCTGAGAAGAGTTTGTGCTGATATCATTTAATGCACATTGAGAGACAGAGGATACAGCACTGAGGTGAAATGATCTGAGAAGAGTTTGTACTCATATCTTTTAATGCACATTGTGAGATGGAGGATACAAACCGAGACTTGACTGCCTTGGGTTTTTCAGTTCAGTTCAGTCGCTCAGTTATGTCCGACTCTGTGACCCTATGAATCGCAGCACGCCAGGCCTTCCGGGAGTTGGTGACTGACAGATTCACTCAGATTCACGTCCATCGAGTCAGTGATGCTATCCAGCCATCTCATCCTCTGTTGTCCCCTTCTCCTCCTGCCCCCAATCCCTCCAGCATCAGAGTCTTTTCCAATGAGTCAGCTCTTCGCATCAGGTGGCCAAAGTACTGGAGTTTCAGCTTTAGCATCATTCCTTCCAAAGAACACCCAGGACTGATCTCCTTTAGGATTGACTGGTTGGATCTCCTTGCAGTCCAAGGGACTCTCAAGAGTCTTCTCCAACACCACAGTTCAAAAGCATCAATTCTTCAGCGCTCAGCCTTCTTCACAGTCCAACTCTCACATTCATACATGACCACAGGAAAAACCATAGCCTTGACTAGATGGACCTTTGTTGGCAAAGTAATGTCTCTGCTTTTGAATATGCTATCTAGGTTGGTCATAACTTTTCTTCCAAGGAGTAAACGTCTTTTAATTTCATGGCTTCAGTCACCATATGCAGTGATTTTGGAACTCCCCAAACTAAAGTCTGACACTGTTTCCACTGTTTCCCCATCTATTTCCCATGAAATGATGGGACCAGATGCCATGATCTTCGTTTTCTGAAAGTTGAGCTTTAAGCCAACTTTTTCACTCTCCTCTTTCACTTTCATCAAGAGGCTTTTTAGTTCCTCTTCACTTTCTGCCGTATTGATTATCTGGGTCGTGAAGATCTTTTTTGTACAGTTCTTCTGTGTATTCTTGCCATCTCTTCTTAATATCTTCTGCTTCTGTTAGGTCCATACCATTTCTGTCCTTTATCGAGCCCATCTTTGCATGAAATGTTCCTTTGGTATCTCTGATTTTCTTGAAGAGATCTCTAGTCTTTCCCATTCTGTTCTTTTCCTCTGTTTCTTTGCATTGATCACTGAAGAAGGCTTTCCTGTCTCTTCTGGCTATTCTTTGGAACTCTGCATTCAGATGCTTATATTTTTCTTTTTCTCCTTTGCTTTTCACTTCTCTTCTTTTCACAGCTATTTGTAACGCCTCCGCAGACAGCCATTTTGCATTTTTGCATTTCTTTTCCGTGGGGATGGTCTTGATCCCTGTCTCCTGTACAATGTCACGAACCTCATTCCATAGTTCATCAGGCACTCTATCTATCAGATCTAGGCCCTTAAGTCTATTTCTCACTTCCACTGTATAATCATAAGGGATTTGATTTAGGTCATGCCTGAATGGTCTAGCAGTTTTCCCTACTTGACTTGACTGCCTTGGGTTTTTATTTGTCTTCTAAGTTAGTGGGTAGAAATGGGAGCAGTGAGATAGGCTCTATTATGTAATTTCTAGGTCCCTTCTGGTGCTTGCATCAAATACTAAAGAAAATTATAATCAGATGATGTTGCTAAACTTTATTTTAATGGACTCCTTTAATGCCTATTCTTTCTAATACCATTCAAGTAGCAACAAGGGCTTTGAATATACACTTCCCTGTGAATATGAAACAGAGAAAGTAGAGTCAAATTCTTAAAAATCTATAGCAGAAAGGATAGTCTTGAAAACCATGGGTTTCAGTGTTAAGAATCAAATTTCTGAGGAAGAGGCTTATTATTGCATTCTAAAAGCTTGGTTTTTAAGTGTGAAGAACTGGAAGGACTTTCAGAATAGTATTATACTACAAATCTTCAGAGTCTCTTAAGGGAAATGAGAGTTTGATTAGCTCGCCAGAAAGGAAGTAACAGAGGGAATGTGATCAAGATTTAGATATTTTAAGTTCCTTGTATCCATTTTGGAAAGCCAACCCCAGGATAGGGCTGGGATGACATAAAACCTGAAGACACCTCTCACCCACAATTCCAGACAGATTTGAGGATATAGCAGAGCATAAAGACCCCCTGTCTGGCTTCACCAGCCATGATTCAGAAGCTTGCAGGGCTTGTAGAGAAGCTTCATCATCCAGCAGTATGTGAGTGATGGGGTCATGAGTGGCTGAGAAAGGTGGATCAGCTGACAGACAAGAGGCCATTTCACGGAATCCTCTATACTTGAACATGGTATGTAGAAAGACAAGACTTCTAGGGCTCCAAGGGGGCCATGGGAGGGCAAGTGGGCAGGTGGACTGAAGGAATTTAGGGTTTAGATAAGAAGGAATGGTCATGTTTCCAGGACAGTGGAGTCCAGTTTCTAAGACTCAGGAGATGAGCATTCCTAACAGAAACAGAGAAGGGCCCAGGACTCAACCCCCTCCCTCTAGGGCTGGAAGTTGGGAACTTGGCACAGCCTTCAGGGAGAAGGAAAAGGGAAAATCCCAAATTAACAGAGCATTTATCTGGAAGGGACTGAGTTTGAGATCAGAAATGATTTGAATTCTTTGTGTTGGAAAGCTTCAGTTTTTCTGCATCCATGGAAACGGTAGATTAAAACCTTTTAGTTTTTGAGAAATGAATTTACAGTTTTATCAGATCAGATCAGTCGCTCAGTCGTGTCCGACTCTTTGTGACTCCATGAATCGCAGCACGCCAGACCTCCCTGTCCATCACCATCTCCCAGAGTTCACTCAAACTCATGTCCATCGAGTCGATGATGTGATCCAGCCATCTCATCCTCGGTCGTCCCCTTCTCCTCCTGCCCTCAATCCCTCCCAGCATCAGAGTCTTTTCCAATGAGTCAGCTCTTCACATGAGGTGGCCAAAGTACTGGAGTTTGAGCTTTAGCATCAATCCTTCCAAAGAACACCCAGGGCTGATCTCCTTTAAAATGGACTGGTTGGATCTCCTTGAAGTCCAAGGGACTCTCAAGAGTCTTCTCCAACACCACAGTTCAAAAGCATCAATTCTTCGCTGCTCAGCTTTCTTCACAGTCCAACTCTCAAATCCATACATGACCACTATACACATGAGTTACTTGGACTCTCGGGTGTGAAAAATTCATACCTGCAGAAGTGATGAAGAATAGTTCATACTTGTATATTGGCAGTGGTGACCCTCATGGTGCTTAATTCCAAATAGCACTTTGGCAGTAAACCTGGGACTAAAGACAAAAAGATGAGGTGGAATAGACAGATGAAAATGAAGGTGAATAAAACAAACTCTTAACTGAAACTTCCATGCCTACAAGATCGTGCATGATCTGGCACTGCTTACCTCTTCACTCCTTTCTTCTGTTGCTCTGTCCACCCCTGTGTGCTCTCTGCTCACTTACCACTGGTCTTCTTTATGCCAGCACACCAGAACTCTGCCCTGATTTTGTTATCTGTTGCTGCATCACAAATCACCCCACACTGAGGGACTTAGGACAGCAGCACCCATTTTCTGTCTCACTGGGTGGACTGGGCTCAGCTGGGTGGTTCATCCACCCCATGTGGTGTTGGCTCTAGTCACCTGAGGGTGCCACTGGGCTAGAATGACTGAGATGGCTCACACACATGGTTGACAGCTGGGAGCTCAACTCAGGCTTTTCCATTAAAGGCTGTGTTAGAGAGAGTCTGTAAAGAAACAGAACCAGTAGGATGTGTATTTATAAATATAGAAAGATATTTATAATGAGGAATGGGTTCAGGTGATTATGGAGACAGGTAATTCTGAGATCTGCAGGGTAAGTCAGGGGACCGAGGAAGCCAATGGTGTTATTGTGGTTGGAGTCTGAAGGCCTGAGACCCAGAGGAGCTGATGATGTAGATTCAGTCCAAAAGCCAGTAAGCTTGAGACCCAGGAAGATCTGATGCTTTTGTTTGAGTCTGAAGGCAGAAGAAAAACCACTTTCCCATCTCAAAGGCAGTCAGGTGGGAAAGAATCTCTCTTACTCTGAGGAGGTCAATCTTTTAGTGCTCTTCAGGCCTTCAACTGATTGGATGAGGCCCACCCACCTTAGGGAGGGCAGTCTGCTTTTCTCAGCCTGCTGATTCAAATGTTAATGTCATCTAAAAACAGTCTCACAGGAACACCCAGAAAAGTGAGCAAAAATCTGGGCACTCTGTGGCCTGGTCAAGTTGACACATAAAATTAACCATCATAGAGGGGCTCACCTCACCAACATGATCCCCACTATGGCTGGGCTTGTCACAGTATGGTAGCTGGGTCCCAAGGGGAGTATTGCAAGCTTGCCAGAGCAGAACCTGCATATCTCTCCAGGCCTTGCATCACCTCTGCTGTGTTTGGGGATCAAAACAAGTCATGGGTCAACCTAGATTCCAGGGGAGGAGACTATTCCACCTCTCTGTGGGAGGGGTGGTGAAGCTTCTGTGGGCACCTTTGTGCTGTGCTATGCTTAGTTGCTCAGTCATGTCCAACTCTTTTCAACCCCATGGACCATATAGTCTGCCAGGTTCCTCTGTTCATGAGGATTCTCTGGGCAAGAATACTGGAGTGGGTTGCCATGCCCTCCTCCAGAGGATCTTCCCAACCCAGGGATCGAACCCAGGTCTCCCTCACTGCAAGTGAATTCTTCACCATCTGAGCACCAGGGAAGCCCATGGGCAACTTTAATTCCCCACAAATCTGGGCCTTCTTCATGCTAAGCTCTAAGAGGACTTTCCTTCCTTCTCCTCATCTGGTCATCTCTACTTTGTTCTTTGGGTCTCAGCTTAGATCTCCTCCCGCCATGGAAGCCTTTCTTGAACTTGACTCCTGTATCCACAGCCCTGGGTAGCTCACCTTATTCCCCATGCTTACACACACTCTGCTTTTCTGAACATTTCTCATCATGGTTGGAATGAATTATCTGGGTGATAGTGAGCTGACTTGCTGACTTCAGTCTTTCTGTGAAGATGGCAGTGGTGGCTGGGGTGAGGCATGCCAAGAGCATTGGATTTAAAGGCAGAAAACTTAAATTTATGTTCTGGCTCTGCCATTTATTAATTCTGTGACTTTGGGCAAGTCACATATGTTCTCAGGCCTTTACTCTCTTCATCTGTAAAACCAGATGAACCATAAAGTCATAAAGACCCTTTCCTTACAAAGTGACTGCACAGATTGGAAGAGAGATCAAGTGTCAAAGCCTGCTGCAGACATTGGAGAGCTGTGTGTGACAGGCCCACCTTCCTGCTCCCTTTCCTTTCCTCCTCCCCCTCAATAGAAGGAAGCCAAGGGTATGTGCCTTTAAGTTCTAGCACCTCATGGGTCACTGAGGCCCCGGTTGTAATCCCTTGAGGTGGAGAGCTAGCAGGGAGCAGAAAGGAAATGGCCCCAGGTGTGTCTGGAACAGGAACAGGCAAGTAGGTCCAGCTCAGGATGCTCTGTGCTCACCTTTGAGGGGCAGAGCACAGGTGGAGGTCCCACTATGACTACTATTACACTTGGGAGCTTTGGAGGTTTCCCTCTGAGAGAGAGAGACAGTGAGAGGAATGTGGGAGACTGTGAAGAAAAAAGAGGTTTGCTTCAAATTTGCTTACCTATATTTGATGTATGGAATTTAAAACCAAGTGTGTACCTTAGTCCACCCTGAGAGGCAGCAAGTTAGATGAGATTGACAACACCCAGGGTTCCAGGATATAGTGTGACCATAAAGTCATCCGACTTAAACACAAAACCAGGACCTCCCCACAAGTTAAATATGACCAAGTGTATATAAGCTGTTCATTCTAGGTAGCAGGGAAGCCAACACAAATGACTGGGTTTATTTCCAAAGGACTCAGGCCTGTTTGAAGAGACTCCCCCTGGCTGGAGATGACCATCAGCAAGGACAGCAACCATAGTGGGTGAAAAATTATCAAATAAGTGAAATATCAAAAGTCATAATGAAACTGAAACAATAATTGTAATTGATCACCATGTAAAGATGTCAGGGAGCCCACTCCCTGTTTTGGAAGCTAGTGAATAAAAGGGAAGAATAAAGATTTTTATTCTCTTTTCTATTTTAGCTCTGGTTAACGACAGAGTAGGTGAGGGAGCTTTCTCCAGGTACAAGCATTCTAGCCAATCACATTCTAACCAAGCATTCTAATCAATCTAGGGGCTGTTTGGCAGCCCCTGATGATTTAATGGATCTATGCTGTAGCGGTAACAGCTGCTAACATGACAGAAAGAGACAGCAGGTCGTTATGTGCTTCCGCAAACACTGCTTATGACACTGTCTTGCAAAATAAAAGAGTTAATCCCATCAAGCATCCAAAACTGGAGTCAACAAACCTTTTCTGTAAAGGGCCAAGGCAAAAGAGCAATACTTTGGGCTTTGTGGATAATCTCAGTCATAATTACAGGAGTCTGCTAATGAAGCATAGAAACACACAGCACGTGAGCAAATAAGTATGGCTGTTTCCAGTTAAATTTTATTTACAAAAACAGACCCCAGGCTGTATTTGGCCCACAGGTTACAGTTTGCTGAGCATTGTTCTAAACCCAGCTGTTCACTTAAAACAGGAAAGTTGCAAGACAGAAGGACATTACAGTGAGCAAATCCAGGCTGTGAGAAAAATCTTTAAGAAAAGATATCAATTCAGAATAAAAAGGAAAGGAAAAGAAAGGATATCAATTCAAATAAATTGAAATGGTGGGGAGAAACCTATGGCTTAAGAGACCAAAAGAAGAAAAAATCAATTCCAATATGTAGATTTCTTTTGAATCATGATTTACAACTATATTTGAGGATAACTGAAAATTAGAACCCTTTCTGGATATTTGGTGATATTAAGGAATTGTATTTAGTTTGTAGCTAGAAAATGGTATTATGGTTCTTTTAAAAATGTAAGATGATGATATGGAGTGGGAGGGAGGGGGTTCAGAATTGGGAGCTTGTGTACACCCGTGGCAGATTCATGTCAATGTATGGCAAAACCAATACAGTATTGTAAAGTAAAATAAAGTAAAAATAAAATTAAAAAAAAAAAACCAACAACCATAAATCAATGTGAAAAAAAAATGTAAAATAAGCTTTCTCATCTTAAAAAAAAGCAGTTATTTTGGAGACTCTGTGTTTGTTCCAATGATGCTTCATTTTGCTCAAAAAAATGTAAGAACCTGCTTTCCAACCCATGATACTATGCCTCTCAAAGAAATGAACTCCTTGTATCTTGTTTATTATTCAGCCACCTCTACTTTACCTTGGTTTGAATGCTTGCCGGTGCCAGGCTCCGGGTCCTGAGTGGCTCTTTGTTGCCTCAAAGACCAAACCCTGTCCAGTCAGACTTGCACAGCTCTCTGTCTTCATTGGAACTGACTTATTGGAAGAGACCCTGGTGCTGGGAAAGATTGAAGGCAAGAGGAGAAGGGGATGACAGAGGACGAGATGGTTGGATGGCATCACCAACTCGATGGACATGAGTTTGAGCAAACTCCAGGAGTTGGGGATGGACAGGGAGGCCTGGCATGCTGCAGTCCACAGGGTCGTGAAGAGTCAGACACGACTGAGCGACTGAACTGAACTGTCTTAATTTTTTCATGCAGTCCTCAAAGCAGCTCTGGGCCAGGTCTCATCACCCACTTCTACACATGTCCAACTCTGCAATTCAGGATCAGCAATTGCCCTGAGTCTCCCAGCTCCTGAGTAGTACTGAGAGGACTTGAACCCAGGATTCTGATAACAATTCATTGGCTCTTTTTTTGTATTTTCCACCATTCACCATATTCCTAGGAAGATGCCAGTTTCTCAAATGTTTGGGCAATGGCAGCTACCTTGGAATAAGTGTGTGGCCTCACAATTAGGAGAAAAAGGCGACCACTATGGAGAAGACCACTGTTTGAAAAAAGCTAAAAGGCTTTACTATCGTGGTGATATGCTTACCACACCCGCTTCTATATCCATGGACTCACTTTCCCTGCCTCTTGTCTGCAAGTTCCTCCTCCCCTGTCTCTTCTCCTCCTACTTCTCTTTTCTTCACTTTTTTTTTCATCTTCCTCAATGATCCCTTTCTCCCTGAAAGGGAGAAAAGGCTTTTGAGAGCCCTCTGCTTATATAATTTATTCCTCTGTTAATCCTGTTGTCAATTAGTTAATAATTAATTACTAAGTGACCTACTAATACTGGTTTGTTAGTACTTCTCTGATGGCCTTTATCATAGTCTGCCTTGTAGTCATCATTATTTGGGGACTTGTCTTAGGGAATCTGTTCAGCTCTTGGCTGGATGAGAACAGTTGCTGGGTTGCTTTCACCCAGCCTGAACTTCTCGTGTGGTATCAGAGGCCGGGCCAGAGTAAGACGCTGATTTAGCTCAAAAGTGCTGGCAGCAGCCCGATTACCTCACCAGCAAATGTCAAGAGGAGATCCCTGCCATGGAGAGGCCCCAAGAGCATGAGCCAGAGGCATGTATTTTTGCTCAAAGGAGGGATGTTCCTAGTCTGCTCCAGCAAGAAAGGAAGAGACTGGCTGGCTTGAAACCCAAGGAGGAAGCTAACTTAGAGGCCACCAAAGCTAGTGCATTGTAATAGGATAAGCTGAAGCTGGAATTATTAACAGGAATTTGGTTGAAGCAGTATATGAATCAAACCAAACTTCCTGAAAGTTGATTATGAGGAAATGTGTTTCTTACCCTTAGAATTACTTACTATGCATTCATAATGGCAACACCAACATTTATAAGGGAAAAAGTGTATCCAGAATCCTGTTCCCCAGCAAATCAGTTTTTTCCAGTTTTTTCTACACCCAGGTAATTCACTGATGCATAGGTTAAATAAATGCTTACTGTTGCAGTGATTCTCAAAGAATGGACTGTGGACCTCTTTCAGGGGTCTGTGAGGTCAAGATTCTTATTTATAATAATATGAAGGCTTTATATGTTTTTTTTCCACAGTGTTGACATATACACTGATATCTAAAAAGCAGTGGTATTTAAACAGTGATATTTAAAAAGCACTGATATTTAAATATCAGTGTTGACATATACACTGATATTTAAAAACAACTATATGCTGTTTATAGGAGACACTTTAGATTCAAAGACAAAATAAATGGAAAGTAAAATGGTGTGAAAAGTATATCAGGCAGACAGCAACCATAACAAAGCTGGAGTGCCTATTTTAAAATAAAAACGTTCCTTGAGGTAAATTAGGGCATTCTGTAATGATGAAAGAGTAAATCCATCAGGAAAATATCTACATAAAGATAGAAATAGATAAACATCCCTCTGATAACAGAGCCCCAAAATACATGAAGCAAAAACTTACAGAATTAAAGGAGAAATAGTCAACACAACAATAATAGTTGAAGACCTCAATATCCTAGTTTCAGTAATAAGTGGGAAGAAGAGTAGAAAAGCTCTAGGCAGAAGAGCAACAAGGAATGGAAGGCTTGAGCAGTGTTATGAACAAGCCAGACCTTACAGTTATCAGGCAGCCTACCCAGCAACAGCCGCACACATATTCCTCTCAAGTGCATATGGAACATATTTCCAGAATAGACCACGTGCTATGCCATAAACCAAGTCTTAGTAAATTAAAAAATATGGAAATAATATAAAATGTGTTCTTTGGTCACAACGGAATGGGATTAGAAATCAAAAAAAGGAATTTGGAGGAGATACACAAATATATGGGAAATAACACAGTTTGACGGAGAAGGCAATGGCACCCCACTCCAATACTCTTGCCTGGAAAATCCCATGGATGGAGGAGCCTGGTGGGCTGCAGTCCATGGGGTCGCTAAGAGTCGGACACGACTGAGCGACTTCACTGTCACTTTTCACTTTCATGCATTGGAGAAGGAGATGGCAACCCACTCCAGTGTTCTTGCCTGGAGAATCCCAGGGACGGGGGAGCCTGGTGGGCTACCGTCTATGGGGTCGCACAGAGTCGGACACGACTGAAGCGACTTAGCAGCAGCAGCAGCAACACAGTTTCAAATAAGCATTGGGTCAAAGAAGAAATCACAAAGTATATACTATGAAAAGAATGAAAGTGAAAATGCAGCATACCAAAACTTATGGGATGCAGCTAAAGCAGTACTTAGAGGCAAACTTACAACTATAAATGCCTATATTAAAAAAGAAGAAAGATCTCAAATCAATAACATGACCTTCTACCTTAAGATTCTGGAAAAAGAACAAACTCAAACAGAATGAAAGAAATAATGAAGGTTAGGAATTAATGAAATGGGTGATAGAAAAACAATAGAGAATGATTAACAGAATCAAAAGTTTACTTTAAAAGATCAATAAAGTTGATAAGCCTTTAAACTAGATTAACCAAGGAAATTAGAGGGAAGACTCAAATTACTGGAGTCAGGGATGAAAGACCTTACCTTCTAACCTTACAGGAATTGCAGGAATTGTAGGAATTGTAAAAGAATATGATGAACAGTTGTATAGCAACGAATTAGATAAATTGGATAAAATGAAAAAGTTCCTAGAAAGGCAAAATTTACTGGAACTGAAGAAAAACCAGAATATCGGAATAGACCTATAACAAGTAAAGAGAGTGGGTTAGTGATTAAATATGAACAAAATTACAAAGGAACCAGACCTAGAAGGCTTCACTTATGAATTCTGCCAAGTATTTAAAGATTAATTAATGACAGTTATTCACTAGCTTTCCAGAAAAAGGAGAAAACACTTCCCAACTCATTTTGTGGGCCAAAATTACTCTAATATCAAAACCAGGGGGAAAATACCACAGAAGAAGAACAGAACAGACCAATAACCTTTTACAAAAATTCATTCTTTAAAAAATACTAGCAAACTGAATCCATAAACATTAAAAAAAATCACTTTACACACTGTGACCAAGTGGAATTTATCCCAGGATGCAAGGTTGTTAAACATGAGAAAATCAAATAATGTAATACATCATATCAATAGAATAGAGGAGAATGCATGCAACATCTCAGTAGGCATGGGAAAGAGACAAAAGAGACAAATTCAACACCTTCTTTACGATAAAAATATCTAGCAAACCATTAATAGAGAGGAGTTCCTCAGCCTCATAAAGGATGTCAACCAAACATACACCACCAGCTAAACTCGTGCTTAATGGTGAGAGATTGAATGCTTTCCTCCTAACATCAGGAACAGGACAAGGATGTTTGCTATCACCAGTTTTATGCAATGTTGTGTTGCAAGCTCTAGTCAGGAAAATTAGAGAAGAAAAATAAAAGGCATCCAGATTGGTAAAGAAGTACAACTATATTTACAGAGGACATGGTCTGGTATATAGAATGTTCTAGGAAATTCACTAAAAAAAACACAGTTGATCAAAGTTGCAGAATGCAAGATAAATATATTAAAATCAATGGTGTTTCTATACACTTGAATGATCTGCAAATTAATCCTGCTTACATTAGCATCAAACAATAAAATGAAGTCACTCAGTTGTGTCCGACTCTTTGCGACCCCGTGGACTGTAGCCTACCAGGTTTCTCCATCCATGGGATTTTCCAGGCAAGAATACTGGAGTGGGTTGTCACTTCCTTCTCCAGGAGATCTTCCCAATGGGTCTCCCACATTGGAGGCAGATGCTTTAACCTCTGAGCCACAGGGAAATATTTAATAAAAGAAGGGCAAAATTTATACTCTGCAAACAACATTGTTGAAAGAAATTAAAGGTGTAAATAATGGAAAAACATCCCACTCTCATGGATCAAAAAACTTACTTTGCCAAGATAATAATGCTCTCCAGATCTATAGATTTAGTGCATGCAATCTTTATCAAAATCCCAGCTGCCCACTGTTTATAATAGCCAGGACATGGAAGCAACCTAGATGTTCATCAGCAGATGAATGGATAAGAAAGCTGTGGTACATATACACAATGGAATATTACACAGCCATTTAAAAGAATATATTTGAGTCAGTTCTAATGAGGTGGATGAAACTGGAGCCTATTATACAGAGTGAAGTAAGCCAGAAAGAAAAACACCAATACAGTATACTAACGCATATATATGGAATTTAGAAAGAAGGTAACGATAACCAGTAGGAAAAGGAGTACGTCAAGGCTATATATTGTCACCCTGCTTATTTAACTTCTATGCAGAGTACATCATGAGAAACGCTGGACTGGAAGAAACACAAGCTGGAATCAAGATTGCCGGGAGAAATATCAGTAACCTCAGATATGCAGATGACACCACCCTTATGGCAGAAAGCGAAGAGGAACTAAAAAGCCTCTTGATGAAAGTGAAAGAGGAGAGTGAAAAAGTCAGCTTAAAGCTGAACATTCAGAAAACGAAGATCATGGCATCTGGTCCCATCACTTCATGGGAAATAGATGGGGAAACAGTGGAAACAGTGTCAGACTTTATTTTGGGGGGCTCCAAAATCCCCACTCCAGTACTCTTGCCTGGAAAATTCCATGGACGGAGGAGCTTGGTAGGCTGCAGTCCATGGGGTCGCGAAGAGTCGGACACGACTGAGTGACTTCACTTTCACTTTTCACTTTCATGCATTGGAGAAGGAAAAGGCAACCCACTCCAGTGTTCTTGCCTGGAGAATCCCAGGGACGGGGCAGCCTGGTGGGCTGCCGTCTATGGGGTTGCACAGAGTCGGACACGACTGAAGCGACTTAGCAGCAGCAGCAGCAAAATCACTGCAGATGGTGATTGCAGCCATAAAATTAAAAGACGCTTACTCCTTGGAAGAAAAGTTATGACCAACCTAGATAGCATATTCAAAAGCAGAGACATTACTCTGCCTACTAACGTCTGTCTAGTCAAGGCTATGGTTTCTCCAGTGGTCATGTATGCATGTGAGAGTTGGACTGTGAAGAAGGCTGAGCGCCAAAGAATTGATGTTTTTGAACTGTGGTGCTGGAGAAGACTCTTGAGAGTCCCTTGGACTGCAAGGAGATCCAACCAGTCCATTCTGAAGGAGATCAACCCTGGGGTTTCTTTGGAAGGAATGATGCTAAAGCTGAAACTCCAGTACTTAGGCCACCTCATGCGAAGAGTTGACTCATTGGAAAAGACTTTGATGCTGGGAGGGATTGGGGGCAGGAGGAGAAGGGGACGACAGAGGATGAGATGGCTGAATGGCATCACTGACTCGATGGACATGAATCTGAGTGAACTCTGGGAGTTGGTGATGGACCGGGAGGCCTGGCGTGCTGTGATTCATGGAGTCACAAAGAGTCGGACACGACTGAGCGACTGAACTGAACTGAACAATAACCCTGTATGCAAGACAGCAAAAGAGACACAGATGTATAGAACAGTCTTTTGGACTCTGTGGGAGAGGGTGTGGGCGGGATGATATGGGAGAATGGCATTGAAACATGTATAATATCATGTGTGAAACGAATCACCAGTCCAGGTTGGTACATGATATAGGTTGCTTGGGGCTGCTACTACTACTGCTAAGTCACTTCAGTCGTGTCCGACTCTGTGTGACCCCATAGACGGCAGCCCACCAGGCTCCCCCATCCCTGGGATTCTCCAGGCAAGAACATTGGAGTGGGTTGCCATTTCCTTCTCCAATGCAAGAAAGTGAAAAGTGAAAGTGAAGTCGCTCAGTCGTGTCCAACCCTCAGCGACCCCATGGACTGCAGCCTTCCAGGCTCCTCCATCCATGGGATTTTCCAGGCAAGAGTACTGGAGTGGGGCGCCATTGCCTTCTCCGTGCTTGGGGCTAGTGCACTGGAATGACCCAGAGGGATGGGATGGGGAGGGAGGTGGTACAGGTGTTCAGGATGGGGAACACCTGTACACCCATGGTGGATTCAAGTCAATGTATGGCAAAACCAATACAATATTGTAAAGTAAAATAAATAATTAAAAATATATAACTGAGAGGGCATTAAAAAAAAATCCCAGCTGCCATCTTTGTACAAATTGATAAGCTGATTCTAAAATTCACATATAAATGTAAGGGACTCAGGATAGCCAAACTGATCTTGAAAAAGAGCAATGTTGGAGGACTCACACTTCTCAATTTCAAAACTTCCACAAATCTCCAGTAATTAGAGGACATTGTGGTACTGGTGTGAGGATAGACATATAAATAAATGAACTGAGAGTCCAGAAATAAACCCTCATAATTATTCTCAGTTGATTTTCTGCAAGAGTTCCAAGTCCATTTAATAGAAAATAGTTTTTTTCAAGAAGTGGTCCTGGGAAAACTGGATATCCACTTGCAAGAAATGTATTTAAACTCATATAGAAAATTACATGTACAAAATACTTATACAAAAAATTACATCAAAATGCATGTAACAGCTAACACTATAAAAGTTTTAGAAGACAACACAGGTGTACCTGTGTGACCTTTGTGTAATCTTTGTGACCTTGAATTTGTCAGTAGTTTCTTAGATATAATAGTGAAAGCACAAGTGAGAAAATTAAAAAGATAGATATATTGGACTTCAAAATTGAGCGTTTTTCTGCTTCCGAGAACACCATCAAGAAAGTAAAAAGCCCACAGAATGGGAGGAAATATTTACAAATCTTATATCTGATAAAAGATTTTAATCCAGACTATATAACAAACTCTTAAAATCCAGTAATTAAAAGACAACCCAATTTAAAAAGGCAGAGCGTGAATAGATATTTCTCCAGAGAAGTTATAAAAATGACCAACAAACACATGGAAGGATGCCTCAGTAGCATTAGACATCAGGAAAATGCACATGGAAACCACAAGATGCCACTTCACATCCAGTAAGATGGCTAGAATCTAAAAACAAAGATTAGTAATGTGTGTTTGCATGGATGTGGGGAAATTGGAATCCTCATGCTCTATTAGTGGGAATGTAAAACTCAGAAGATTTAGCGTAAAGTTACTGTATGGCCCAGCAGTTTCACTCCTAGGTATATACTCAAGAAAACTGAAATATGTGTCCATACAAACCCTGTGCAGGCCTGTGGGTTTCATTCCAGACCATTACAATAAAGCAAATATTGCAGTAAAGTGAGTCCTGAATTTCGTGGTTTCCTAGTACACGTAAAAGTTATGTTTTAATGCCTTGAACTGTGCAGGGGTTAGATTAAGGATGCCCAATCCCCGAGTACTTGAAAATCCATGTATAAGTTGACCCCTGTGGTTCAAACCTGTGTTATTTAAGGGTCAACTGTGCATACCTTAATTAAAAATTGTTGCTAAAAAATGCTAACCATCATCTCAGCCTTGAGCAAGTTATCTTTTTTTTTTTTTTCCTGCTGGTGGAGGATTTTGCTTTGATGTTGACAGCTGCCTGACTGATCAGTGTGGTGGTTGCTGAAGAATGGGGTGGCTGTGGGGTGGCTGTGGCTATGAAAATTCTTAAAATAAGACAGTGAAGTTTGCCGTATTAATGAACTCTTATTCCCATGAATGATTGCTCTGTAGCATGCAGTGCTGTTTGATAGCATTTTACCTGCAGTAGAATTTCTTTCTGAAGGATTTGGAGACAATGCTTTCAAACCCTGCTATTGTTTTATTAACTAAATAAATTTATTCTAAATCATTTGTTGTCATTTCAACAAACTTCACAGCATTTTCATCAGGAATAGATTCCTGATGAACAACAGGGTCAAGAGGCTACTTTATTTACTCATTCATAAGATGCAGCTTGTCCTCTCTTCTTTTTTTGTCATGAGATTGGAGCAGTTCAGTCAGTGACTTCTTCAGGCTCCACTTCTAATTGTGGTTTTCTTGAGATTTTCACCGTATCTGCAGCTATGTCCTCCAGTAAAGGCTTAAACCCCTTCAAGTCATCCGTGAGGGAATTAGCTTCTTTCAAACTCCTGTTAATGTTGGTATTTTGACCTCTCCTCATGAATCACGAATGTTCTTAATGGTGTCTAGAATGGTGAGTGTTTTCCAGGTTTTCCATTTACTTTGCCCAGATCCATCACAGGAATTAGGTCTGTGGGGGACCAGGCTTTGCCTTGAGGTTTGGCTTCCTCTGGAGCCTCATTTGAATGTTAGTGGTGGCCGTCCACTTTCTAGACGCCCTGGGCAGCTATTGGTGGGGGCCTCCCAAGGCCCAGAGGCCTCCAGGCCTGTCAGGACCCCTGGGAGCCACAAAGCCTACCTAGGAAGACAAACCAAAGGTCAGGCTGGAGGAAATAGATTGGACCCCAGTTGCTACTCCCATCCCTGGTGGGTGGCCTGGCAGGGAGGAAAGCTCCCTTTCTGTTTGAACTGACCAGGCCATTTAATCATCTTTTCATTGAGTCTGACCTTCAGGAAGCTTTTTCAGGAGCAAAACAGATGGACAGTGCCTGGGGCAGCTCTATGCCTGTGGGTAGGGTAGGGTGGGTATCTACCCTGCTTCTCCTCATTATGAAAGTTAATGTAAATTAGACTGAGGGTTTAGGCTAGATCTAACTTAGGCTAAAATGTGATTTAGGTGAAACATTCTCCCCTAATGTTGAACCGGTGTAGAAGAATGTGACCTGACCTGGGTGTGGAACTCGTCCCCACTGGATTTGAATTACTTCTTCCCATGCCTGTGCCTGGCCAGGGATGGGTATTATGCAACCTGAAGTAGCAACAGAGCCCCTTTTAAGTGCATGTCCCTCTGGAAGAGGAAAGGCATACAGTCTCTAATCTGTCATGAAAAGAAAGGAACCTAAGCATTTCTTCCCAGAATCCCAGATATTTGGGAATAGGAAAGACTGGAGGGCTCCCTTGATGCCCACCTGCCCCAGGCCTCACAGTGTCCATCCACGAACCTTAAATAGACTCTCTTGAGCATTGCTCTTGTTCCAGGTGCTTTTTTGTACATAGTCAATGTTGTGGCAGTCTGAGCGCAGGTTGGAAAAGAATTTCCATACCCAGAGTATTGCAGAAAGGAGTGAGTTTTACTGAGAACAAAGAGCAGAGATAATGTGCTTGCTGCGTGCGAGCACAGCAGGCTGACCTGACAGGCCAGGGAGAGTCCATACTGTTAGAACAGCCTACTGGTTCAAGGGAGAATGACGATTCTGGGCTAGCAGCCAATTTCTATATCCTCAAGATAAAATTCCTGCTGGAAGGGTGGCATTAGGTGGTTTGTTAGGGTGCTGGAGGGTGAGTACCAAGGTGGTCATTGTTGCCTAATTTGGGGTCAGGAAGCCGGCTGGTAAGGATCAGGAGGCTTTTGGGAACAGTTACAATGGAGCTCAGTCAGTTCCAGAGATGATCCTGTTTCTGTGGTGAGGCCTTGCACCTGTGACCTTGGTATGGGACTCCACAGTCTCATTCTTCTCTTTTTTTTTTCTTACTGAGATACAATTGACACACAGCACTGTTTAAGGGATACAACATAATGATTTGACTTACATATAACGCTGTTTCATCCTTACAACATCCATTCAAGGAAGGTAATCTAGTCCTGTTGTCACAGTTGAGGAGACGTCCCTGTTCCCCCTCATGACCAGTTGGGCATATTGTCAGCCCCAGGATCTCTGTCTTTGTGGCAGCCACTGGTTCAGTGGCAACTCATTCATTCCATGACTTGTGCACGCTCCAAGATACTGGGTATGGGGACACTGTGGTGACCACAACCAGAGCCATCATTACCCAGAAACCCACACAAATGGAGTGAAATTACACTCATGGAAGGTGCTGAGGAGGAGAAGTCTGCAGATGAGCGGTCCTGATGGAGTTAGGAGGATGTGGTGAGTTTGCTGGGAGACAAGACATGAGTACATGCTTGCTTGGCCAGGGGAATGGGGAAGTGGCTGAAGCTCAGAGGACCAGAAAGAGGGTGGAGCAGGACAAGGCTGGTGTGGGCAGCAGGGGTTGGACCGCTCGGGGCCCTAGGCTACCTTAAAGTATTTGGCCCTTACTCCCAGGGCAAGGGGAAGACTGAACTATTTGAAGTAGAGGATGACATCATCACAAGTGTCATTTTAGAAGCTAACTGACTGCTGTATGGAGAGCAGGTGGGAGGGGACAGCAGGGTTGCAGTGTCCAGGAAGTGTGTGGCCAGCAACGTAGCGTGGAGCAGTGGCATGGAGGTGGGGGACGGGGGAGATAGCATCAAGGGATACTTAAGGAAAAAGTCAGATAGTCTTTGAGATGGAATGGATACTGTGAAGGGTGATGGGTGAGCTGGATTCATGGGCCATGGAGTCCCTGCGTTAATTCGGCCCCACTCCTGATTTAACACTCTGATGTCACTTTCTTAAACAGATTTGAACAAGGGGCTCCACATTGTCACTTTGCACTCAGTCTCGTAAAGTCGGTGCCCGGCCCTGCCCTGGGGCTGGAGCTGGACTCTCAGGCCCCTCCCCCAGCTCCAGGCAGTCCAGAAGCAGCTCTCCTGGAGCAGGGGGGCCAGGTGTAGGGCTTGGAGGGCTCACTGCCTGGAGCCATCAAGCTGCAAACAGATCAGAGCTGCAGCCAGAGGGGCCTGGCCCTGCAGCAGAGCAGCAGAAATGGAGGTCAGCCCCGACCCCAGTCTGAAGCACACTTTTACTCTCTAAGAAGCAACGAGATGGCAAGACATGATTTCTGGAGTCCTTTCTGGCCCATCATTTAACACATTTATGGTTCTTTTGTAATTTGTTGCAATTCCTGTGGCCTCTCCATGCTGTGCTGGCCCTCAAGACTGTGGGACGAGTAGACACTGGTGTGCAGGGGCTCGGCAGGCCCTTGCGTGTCCTCTCCGTTGTTTCTTTGTCGCTCTGTGCCTGATTGCCCCACACCCCCACCCCCGGGTAGAGAGAAATGCTCCATGAGGTAAAAACAACAACAGTAACAACAGCAAAACCACTTCTGGGAGCAGTGATATTTGTGGCTACTTTTGGCTGAAATTTCTGTGGCCTGGTCCTCTCTGGTGAAGCTGAGGGAGGTCTGTTAAGAGAAGACAGACCCCAGCGACAGTTTGGCCCAGGGCTGGGCTGTGCAGTCCCCCAGAATGCGTTGGAAGCACCTGGCTTGCCAGGGACTGTGTTGCTGGCCTGGAGGACATCTGAGCCTCTGTTTGCAGAAGCTGCGTATGTCTCCACTGGCTCTGCAACCTGCAGACATTTCTGTTCTCATTTCTGAGCCATGTGCTTAGTCTGTCTTGTCTAGGATGTGTGGTTTCTTTAGGACCAACGCCCTTGGCTCGTAATCTGGGACCTTTGGCAGTAATATTGGGGTGTATTGGATGCGGGGCGGGGGCATGTGGGGAAACTCACTAATGTGGCTTTCCTGTCATAGGGCCCTGGTTCACTCAGATTGGAGGATAGTGAAGTGAACTCTGAGCCCTGTGGCTTGGATTTTAGAGGACAAATTCCAGCTCATCTCTCCGGACGGGGCCACTGGTTCCTGATCTGTGGTCCCTGGACAACTGTGCATCCTTGTAGGCAGTGGCCACATCCTAGTTTCTGTTTCTTGGATACTCACCATGTAGCAGGCATCATTCCAGCTCTTCTTTCATTGAAGCTTTCTGAGCAACTCACTGACACAGTGGGATTGTGTATTTTTCCCCCAAAGGTACAACAGTACCTTTAGTCACACGTGCCTCCAGCACTTCACTGTTCCCTGCAAAAGACAGACTCTGTTTCTCCTCCTCTTGCCCCTGGGGGGACTTTGTGACTGCCTTGTGGAGCAGAATGTGGCAGAGGGATGCACTGTGACTTCTGAGGCTTGGTCCTTCTGCTAGTGTTTGCCGAGTACCTACTGAGTGCCCCAGGCCTCAGTGGCACTGAGATGCTTCATCAGTCTGTGTGCTCCCTGCTCCATTGTGTGTGTTTTGCTCACTAGACTTAGAGAATGATAGAACTGTGAGGGATCTCAGAGATTTTCCAATGCCCTAATTCTTAGAAGAAACCAGGGCCCTGGAGGAATGAAGACTTGCCCTTGGTCACACAGGACTCTGCATCCCTGGTGCAGTTGAGATCCCTGTCCTTCTGCTTGTCTTGACTTTTGCCCATCTCAGGAGCGCTGGTTAGTGGAGTTCAACTCCAGACTTGGTGCTGTGATCCTTGGTCACTCTGTCGGGCACACAGTAGGTGCTTAGAAGATATTTACTGAGTGAATGTTTGTGCCAGAAAGAGCACAGAGTCTGCTCGACCATAATGCATTCAGCAGCCCAGGAGGAGAGGTGAACTTCAGTAGAGGCCCCCTCTGGGAAGAAATGTCCTTTGTTTTTTTAATGAAAAATGAAAGCGCGTGGGCTGTTGGAATTGGTGGAGGTTTAGGGCAAGTTTTGTTTTGGAGCTGTCAGGTCACTGGAATCCCCCTTAGGCTCTTTCATCCCACTAGAGATGGACTGATAGAAACGAGGTTGGTGGGCGGGCAGGGAGTTGGGGGGTGGAGAGCAGATGGAAAAGAGCTTTGCATTCTTTGTGTGCCCTGAATGAATCTAGGCTGACTCTCCAGTGATCCCAGGGGACTATTTCAAGTCACCTCTCTTAGCCCCTTGCAATTTCGTACCTGAGCCCCTAGCCAGCCCCTTGCCTGTCACTGGTCACATCTCTCCCTCAGGTAAGACACCCAAGTCGACCAGGCTGGGGGTCTGGTGCCTGCCACGTCTCTAGACCTGCCTCATGCTTCACTCCAGCCACGCTGGCCTTCTTTCACCAGCTATGGGGCCTTGGGCAAGCCCCTCCTCCTCTCTGAACCTCAGTTTCCTCCTCAGTAGTCCTCAGGAGAACCCCATTCATTCATTCACTCACTTGCTGTGAAGATAACCCCCACGTTTAAATGACTTCCCTCCTCTAGGCCCTACCTCTTCAAAAAGTCACACATTCCAAAGCTCCTGATTCTCAATAAACCTTTTCTTCTGCCTAAGAATAGCTTGCTTTAAGAAAAGAAAAGAGAAGAACAACTTGCTTTTATTCCAAGCTCTGTTCCGCCCTTAGAAGGCTTTTTCTCTCTGGTCGTGCCTTAACGACCACTGCCTAACCATAGGCCAGTGGTGTCGGCAAGTGGAGAATGTGTGTGTTGATACTAGTTCCTTAATAGGAGGTTGTGTTTGTCACAGCCACGGTCAGTGGATATGTTTGTGGAATTGGAAGCATCATGCTTTATCTCTCCCATCGCTCCGTCTCAGGAAAAGTAGCGAACGTATCAGAATAGCATGCTTTCTCACAAAGAGTCCTCTTTTAGCCAGATTTCCTCAGAAAGATTATTCTGGGAAGCAAAAGACTGAACCTAGTGGTTAATTTGCAGAGGGGTGTTTTTGGGTAATCCAGTGTCATTCTCTCAACACATTGCTATTGATAGGTATGCATGACAGGAAACATAATGGTAATTATATAAAGGACCATGATCTGCAAGACGTATTCTAGGCACTTACACTGCACTGGGGAGACTCGACACATTCATATTATAGGTGAAATCTGCAGTCAAGCATCAGAGCTTCAGAAAATGGGGAATTCTCAGTGGGCTGAGGTGGTCAGGGAGGGCTTCCCCGAAGAGGTAAAGATCTCAGATTCTTATCACACCAGTTCGGGTTCAGAGGGCCTAGTTAACTTAGAGGTCCTTGCCTGGTACAGTCTCTCTCTCTCTTTCTCTCTCTCTCTTTCTCTCTCTCTCTCTCTCTGTCTCTCTCACACACACTCTCTCTCTCTCTGTCTCTCTCACACATACATACACACAACACACACTCTCTCTCTCTCTTTCTCTCTCTGTTGGTCTTAATTGAAAAGATAAATGAGTTCAATCCAGGAAGATAAGTAAGATGGAGTTTAATTGGATAAGAACATGTTTTCATAGGATGGTCCTGGGGTGAGGATTGTCAGTGTGAGAAAACAGCTTCAAACTGTTTGCAGAGCACTCCTCATGTGAGTGAAGTCTTACTTCCTCACAGCCCCACGAGGTCAGCCCCCAGAGAAACTGAGTCTCAGGGGCTCCATGACTTGGCCACACAGGTCGTAGGTGGTAAAGCCCAGAATCTAGCAGCAACAATGGTCCACCCCTTATGTCTTGGCACAGGGCTGTAACTGTTAGCCCCCATCCTTGACTAACACTATTCTAGCCACATAATTTTAAAAGGGGTAAGTGAAATGTCAAGAAGAGATGCAGTTAACGATACTTAAAGAGCCATGTCCACTTTTGAACCCTCTTTTTTCTTCTGCTATTTTTTCTCAGCCAATTTAAATTATTTTTAAAAATGATTTTAGAAAAAGAACTGCTGCTGCTGCTAAGTCGCTTCAGTCGTGTCCGACTCTGTGCGACCCCATAGATGGCAGCCCACCAGGCCCCCATCCCTCCCTAGGATTCTCCAGGCAAGAACACTGGAGTGGGTTGCCATTTCCTTCTCCAATGCATGAAAGTGAAAAGTGAAAGTGAAGTCGCTCAGTCCTGTCCGACTCTTAGCGACCCCACGGACTGCAGCCTTCCAGGCTCCTCTGTCCATGGGATTTTCCAGGCAAGAGTACTGGAGTGGGATGCCATTGCCTTCTCCGAGAAAAAGAGCTAGGAGTCAGAAAAACCATCTTAGAATTTCATATTACTTTATTATTTTTTAGGATTTTAACATTGAAGTATAGCAAAGAGGCAGTAATGGCTTTGGGCCATAATCAAGCAGAGTCATTTTAAAATGAAGATAGATTTTTTTTTGGCCTTGAGATCTTCCCCTAAAACTAAGTGAAGAAAGACCTCTCCCAGTGCTGATTGGAACAGAAAGTATCTCATTCCTCATGAATGGAAATAGGAGCAAAAGTATTCCAAAGCATGAATCCACTGCTAAATCCACTATATCAAACTCCCTGGAACAGTAGGAGGGGAAGAAGCCCTGAAATTGACCTGATGATTGGGAAATATCTGTTAAATGCTTTTGTAAGTTCCTCACTGTCAATTCAATAGGGAAGCACTGCTATCCAAGCCTCCCATTTGCCTGAGAGTCAGGAGCTTCTAAATCAAGAAAGGAAAAAACTAAGCATGTTATTTACGAGCTTCTTCCCTCTTGCTGCTTTAAGTCACTGTGAAATAAACCTGTTTGTTACCGCGCTGGGACAACGCTGGGGAAGATTACACCGCTTCGCGGGAACCAGCAAGACCTGCCTTCCGCGCCTCCTAGCGGATCTGTGTGGAGGTACAGCCCACGCTACACGCTGCAGAAAAGCTGGCCACCGGCAGGCTGCGCCGCATCCTAACGCCGTCCGCGCGCATAGCCTCGACAGGGCTCTTTGATCGCCTCTCGAAGGCAATGGCACCCCACTCCAGCACTCTTGCCTGGAAAATCCCATGGACGGAGGAGCCTGGAAGGCTGCAGTCCATGGGGTTGCTGAGAGTCGGACACCACTGAGCGACTTCACTTTCACTTTTCACTTTCATGCATTGGAGAAGGAAATGGCAACCCACTCCAGTGTTCTTGCCTGGAGAATCCCAGGGACGGGGGAGCCTGGTGGGCTGCCGTCTATGGGGTCGCACGGAGTCGGACACGACTGAAGCGACTTAGCAGCAGCAGCAGCAGCAGTCCCTACCCAGCGACCAGTCAGGGCTGCATGCGAGGTGATTCCACCCCAGGTTGCAGCGTCCGAGCCCTTAGCATCCTATCAGACTGGGTACCGGCAGCAGCCACTTCAACCTGCGCTGGGAGCGCACGCGTCTTTGGAACCATCCGTGGCGGTGCAACTTCCCCAGGGAACCAAGTGTAGTTTCGCCCTAGACTCGGTTCAGGTAGCTGGATCCAGCGCATGAGTGGACAGGATGTTTGGCCCTAGTGGAGCCACTGGGACCCGAGAGAATGTGTTGGAGTGCTTTGAGATCCTAGTACCCGAGACGCCGCCGGTACTCTGAGCGATTGTAAAGTACCTGCTCAGGATTTCGACGGAGATCCCTTGGCTGTCGGGGGCCAAGACGCCTGTTGAGTTCCCGAACCTTAGATGATGCTGGGCGGGGGAGGATCTCCCCCGAGAGGTGTCAGGGGTACTGAGAACAGAGGTTAGGCGTCCTGAATATACTGAGTCAGGAGTGCCTCCAGGATGGAGGCAAAGAATCGGTTGTTGTGGAAGTTCAGGGGTGGATGGCTAAGCATTTTAGAAACGGGGTTGGAGGGGGCTGGTCTTGAGCAGGGTTTCCCAGGCAAGTGGCTGTTTGGGGGCAGGGGGGTCTTCAGAGGGAGCATCTGGAGTGGGGTTTACTAGGAGAGGTGGCTGTCCTGTGGGTTCTGGGGAGTAACTAGTTGGGGGATCCCTAGGGGAGGTGGCTGGCTTAGAAATCCGGGAGGAAACTGGTTAGGTTCCTCCCTCTCCTTCAGTGGAAGCGACTATCACAAGGAACTTCGGGTCCGGTAGATTCCCTTTCATTTCCAATGTCTCAGAAGAAGTATCTCAAACGGGAATTTCTAGGACGGCCGCTCAGCAACCCCAGGGCCGGCGGTGGTGGCCCTAGTCCTAGATGATTTGAGGTTCTTGGAAAGGGGACAGCCGAGGCATACGTGCGTCGGGAGAGAAACGCACGGTCTTCTCACGGCCCTCGGGGTTTGTTTTAGAGTCCGACTCAGCAGATCGGTCCGCGGAGTCTCAGGGAGGGGAACCCAGAAGCCCCCACCCCGCCCCCAGGCACGCCGGGACTGCGCGTCGGGCCCCGCCCCGCGGACCGCGCCTTAAAGGGCTCGAAGGCCCGGGCACACCGCGGCGGCCACGGTGATGGAGGGCGCGTTTGCGGCAAACTGGAGCGCTCAAGCGGTCAACGGGAGCGCGGCGCCTCCGGGAACCGAGGGCAATCGCACTGCCGGGCCGCCACAGCGCAACGAGGCCCTGGCGCGGGTGGAGGTGGCCGTGCTGTGCCTCATCCTGTTCCTGGCGCTGAGCGGCAACGCGTGCGTGTTGCTGGCGCTGCGCACCACGCGCCATAAGCACTCGCGCCTCTTCTTCTTCATGAAGCACCTGAGCATAGCCGACCTGGTGGTGGCGGTGTTCCAGGTGCTGCCGCAGCTTCTGTGGGACATCACGTTCCGTTTCTACGGGCCCGACCTGCTGTGCCGCCTCGTCAAGTACCTGCAGGTGGTGGGCATGTTCGCATCCACCTACCTGCTGCTGCTCATGTCGCTCGACCGCTGCCTGGCTATCTGCCAGCCGCTGCGCTCGCTGCGCCGCCGCACCGACCGCCTGGCGGTACTCGCCACATGGCTCGGCTGCCTGGTGGCCAGCGCGCCGCAGGTGCACATCTTCTCGCTGCGCGAGGTGGCCGACGGCGTCTTCGACTGCTGGGCTGTTTTCATTCAGCCCTGGGGGCCCAAGGCCTACATCACGTGGATCACGCTCGCCGTCTACATTGTGCCCGTCATCGTGCTTGCCGCCTGCTACGGCCTTATCAGCTTCAAGATCTGGCAGAATTTACGGCTCAAGACGGCGGCGGCGGCGGCAGAGGCTGCCGAGGGGGCTGAGGGCGCGGCGTCAGACTGCGCGGGGCGCGCGGCTCTGGCCCGCGTCAGCAACGTCAAGCTCATCTCTAAGGCCAAGATCCGCACGGTCAAGATGACCTTCATCGTCGTGCTGGCCTTCATCGTGTGCTGGACGCCATTCTTTTTCGTGCAGATGTGGAGTGTCTGGGATGCCGATGCGCCCAAGGAAGGTAGCGCGGGCGGAAACACCGGGAGGAGGGAGCGCGGCGGGCGTGGCCCTGGTCCTGCTGTCCCTGTCCAGGGTTTGGCGGGCTTCGTGGATTGTTCTGAGCCTTGGCCACATCGTCTGCTGGCCAAGTGATTTGGGGCATAACTTCCCTGAGCCTTGACTTCCCTTTCTGTAAAATAGCAAAGATGATAAGCCAGCTTTCCCCTGCAGTTGTTTAGTTGCTAACCAGTGTCCGACTCTTTTGCGACCCCATGGATTGTAGCCCGCCGGGCTCCTCTGCCCAAGGGATTTCCCAGCTAAGAATACTGGAGTGGGTTGCCATTTCCTTTTCTAGGGGATCTTCCCAACTCAGGGATCCTAGTACCGGAGTCTTCTGCATTAGCAGGTGGATTCTTTATCACTGAGCCACCAGGGAAGCCCCCTCTTCAACAGTAGGGGAATGAAATGAGAAAATGCACGTAAAATCCCTACCACAGTCTTTAGGCCCCATGGGATATTTGATTCACTGTTATGGACCAGAAAGTTGAGCTTCCAATGACTTGCCTTTTCCACCTGGTGAGCGATGTGGGGAGGTGACTTTCCGACCCAGGCCCAATCTGCTACCACGTTAAGTTCACTTCCCTTGAACTTCCACTTTAAGTTCAAGTCAGCGTGAACCCGGGAGACTTGGTTTGGATCAGAGCAGCGGGAGATGGGTGCTTGGATTCTTCCAACCGCGCCTGAGAAGGTGTGGGGCGGGGCGCCGTCAGTGGGCGGAGACTGGGAATCCCTTGCCGAATGGAGGAGGCAAGTTGCGCCCCTCGCCCTCTCCCCAGCCGCGAGGTGGAGAGGTGAGTACGGCGGCGGCGGCGCTGTCAGCACCCAGGAACCCAGACAGTGCTTCTGCTGAGGGGTGGGGGCAAGCAGGGAAGGGAGCGAACGGGACGCAAACTTTCCCATTTGTCTGGGGAGCCCGGGTGATTTTGGTAGGCGGGGAACGCGCGCTTTCCAGACTGGAGGACAGACAGGGTCAGAACTGAGGGTGGCTGGTGAATCCGGGAGGGGAAGGTAGGGTGGGATGCTGTGAGAAGGGAATCCAGGGGAGCAGAGCATCTGGGGCGCTGGCTTGTGGCCGATGCTTTGCGCCTTCAGCCTTCATCACAGACAGTTCCGGTAGCTCAAGTGCAAACAGCAGGAGGGGTGATCTGTGGTGGTGAATGACTTACACCTTTTGCTTGGAAGGTAATCTCAATGCACTGGAATGCCGGCGGCTCAATTGCTTGTAAGGAAAGACTGAGGGGCTTTCTTTCAGCGGTTCTGTCCGTGAGAAAGCAAACTTACCCCATTTCTGGATAGAATCACTACTGCTTGCAGCAGTCTCCAACACGGCAGCCAACCCGTGGAAGCTGAAATCATCATTCAGCTCGCTAACTTTGCTTTGCTCACAGGTCAGGGACTAACTGAGCAGCTGGAGAAATCACATGTGGCTTGTCAGCTAGCCTTGTGGCCCCCACAGAACTGTTTCCTTAGGTCTCGCTCCCCCCTGCCGGCCCCTGGAAACCCAGCTGATCCTTTTCTATCTCTCCCCTCCTACACCTTCACTCACACCAAGCTCTGCCTTTATTGGTTTAGAGCTCACCTTGTTCCAAAGATAACTTGGGGAGGGGGCTCAAAGATTCAGGTCCCAGGCATGATAAAATAGATACAGGAAAATGGGAAGAAAGGGGGTGAAAGGATAGAAGTATAATAATAGCAACAATAAAGCCTCTGTGTGTGTTGGGGGGTTGCTGCACAAGAGGCTTCCTTTTCATAAGAGCCAAAGCAAAGAGGAAAACTCTCAATTTCAGTATTTTCATTGTTCAGAGCAGAAACTAGAGGAGAAAAAAGCAAGAGGAGGGTTGTGATAATTTAATGAGCGCCCCCCCCCCCTACCCTTCTTTGGTGAGTCTGGCAAGTCTGCAGAAGGAGGGCTGGGACCAGACAGCCCTGGCAGGTTTGGACAAGCCCCGGATGGAACCTTCAAGATCAAATTGCACAGTCAAAAGTTTTGGCACCAACCTTTCCCCTTGAACTCCGTGGAACTTGCTTAGCTGCTGGTAACAGGGACTCTGACCCCGAGCTGCTTCTCTGGGGGGAGATGAAGACAGATGGATGTATCCAGTTGGTCAAGACAGCAGGCAGATCTCTGAGTCCCCAGGTCTTGGTGCAGGGTAACAGCAGGTGTTGGAGCAGGTGTCAGCCTGTGTTTGGAGCCCACCCTTCCACTTTCTCTTCTGTGTCCTTGAGCTGATGATTTCCCCTTTCTGAGCCCAGCTTCCTCCTCTGTTATAATGAGGACTGCAGGTCTACTCATGGGGCTATTATGAGGATGACATGGTGTGACCCATGGCACCTGGGGACCACATGATCAATGTCATTCTGCGTTCCCCCCATTCTGGTTGTTAAAAGTTTTATTTTCATTCTTGGGATTGGCTTTGAGAATCTCGGCAGTAAGAGGAAATAGACATTTATTCTAGTCAGAGGAAATGGACATTTCTCTCTCAAGAGCCTGGGTGGAGGGGGTGGGGTGTTGGCAGAGTCTGCTGGACAGTAGGTAGTTGTCCAGGAGGGTTGGTATGTGGAGAAGCTTGTTAAAAGCTAGAGAGGTGGACTGTGAGCCTTGTCACAGGGGGAATGACACCTCTCCTGTTGTCTGGTGTGTGCCCATTGCCTCACACAAGGCTGGCCACCCACTGGAGTGCACCCAATGCTGAACAAATATGTGGATTATGGGAGGAGGAAGGTGCATAAAATGGGGCAGGGATGGGTGTGTAGAGTTGAACTAAAGATAAATAAGACTCTATGCAGACCTCTGGCCATAGAATTGGCTACTCAGTGAGGAAGTGCGCCCCCCTACCACTCGGGGTAATCAAATATCTGCCAGGGTATTTTGCCAAGGGAAAGGTTGAAATGCACAGGTTGAATGAAAGGCCTGGTTGTAAGTGTTTCCCCATCTGTAAAACGAGCAGCAGTCACCCTGGATGGTTGACTAATCCTGCCTGGGGCTGTTTGCTGGGGTTGAGATTAGGCCTCAGGCTGTGGGGAGGGCGGCAGGGGCCGGTGGCATAGAGCCTGGCGTGCAGCAAGTGCGCTGTCAGTGCTTTACAAAGAGGAAGCTTTCAAGACGTGTCAGTCCCGGAATCCGTCCATACAGCCAGGGAAGTGGGGATTGTTGGGCTCAGGAGTGCATTTTCACAGAGGGACTGCAGTTTTCATTGAGTGGTGGCAAGTCCAGTAATGCTGGGAACAAGAGTGTTAAGAGGTCAAGGGAAATTAAGGTTTTCCCCAGAGGAAGCAGTATGACGCAAGGTGGGGAGAGTCTAGCTATGAGTTTTGGAAGCCCAAGGGGACCATTTCGGATGAGTGGGTAGCAGAGTGTTGTAACCAGGTGGTCTTCTTGTGATTCTGATTCCAGGCCACTGAGGGGCAGCCTCTGCCAGCACCTCCCTCCGTGCTCTGCTGGAACGCTGGTACCGCCCCCACTTTCCAGACGCTTCAGTACCAGGGGCCTCTGCCCTCCACGGTCTACGCCTCACACTGTAATGGTCACACTTACTCATTCTATTTCTTTATCTTTATCCCCACCTGACCTTAATATTTGAGTGCGAACTCATTTTTCCCAGAGGGAATTGCATTTGTGTTCAGTCATCTTGTTAGGGGCCCATCTCCCATCACCAAGCTGAGAAATTGTCTTTTTGCTTTTCCAACATACTGGTGGTGGTGACTTGTTTATCAGGACTTCCTGTCAGCTAATTTCATGCTTCACTTCAGCTTAGTCCCTTATTGGACATTTCCCATTTTCCAGCCTCTGCTAGTGGCCAAGGACAGAGCCACAGAGGTCACACAGTCCTCAACCACAGATTATAAGCAGAAGTAATTAGAATATGAAGGGATGATGCTGTAAGAGTTGTATTCATTTGTCAGAAGTACTGTGAGTGCCCCCAGGATTCATTGATTCTAGCTCCCTGGAAAAAAATCAGGATCAGAGAGGAATCAACATTTGAAAAGGATTTTGAAGGATGAGTACGAGCTGGTTATGCAAAGAAACATACGCACATTGCCTGATGAGATCATTGGAATACTTCTCAGACTTCATTTTGTACACAGAATCATGTGGGAGAACTTGTTAAAATGCAGATTTTGATTCAGCACATCTGGGTGGGGCCCATGAGACTGCATTTCCTAGGTGATGCCCGTGCAGGGCCCTTGACTGCACATTGAGTTCAGTTCAGTTCAGTCGCTCAGTCGTGTCCGACTCTTTGCGACCCCATGAATCGCAGCACGCCAGGCCTCCCTGTTCATTACCATCTCTTGGAGTTCACTCAGACTCACGTCCATTGAGTCAGTGATGCCATCCAGCCATCTCATCCTCTGTCGTCCCCTTCTCCTCCTGCCCCCAATCCCTCCCAGCATCAGAGTCTTTTCCAGTGAGTCACCTCTTCGCATGAGGTGGCCTAAGTACTGGAGTTTCAGCTTTAGCATCATTCCTTCCAAAGAAATCCCAGGGTTGATCTCCTTCAGAATGGACTGGTTGGATCTCCTTGCAGTCCAAGGGACTCTCAAGAGTCTTCTCCAACACCA
>SJYT01047905.1:161880-329627 GCA_006410635.1 Cephalophus harveyi | reverse complement strand
TTTTTTTTTTTTTTTTTTTCCTGCTGAGGCTAGGTGGCCAGGAGGTGGACCATGCCTTTTCCATTGCCTTTTATTTGGTCCACATGTGAACAAATTGCACCGTATGCCTTCATCACATCCCTTGGGGCTGAGGGTGTACATGCCAGGAGGCGATGCCAGGGACTCAGCATCTGAGCCAAAAGGGAGGTTTGAACCCAGGCCCTGCTTTCAGTGGTGCCCAGGGATGTTACCTGCCCCTTCCAGCCCAGGGGCCATTTCCTTCTGTGAGTAACCCCTGGCTGGCCCAGGAGCAACAGAAGTCAGTGGGGAATAATCTCCGCAGGAGTGCAGTGGGAGCAGATACCCAGCGAACAAGAATCCCAAGAGAAACCAAACTCTGGTTCTTGCATTTGGCTGAGAAACAAGTTAGCCAGCTTGACCCTTCTGCTTCTCAGGGCAGTGAAATATATTTTTGGAGCTGATCAGGGCATGTGCCCACATAGTGGACAGATGAAAAACAGCATTCTCCAGATGCAACCGAAACCCTTTATTGGAGCCACCCTCCTAATGCCAGCAGTCACTGGTGATTTCCTGGGGCAGGGGTAGGGTGTCCTGGGTGGGAACTGTGGGCCGGTTTATGCTGTTACAGTACAAGTGAATGCAAGGATTTGCAGTAGCTGCCTCTTAGCAAATAATCTCTGGCGCCCAGTCACGGGGGCATCGTGGTACGGCAGGGGGCAGAGGGAAGCCCACTGTGCTTCCGTGGTGGACTGTCTTTTCTTCCTGGTTTTCCTACCCTGTGTCCTCCCATCTTGGGGGGCAGCAGTGGTCCCCGAGGAGAAAGAGCCACCAGCAGCCCCACGAGCAGTAGGCTCCCCTGCCCCGCCGCCCCATTGCCCTCCCAGCCTCACACTTCCTTCCGCAGCATCACCTTGATGTTGCTGCAGACCTGGCCCAGGGCAGCGAAGAGCGGGTTGCAGAAGGTGCGGATGCAGAGCGAGTAGATGTGACTGATGCACTGGATCTCGATCAGGTAGCTCTTGATGCAGGGCACCACCGCCCAGATGTGGCAGAAGGAGATGCAGGCGAACAGGAAGCCCCAGAGCAGGGCCAGTGGGACGCCCAGCAGTGTGGACAGCAGGCGGTAGCACCAGTACTTGGAGACAGTGAAGGTGGTGTAGCTCACCTTCCACACGCCGTCAAAGCTGTAGGTGCCCACGGGCTCCGCGATCACATCTTCAAAATCCACCTGCAGGGGGAGGACGGGGAATCCTCAAGTCACAGACAGCATCACCAATTTCTAAAGGGTCAGAACCCCCTGAGTAGCCTGTTAAAGCTGGTGCATGGGCCACTCCCACGGGACTTCAGACCCCTGTGAGACTCTGCATTTCTGACCAGCTCCCAAGTGATGGCTGGTGTTGCCCTAGAGTCGTGAAGCATAAGAGCTGGTCCAGTCCTCTGTTTTATGGGGGGAGAAGAGGCTCCGAGGAGTTGACTGATTTAATCTGTAAATTGCAGGCTGGCCAGGAGACTCTGAAATTCTATTATTTTATGATCCTAGGGAATTGGAATGGCAGTAATCCTGAAAAGATTTACTGGGTGCCTGCTGATAGGATGGCAAACAGATGAAGGTTCCTGCCCTCCTGGACTTTACAGCCACAGGGAGAACTAGGCCAGTTCTCCGGTAAGGGAAGGACAGGGGCCATGTGCACCCATAGAGTGACGTTTAACTCAGCCTGGGGGTAAAGCTTCCTGGAGGAGGCCTTATCTAGCTAAGCTGATTCCTGGTGGTAGCCAGGTCGGGGGCGGAGGTGTGGGCTGGAAAAGTGGGGTACCAACTGCTGGGACCTAGTGGGATAGATAGTGTGCTGTCTCGGGGAGTTATAGACCTTCTGGAAGGCCGAGCACAGGCCCATGATGGCCAGAGGGAGGCTGGAGAGGCCAGATGAGGCAGGCATTGTGCAGAGAGCAGCCTCTGAGTGAGGGCTTTTGCACAGGGAGTGGCTTGGCTGGATTGCAGCTTTTTTTCAGTTGAGGTATAATTGATACATTATGTTAGTTTTAGGTGTTCAACATAGTGATCTGATTTTTATATTTCAGGAAATGATCGCCACACTGAGTATAGTTAACATTTCTGTGTACCTGTGATCAGAACTTTTATGACTTACTCTCAGCAGGTTTTACATGTACAATACAATATTATTCACCATGCATTGTAGTCACCATGCTGTGCTATACATCCTTAGGACTCATTCATCTTATAACTGGAAGTTGGTACCTTTTGACCCCCTTCACCCATTTCACCTCCTCCCTCCTGCCTCTGGAAACCACTAGTCTGCTCTCTGCATCTCTGGTCTGAGTTTTGAGTTGCTCATTCTGGCTGACATGACTGGGGTGGTTGTTGGGGTGGGAGTGAGGATGCCTTGGGGAGAAGCCAGCTGGGAGGCGTTGCTGGGTTTAGCCTTGGCCAGGGTGATGGAGGAGGCTATAGGAGGCACACTGGTCTGAGCTGTTTCAGGATCTGGCTGGTGGTGAGGTGAGGACTGTGTTGTCTTGGCTGGCAGAGGTGTCTGGTATCTGAGTGCTGCACCTCGGGAGTGCAGCATTGTTCTCTCTGCCCTGGTCCTGAGCAGCCTCAGACTCTCCTCTCATGCTGCCTCCTTGGGCCTTTCTTTTTTTTTTTTTTAATCTTTTTGGCTGTACCACATGGCATTTGGGCTCTTACTTCCCTGGCCAGGAATCAAACCTGTGCCCCCTGCATTGGAGGTGTGGAGTCTTAACCACTGGCTCACCAGGGAAGTCTCCTCCCTGTCCCTCCTTTGCAGCTGGAAAGAAGGTGGACACTCAAGAAAATCCTGCTCACACATCCCACTGAAATGGTGACTGAGGCCCCATTTGGTAAGTGGGAAAAAAAATAAAGATTGCTTTCAGCCAAGTCATTTCACTAACCTTTCGTGAGTCCCTACTATGCCTTAAGCGTCATCATGCTGCTTTCTCATGTGTGATGTCATTTAGTAGCACTGAGCGTTAGCTGTCTTGTCTATAAAATGAGAGGCAGTGTGTTCCTGGGGTGCTTTAACAGCATTCGTTGAATAAGTGCACAAATGAATCAGACTCACTGGAGGGTGGGGAGTCGGGCCAGTGAGCTCAAACCTCAGTCTCCTATGCAGACCCTTTTCCCACTTTTCAGGGGAAAGGAGATCCTCTCTATGAATTAAGTTATTATTAAAACTACTTTTCCTTATAGCCACCTTGCAGAAAATTAAGGGAGTAGGAAAAACAACACATGCATCTCCAGTTTGCATTTCTCTACTAGTAATACTAAAATTATTATTGCTTTGACGCTATTCTTTCCAATGTAAATGTTCTGAGGGGTGGGGAGTGGACATGACCATATTGTATGTCCATTGTTGAGTCCTGTTTTTCTCACGTGGCTGGATTCTGAGCTCCTGGGCCAGGCCTCAGATCCCTGGGTCCCCCTGAAGAGAGCCGAGTATGCAGCCCAACACTTGGGGTGATTTGTTGATGGGGAGCAAAATTCACAGGAAGAGATTTCAGGCTGCAGGTGATGTGCACAAGTTGACTTGGGGAGTCAGAGGGTCTTTTAGGATCCACTTGTGAATCTTAGCCTCCAGCATTCTCTTCTTGGGGCTTAGTGGAGATCACTTAACCTCTCATGCAGCCAGCCCTCTGGACAGAAGGGAAGGGCTGGAAGGAAAACTAAGAATATGGTCCTCATCTCTTCCAAAAGAGAGCACTGATTCCTGGAGGGCTTCTAGGAGGTGGTAGCTAGTGGGAAATTTGGAGTTAGAGATGCAGGAGTCTCCAGTCTCTAGATCTAGTGCTGGATCTTTGGAAAAGAAGGCCCAAGTTGGTTGGGGCATGTCCCAACCAACATTTGGAGAGTGAATGGAAATAACTGGTATCTTGCCACATCTGGTTTATATGGGCAGAAATCCAGAGTTGCTGTTTCTTAGGGGAGTCGAGATCCAAGAAGCTGAGGAGTATAGGCCCCAGGGGACCATTCCAGCTTTGCCCTGGGTACACACACTACAATTGTGGAGTTTCAGCCAAATCCCCAAGGCCTGGATCCTGCCAGCTGAGGGATTCTGACCTCCGCAGCCAGCCCCTTCCCTATCGTGGTCATGCCCACCTGTGCCTGATGCCTCCTCGCGCCTGGGCTGGGCTCTGGATCCTGCTGCAGACCTAGGAACGTAGCATCAGAGGGAGGCCTTCGGGTAGAGGTGGGCTCCCTGCCTTCCTCCTCTGTCCTGTTCAGTGCCTGGGGCCTCTCCTTCCCTTCCTGTGACTCTTCCTTGGGATCATGGACTCTGACTCACAGATGACCCCGCCCTGCCTCCTCCCCGTCAAGCTGAGCGACAGGTGCATCTAGGCATCCTGATTCTACTCCGAGCTCTTCACACAGCCCCAACCAGGGTCAGACCCTGAGGCAGATACTGGCTGTCAGGAGGGAGACTGTTCCCTCTGAGATCTGGTCCTGGTCGGCCAGAGAGACCTGTCCCAGGGCAGGGCCCCCGCCCCTTCTTTGCAGCCACCCGCTCTACTCCAAGCAGTCAGCAATTCCCCTGTCCCTCGGTAACCCAGCCTGCTTTGTTCATGTATTTCAGCATATTCTTCCATTTAACAGCGATTGATTATCTGTGTCTGGCCTCTGAGGGTGGAAGGGGCCCTGACCGACTCATACTGTGGAGGTTTGCTTCCAGCTATGTCTCTTACTGGCTCTGTGACCTTCAACAATCCTGTGCCTCGTTTTCCTAGATCGATCTCATTAGGTTTATCAGAGCATTGAATAAGTTAAGACATGTAAATATTCAGCATATTGCCTGGTACAGGATCCTCATCATGAACTAACTGTTAGCTGCTAGTGGCTATTAGAGTGCTTTCTTCAACAGGAGCTAGGGTCCCAAAGGTAGATTGGCACAGTTGCTGATCTGATGAGTGACTTTGGCAATAACTCAACCTCTTTGAGCTTCATGTTCTGATCTGTAAAATGGGTTTGCTGTTTTTTACAACCTTGTTATGAAGAACAGACATAATTTCTATCCATCTGTCTCCTACCATTTGTTCATCTACCCATTCATCTATCTTGTCTGTTCTCCCATTCATCCTGCCATCCATGGATCCATCAGTCCACCTATATGCATCCATCCATTCATATCCATCTATCTGTCACCTATCTGTCCTCTCATCCATCTGTCCATCCTCATCCACCCATTCATACCTATCCATCCATTCAGCCAAACAAATACTTATTCAGTACCTACTTTGTGCTAGACACAAAATGGGTCTGACCCTGGCTGGGGCTGTGTGAAGAGCTCAGAGTAGAATCAGGATCCCTAGATGCACCTGTCACTCAGCTTGAAGGGGAGGAGGCAGTGCGGGGTCACCTGTGAGTTGGGGTACACAGTCCTAAGGAACAGTCACAGGATTGTGCTAGGCACATCCTCTTGGGCAATGCTTAGTACAGTACATGGCGCTTGATAGGTACCCAGTGACGTAATCATTTGTTCAGCTGCTCTAAAGTTCCTGTGAAAATTTATCTCGGAAAATTTCTTGGTACCCCAGATCATAAGTGCAATGATTCTCCAGCCTACCTGGTCATAAGTGAGTGTGTGCACATGTCCATAAGATGGATGGATTCCTCTTTTCCCTCCTTCTCTGCTTATGGTAATAATCCTACCACCAAGAACCTCTCTATGATGTCTTTTAATGATCATTCTTGTTGTTGTTGTTGTTGTTTTTTTGCAGAAGGCAGAAGCTGTTGTTACTGAAATTTGAGTTCTTTTTAGTAATCGCCTTCTGGCACTGTGCCCAGGGCACTGTCTCTGTTGTCTGTGAACCTGAAATCATGCTCCCAGAGAGACGGGCCATCCTGGGAGGAGGCAGCTGTTCCCTTAACCAGACCTGAGACCGCTCTGGTCACCATACTACTTTGGGGAGATATTTATAAAGCCCAGCTCAGGCAGCTCTAGGCAGACGTGCCAGTGTATCAGAAGCACACAGTGACTTCATTTCTTAATTCGTTTCCGGAAGTGGAGGGGAGATGGCTTTTTCTGGGAGGGTGAGGTGGGGGCTAAGTCCATGGGCAGAGCCGGAGGGCTGGGTGTGCAGCTGGAGGAGGGGTTGAGACAGGGAGAAAGTGGCGGCACATTTAGCTAGTGTCCCCTTCTCTGGCATATTTATTTTTGGAACAGCAAGAGAGCTAGTTGATTCATTGGAATTGGGCAGCAGGGCTCCTGTCATCTCCAGGAGGGCAGGGAAGGTGCAGGGGAGCTGGGCTGGGCACTGCTTAAGGATGCGAGGGAGGCCAGCAGCCATCCCTCAATCCCCCCCCCAATCAAAAATGCCTCCCCTCATTCCTGTGTGACTCAGTCTTTGTGCATGCAGGGCCCTGCAGGATTCAGACAGGCTCTCCGCAGGTGGGGGAAATGGCTCTAGGCAGGGGGATGGCCACTGGGTCAGGTCTCTACTTGGCCACTGAGTTACTGTGTGATTTGGGGTCTGGGGCTTTCCCTCTCTGGGCCCCCCTTTTTTGTTTTATTTTTTGTTTGTGGGTTTTGACACTACCAAGAGGATTGGGCCAACACCCTTAGTGACACAGAATTAGTTTTGAAGTCAAGATCCGAAGGAGTGCCTTAGCTTCGTGGGATCTTGGTTTTGTCACCTATTATCTAGCTGCTCAAAGGGTGGTCCACAAGCAGTGTGCTCCTCCCAACAAGGTAAGTCCACAAGTTGAGAGCAGGCATTTTAGAAATAGTTATTTCAGCTAATAATTGTATGTCTGTTGATTCTAATAAAAATTGGATTTTACATCGTCAATACCTATTTTTCACTGCATCTCTCTAGTAGTTAATTTTGATTGACTTTTGCAAACTATTGGTGTACAACAGATTGGAATAATAACAATAAAACTGGCCCTTCATCCAGATAGCCCGAGCAGCACTGACCTCTAAAGCAGGAAGCTAAGATGCGGTGATAGCTACAGAATAGCTGGAAAATGGCAAAGGTTTGCTTCCTGTGTTATAATTGATAATAACAGCAGTAGAATTCTCTACCATCTGGGATGACCATAGTAAGGCCAAAATTTGGCCCTTGTAGGTATAAGTTTGGGCCATTTGTCTTATATCCAGTATTCCACCTGGCCTATAAGGGACAAGCAGGGGTGGAACCCACATCAAACCTTGGACCTCAGTTTCTCCTGCCATCTCCCTGACTAGGGTCATCGCAGGACCTAGTTCCTTAGCCAGAGGTGAGGCAAGGATGAAGCACAGGTCGGTTCTGAGAGTAGGAGGAGGGGGCCAAGTACTAGTGGGAGTTTGGGGTCCAGATCATCCTACGGGGGGGCCTGGGGCACCTGGCCTGAAGCTAAGGACACAGACGAAGGAGCTATGAAGAGACTCAGATAGCAGAGGGCATCAGGGAGGAGAGAAGGGTCCCATCAGAGGAGTCCCCATCAGATCTTCGTGAGCCCTGCCCTTGCCCATCTCTTCCCATCCTCTCCCTGGCCCACTTAGTTTCTGCCTTTGTGAAGGTTAGTGTGGTGGACTGCAGAGTAGGAGGAATTGCCTTGGGTTGACTTCTAGGCTTGGCTGTGCACCAGCTTCTCGAGGGACGTTAGCTAGTTCCCAAAGATGACCCCCAATTAGTGATGCCTGTCAGGGCTTCTGTCTGGGCGCCGTCTCAGGCTGGGCTCACCTTGTGACCTGCTCCACCAGCAGGATGTGACAGAGGAGGTGCTGCCAGTGAGACCTGCAGAGCTGCCCATGTCAATGCACAGAACTGAGAGAGCCTCAGAGGGCTGTTGCTTTAAGCCATCGAGTTCTGGGATGGTTTGTCACACTACTGATACTGTGCATCTTTAAGGAAAACTGGTGATGACTCTGGACTCTAGGTGTGTCTTCTGTTAGACAAAGAGAACTCTCCAGCTCTTGAAAGTACAAAACATTGACTAGTGGCAGGGCCTGGAAATCTGCATTTTAACAAGTGCCCCCCAGAAAGTGGACCACATTTTTAAAAATTCTAGTTCATAACACAGGAGTCCCTGTAACACAAAGTTACAAATACCTCAGTGTGAGTTAGTCCAGTGTAGCCCTTCTTAGAGGTACTTGCCAGAGGGCAAGATGAAAAGTTTTCACATGAAGGAGTTGCCAGTGTGGAGTGCCTGGCAGATTATGACCTTTCCTAATTCAGCATCATCCTACCCCTTCTGCCTTCTCTCCCATAAATGCAAGCATTTCTAATCCTGTTGTTCTCCTGCAGACAATGTAGCAAAGAGGTTTCACCTGTGTGCCAGGTTGGCCAAGCCTATGGTCCATGGCTTCCTGGAAACGTGCTGTGATCCTTTAGTGATGTCTGCCGTGGATATAGGCTGGGGAGTGGCAGTGCTCGGTCCTCACCTTTGCTGATGCTGCCCAACATCCTGCTCCATGTTGTGGCCTTTGCTTATTTCAGTCCCTCTTCTTGGAAAGCCTGATACCCCCTTTCCACATTTTACATTTTCCTCATTATTTATGCAGCTTGGATACCACCTCCCCATGAAGCTGGCTCTTCCTTTTCGAAATGCCTTCCTCTCTTAACCTCCCTTCAACTGATGGCTGAGTTATGGTGTTTACCACCCCCTCTTGTATATTCTCATTAATGTAGCCTCATCTTCTCTGTTGGGTTGGATTCTTCTCAAGAGGAAGCACCAGGTCAGTCACATCTTCATGCAATAGGGTGTCCAGGGGGGTCCACACTGAAAGCAGATTTTGAACTAGCGGGGAGAGGGAGCTGTTGAGTTCTCTAGGTACTTCTTAGCTTGAGCTCAGCGGCAGAAGATGGTGTTTGTGTGTCTTACTGGAGGAGGAAAGCGTGTGTGGCAGATATGGGTTGGAGATAGGTGGGAACTGGTATGATGGGCTGGGATCAGATCTGTTTGAAGGGTTTTCAGAGAGCGGCTGAAAACAGAAACCAAATGACCCGCCTGACACGGGTCAGACGTCCTGCTCCAGGGCCCAGCTGCCTAAGTGTGAGTTGTCAGTGAGACAGTCCTGAGACCCCTCTCAAATAACAGGCAGACTGTGGGGGTGGGGCTGGGGTCCTGCAGAAATGCATGGGGGAGGGGCTGGAGGCTTTGCAGTTTGGGTCTGAAGGGAATGGTGTCCTAGCTGGCCAGCTGGAGCACTGGGGACCACTGGCCCTCATTTCCTGCCCCAGAGCCTGGCACAGGGCTCACAGACAGTGGGTCTGACTTGCTCATCACCATCTCAGCAACAGCCCAGTGTCTGGCACAGAGCAAGCAGTGATTGGTGGCATTGATGTTCTGTGAATGGTGGTGGGGGGGCAAAGGCAATGGGGCGGCCTCCCCTCTGCCCAGGCCCACCCCAGAGCGTGGAGACTATAGTCAAGTCTGTTGGGCTGTGCAGGGCTCTCCCTCCCCCCTTGGCACTCATTTCCATCTTGGGTTCAAGAGCAACACCAGGCCTTGTTCAGTGCAGTTGTGAAGTTTCAACTGTGGAAATCCAAAGGGAGCACCTCCTTCTGAGGGTCAAATCCATGGACCCAGTGAGTGCATCTCCTGTTCTCCACTGTTGGCTTTACTGTGTGAACTCAGCAGCACCAGTAAGGGAATGGGTCTCTCTTCTTTCCACTCGGGGCTTCCCTGGTGGCTCAGACAGTAAATAATTTGCCTGTAATGCAGGAGACCCAAGTTCGATCCCTGGGTCTGGAAGTTACCCTGGAGAAGGAAATGGCAACCCAGTCCAGTATTCTTGCCTGAAGAATTCCTTTGGCAGATGAGCCTGTTGGGCTATATAGTCCATAGGGTCGCAAAGAGCTGGACTCAACTGAGCAGCTTTCACTTTTTTCCACTCGGCCTCTGTCTACACTAGGGACTGAGGCCCAGAGAGGGAAACGGATTTGCCCAGGGTCACACAGCAAGTTAGTGTCAGGATGGGGCCAGGCATGGGTCTCTGTAGCCCGTTTTATTCTGGCGTCTTACTTGCCCTCCTTGCCCACAGGCAGCTCCAGCCTTCTTTGTGGCCTCGCCTTGTTTCTCTTTCTCTCCAAGTCTGTTCCCCTCACCCCTGTCCTTTGCCCGGTTGATGAAAGACGTCCAGGTGACCCGAAGGCCAGTCTGTCCAGGTAGACCCCTCTCTTCTAGCCACATTCTCCCCCATTTCTTCCTTTCCTTTATTGTTTCACAGCCCATTACACCAACCTGAAGTCTCCTTGTATCTTTCTGTGGTATTTAAGCTGATTCTGGTTTATAATCCTTGTTCTAAATTTCAAAACATTTTCATCTCTTACTCATTAAAAAGGAAAGAAAAAGTCAAATAAGTTCCCAGACCAGCTTATCCTCAGTATATACTTCCCTTGTGGCTCAGCTGGTAAAGAATCCACCCGCAATGTGGGAGACCTGGGTTCGATCCCTGGGTTGGGAAGATCCCCTGGAGAAGCGAAAGGCTCCCCACTTCAGTATTCTGGCCTGGAGAATTCCATGGTCTGTATAGTCTATGGGGTCACCAAGAGTCGGACATGACTGAGCAACTTTCATTTCACTCCCAATAGGAATGTTTGTGGGCCTTTTGCTTCACCTTGGAGGGATGGTTTTCTGTGGCTCAGTTCCTCCAGTGAGGATAGCTTCTAGTCCCCAAGAGGCAACATAAGCAGCTGCATCAGTGTGGCCACTCCCATCCCTCCCTTGAATTACAGTCTGGGCTGGGAGCCGTCTCGCTCCTGGCTCACTGAGACCCTTGAGCCTCTCTCCACTTGTCACCTGCTGCAGGAATCCTTCAGAAACCGCCTTCTCCCTTGGGATCCTCTTCTCCATCCCAGCAGCTGGCAAGGGACCACCAAAGCAGAACCTAGGCATCCGTGCTGGCCCTGGCTTAGTTCTTTTGTCCTCCAGGCTCCTATCAGCTCATATTTGCACACCCTTGCTTTGCGCCAAGGACTCTGTTAGACACTTTCAAATCCCTTATCTCATGTAATCCTCATGGTCTATTTCTATTGCACAGTGTTTCTCTGAGATCCATTTACCCCATAGGGATGGGGGTGGGTAAATTACGAACATTTTGCAGAGGGTCTGGTGTCATTGTTTTTAGGTAGAAGAGTCTGGATTTGAAACCGGACCTGTTAGTGTCAAGTCTGGGACCATTCCCTCTAGATCACACGGCCCAAACCTTGACAAATACTACTTAACATTTTTATAGTGCTTTTCAGTTTGGAAAACTCATTCCCTAATTTTGCTGAACTTTCCAAGCTGTGTCGTGATTATACTATCTCCACCACAAATGATGCTTATAAATACAATAATAGCATAACATAAACTGTTACAGAGAAATGTCCTGAGTGAAATGGGGTCACAGAGGAAGGAGCTCCTGATTTCCTGGGGCAGTCGGGGAAGGCTTCCTGGAGGAGGTGATGTTTAAATCAGGTCTTAATGGCTGAGTGGGGCCTATACCACGTGGAGAACAGGAAGCAGGCACTCCTGGCAAAGACACAGGAGTATATTCTGGTTCCTGTGACTGGCTCCTGACATGGGGGCTGGAGGCAGAAGAGGATGGTGGGGGCCGGATTATGCTGGGGTTCAGAAGCCATGGGAAAAAGTTAGACTCAGCCAGTGTGGGAGGTATCCCGCTGAAGGTGACAATGCAGGGTGGTGCTTAGAACAAGCCCTTAACCACGCTGTCTAGCCCAGTAGCCTTGAGCTATGTTGAGCATTTGACCTATGGTGAGTGTAACTGAAGAATTCTACATCATGTTTAATTTTACTTAAAATGTAAAAATCGATAGTCAATCCTGTGACTGGGAAACTTGTAAGAATGTTTAGAACAGTTTGGGCTTGTGAATCAATTTTCAACTACATTTTCTGAAATCTAGACACACAGAGTTCAATGAAAAATATTGTGAAAATTAACTTCCCCTGTTTGTTTTTCCTTTTTAAACTCATGATTGCTAGAAAATTTAAGTGACATAGAGTAATTGTATAATGGGTCACATGATGTTTCTACTGGATGGGGCTGGTCTGTCTTTCTGATGAATTCAGAGGACCCTGGAGGCCCCTTCACGTGCCCTTTTAAAGGCCTTTCCAGTGACTATGATGCTCGTGGTTGGGCACCCTGCTCCCAGGAATTCTGCTATAGTAAGATGCCTGTGGCTATCGGGTGGAGGTTGGACTGAGGTGTGGGCCTGGAGGCAGCCAGGCTGCTGGTGGCATGTGGGCAAGGAAAGAGGCCTGACTCAGGCACAGCCATGGAGGAGACTCCCTGAAGGCAGGTTAACCCTCATCTGAGATCCCCTTTCAAGGGCCCTGGTGCCCTCTGAGGGCCTCTGCCCTGCCCTGGCCACTGGACACTGGCGTCAGGCTGGGAGCAGGCATGAGTGCTGGCCACAGCCCCCAGCCTGCGGCAGTGGGTGTTCGGTGGTGCCCTGGGGAAGCTGGGCCCCCTGTGAGGGGCCAGGAGCCCTGCTGGAAGCTGCCTTCTGGGGATTAATCCCAGGCCCGCTGTGGAGACCGCAGAATGCCCCTGGCACAGAAAGGGCCCGACTTGGCCACCTTGTCTGCTCCCAGCAAAGGGCCAGGAGCAGATGGGAAGAGCACAGAGTTGTAAGGAGCTTCCTTTGCAACTTGCCTCTCCTGCCCCGGTGGATGGTCCTGTATGTGTGACTGATTCTTTGCTCTTGTTTACACTAAAGGTTCTCTGGGGGTACAAGCTGGTTTCGGAACGAGTATTTGGAGAAGCCAGGGAGGAACAGGGAAGCCGATGGTGCTGGAGCAGAGCCCACTCCTGTCTAGCACCCAGACCCACACCCTCGGACAGGCTGCACCAGGGCAGGCCTGCGAGCCTACCTTCACTATGTCCTCGTTGATGTTCTTAGGGTCCCGGTTCACCAGATCGATCTCCTTGAAGTGAATGTCCTTGACGATCTGGGCCTCCAGGTCTGTGCGCTCCTCGGCCATCATCGTGGAGCCGGGGGACCTGCAGGAGGAGATGGGAGCCGTGTGGCCGGTGGGGCTGAAAAGACCTGGGGCACGGACACCAATGTCCCCAGACTTGTGCCCCTGCTGGCTAAATAGGCCCCACCCAGCGTGCCGGCCGACAGCTGTCCCGCATAACTTCAGCCTGCCGCTGGCTGAAGCCTCCAGTGGCAAGCCTCCAAGCTAAAATTAAGACTGGAGCCCTGCTGGAAGACCCAGCACTTCTTAAAGGGGGCTGCGTGGGAGCTGGGCCTCACGAGTGACTCAAGGGCCTGGCATCCCCTGATGCCACCGCAGTCGGCGGCTGCTGTGCAGCCCTGGGACTTGTATTTTTGCCCCCAGGTTGGCTTCTTGCTGGCTGCATGAGCTTGGGCACAACTTGCCTCTCTGGGCACCACATCCCCACTTGTAAAATGGGTCTATAATAGTACCAATCGGGGCTCTGCTTAGCCTTGTGGAGATGAGATGAGCTTGTCGGGGGAAGGGCTTTAGAATGAAATTAGTCTCTGGTGGGGATTCTCGTTGGAGCAGTTGGCACCTGCCCTATGGTTTGGTGGCCCAAAGCAGGGCTGAGGTTTTCCCACCTCTGGGATTTCCCCTGGATGGGGGCTGATGGACTGCAGCGTGGATTGGGGCTAGGGGAGGGTAAGATGGGAAGGAGACCACTCATGGGGTTGTCCACCCTCCTTTGCCTTTTGATACCATGTGGAAGGAATGTGGAGTCCATATTTACCCTGCCCTTTGCTCTGTCCCCAGGGACAGCTTCAGGATATCCATGGACCCCAAGCACAGCATGAGCATCGGGCAAGCACCTCTTTTAGGTGTCTGGTCAGTTTCCCTGCATCCTTCTTCAGCCCAGCCATCACCCAAAGCCCCTGCCACATGAAGGATGAAGACTGAGTCCTCAGGTGGCAGGGTCTGTGCATTCATTTATCACCCACCAAGTCATCTCAAAATTTGCCAAGAGCTAGGATAAACAGACCAGTAAGGCTCTGTCCCTGTCTTCTGGGGAGCCCACAGCCTAAGGTGACAGACTGATTAGAAAAATAAGTAATTGTAATAATGTGTGGCAAATACTGCAGATTTGAGTTATTTACAAAGAACTTGTCTTAGAAGCCCATGGGAGGCAATGGCTTACTCTGTGAACATCAGGAAAGACTTCCTGAAGTAAGTGGCTTTAGCCACTTAAGGTGTTTATCACACAGAACATTCCAGGTAGAGAAGTTGTATCAGAGGACTATTGCAAGCCAGAATGCTGAGAATTGTGTGGTGGCTTGAGCACATGTTGTCTGAGGGGTGAGGGAGGGGATAAATCTTGATTCTGGCCTGGGTGTGAAGAATCTCAAATGTCATACTGAAGAGTATAAATTTGTCTAGAAGTGCTGGGAAGCCAGTGAAAACCTCATAGCAGCAGAAAGTCTTTAACAGATTCACATATGAGGAAGATTTAATTGGAGCTGGGTGAAGTTTGAAGCAGGAAAACTAATCTAAAAGCTGGTGGTGATAAAAGACTCTTATCAGTAACTGTTCAGTCACTCAGTCGTGTCCGACTCTTTGCGACCTTGGCAGCACGCCAGGCCTCCCTGTCCATCAGCAACTCCTGGGAGTTTACCCAAACTCATGTCCATCGAGTCAGTGATGCCATCCAGCCATCTCATCCTCTGTCATCCCCTTCTCCTCCTGCCCCCAATCGCTCCCAGCATCAGGGTCTTTTCCAATGAGTCACCTCTTTGCATGAGATGGCCAAAGTGCTGGAGTTTCAGCTTCAGCTTCAGTCCTTCCAATGAACGCCCAGGACTGATCTCCTTTAGGATGAACTGGTTGGATCTCCTTGCAGTCCAAGGGACTCTCAAGAGTCTTCTCCAACACCACAGTTCAAAAGCATCAATTCTTTGGCGCTCAGCTTTCTTCGCAGTCCAACTCTCACATCCATACACGACCACTGGAAAAACCATAGCCTTGACTAGATGGACCTTTGCTGGTAAAGTAATGTCTCTGCTTTTGAATATGCTGTCTAGGTTGGTCATAACTTTCCTTCCAAGGAGTAAGTGTCTTTTAATTTCATGGCTGCAGTCACCATCTGCAGTGATTTTGGAGCCAAAAAAAAAAAAAAAGTCTGACACTGTTTCCACTGTTTCCCCATCTATTTCCCATGAAGTGATGGGACCCGATGCCATGATCTTCATTTTCTGAATGTTGAGCTTTAAGCCAACTTTTTCGCTCTCCTCTTTCACGTTCATCAAGAGGCTTAGTTCCTCTTCACTTTCTGCCATAAAGGTGGTGTCATCTGCATATCTGAGGTTATTGATATTTTTCCCGGCAATCTTGATTCCAGCTTGTGCTTCTTCCAGCCCAGCGTTTCTCATGATGTACTCTGCATAGAAGTTAAATAAGCAGTATTGTTTAAAACTTTAAACAGTTTTACTGTATAGATGGATGAATGTGGATAAAACAAGGATATTATGCATAGTAACATAAGCCTGTCACAGAAGATACATTGCATGTTTTCACTTATATGAGGAATCAAAACTAGTCAAATAGTAGAAACAGGATGGAATGGTAGTTTCCAGGGGCTGAAGGATGATGGGAATATGGAGTTGAATATCACTGGGTATAAATTTTCAGTTATACAAGATGAATAAGGTCTAGAGAAATGCTATATAACATCATGTCTATAGTTAATCCATATTGTACACTAAAATTTTTGTTAAAGAGGTTAGATTTCAATATCATTGTTCAGCTATAACAATAATGCTGGAAACAATTCAAAAGCTCTTTACTGGTAAAGGCATAAAAAACTATAATGCATTTACCAGCAATAAAAAGAACAAACTGGTGAAACACTATAAAATGTGGACGAATCTCAAAAGCATTTTTCTAAATGGAAGAAGCCAGACACACAAGACAAGATACTACATAATTCCATATATGAAATTCTTTAGAAGTACAAAACTATTGTGACAGAAAGCATATGATTTGTGATCAGAGGTAGGGGTCAAGGAAGAAGAGTGACTACAGTGGGGATGTGGAACATCTTTGGTTAATGGAAATGTTCAATATCACAATTATTGTAAGAATTACATAACTGTGTACCTTGTTAAAACTTTTCAGATGAACCTCAGTTAAACTTACCTACAAATAGATCACAGAAATAATTTAAATATTTCTGAAATTATTGGTATTTTTTTATTTATTCAACAAACATAAATATATATCTTGCTGTTTACCAAAATCATAATAGAGTTAAAACTGGGACAGGGTACCCCAGCGAAGATTGCTTCTCCCAGTCTTTCTTTCCACTAGGTTTAGTCAAGTGATTAAGCTCTACCAATAGCATGTGAATGGAAAGGGTATTTGCAATATGTTTGACTAAGAGAAAATCTCTGACCCTTGCCTTTTGGTCTTTGTCCCCTACTCTCTAGAGTGGGACTGTCAGGATGACCTTGGAAGTTATGTATATATAATAGCATAGTTACCATAAGCCTCTGTGACACAGAGCTTTCCTAGTGGTTCAGTCGGTGAAGAATCCACCTGTAAATGGAGGAGACTCGGATTCGATCCCCGGGTCAGGAAGATCCCCTGAAAATGGGAATGGCTACCATCTCCAGTATTCTTACCAGGAGAATTCCGTGGACAGAGGAGCCTGGCAGGCTATAGCACATGGGGTCACAAAGAGTTGGACGTGACTGAGTGACTAACGCTTTAACTATACTTTTCACTTCTGTGACGTAGAGCTACTAAATCACTAGAATGGCTGACTTTGGACTGTCCTTGAATGAAAAATTACTTCCTTGTCCTTCAAGCCAATGATTACAGGGGCTTTGTTTGTCATTTAGTAGCCTTTTCTACTTTAACTAAAGCACTTTCCTTAACTAAAATTTCTTTTTCCTTTGAGAGGGAATAACTTTTTTATTTTGCATTGGGTTTTAGCCAATTAACAATGTTATAATAGTTTCAGGTGACCAGCTAAGGGACTCAGCTGTGTACATGTATCCATTCTCCCCCCAAATCCTCTCCATTCCAGGCTGCCACATTGAGCAGAGTTCTATGTGCTATACAGTATGTGTTTTTCAGTTATCTGTTTTAAATATAGCAGTGTATGCATATCCAACCCAAACTCTGTAACTATCCCTTCCACCCATTCATCCCCTTGGCAAAGAATAAGTTCATTCTCTGTCTGTGAGTTTGTTTCTGTTTTGTAAGTAAGTTCATTTGTATCATTTCTTTTTAGATTCCACATATAAGGGATGTCATATGATATTTCACCTTCTCTGTCTGACTTACTTCACTCAGTATGACAATCTCTAGGTCCATTCATTTTGCTGCAAATGGCATTATTTTATTCTTTTTAATGGCTAAGTAATATGCCATTGTATATATGTACCATATCTTCTGTATCCATTCCTCTATTTATGGACATTTCGGTTTCTTCCATTTCTTGGCTATTGTAAAAAGTGCTGTAGTGAACATCGGGGTCCATGTATCCTTTCGAATCATGTTTTTCTCTGGATACACGCCCAGTGGTGGAATTGAAGTGTTATATGGTAGCTCTTTTTTTCATTATTTGAGGAACCTCCATACTGTTCTCCACAGTGGCGGTACCAATTACATTCACACTGACAGTGTAGAAGCATTCTCTTCTCTCCATACCCTCTCTAGTATTCATTGTTTGCAGATTTTTTGATGACAGCCATTCTAGCTGGTGTGAGGTGGTGTCTCATTGTAGTTTTGATTGCATTTCTCTGATAATTAGCATTGTTAAACACCTTTTCATATGTCTCTTGGCCATCTGTATGTCTTTGGAGTAATGTCTATGTACATCTTTTGCCCACCTTTCGATTAGTTATTTGTTTTGATGCTGTTAAGCATCATGAGCTATTTGTAAATTTTGGAGACTAATACCTTGTTGGTCATATCATTTGCAAAATCTATTTTCTCCCAATCTGTGGGGTATTTTTTGTTTACTGTTTCCTTTACTGTGCAAAAGCTTTTGAATTTAAGTAGACCCTATTTTTTTGTTGTTGTTGTTTTTATTTCCATTATTCTTGGAGATGAATTGAAAAGAATATTGCTGTGATTTATGTCAGAGATTATTCTGCCTATGTTTTCCTCTAAGAATTTTATAGTGTCCGGTCTCACATTTAGATCTGCAATATATTTAGAGTTTGTTTTTGTGTATAGTGTTAAGGAATGATCTAATTTCATTTTTTCACATATAGCTCTCCAATTTTCCCAACACCATTTGTTGAAGAAACTGTCTTTCCAACATTCTGTAGTCTTGCCTCCTCTGTCATAGATCAATTGACCATAGATGCATGGGTTTATTTCTGGGTTTTCTATCCTGTTCCATTGATCTACATTTCTATTTTTGTGCCAGTACCATACTGTTTTGAGAGTGTTCCTAAGATATTTTGTTAAGTAAATAAAGCAATTTATAGAACAATGTATACTGTACCCTACCATCTGTTTAAAACTGTTGTTAATATTTGGGGGCAAATTGAATGACTCAGAGATAGGGATAGAAGAAAGAATTTTATTATATGCCATTGTGGAATGGCATTCATGGAAAACACTTGGATTTTGAATTTTGTACTATGTGAATACACTGAATCAGTTGGTTAAAAATAGAGATTGGGACTTCCCCGGCAGTCCAGTGCTTAAGACTCTGTGCTTCTTGTGCAAGGGGCATGGATTCCCTCTTCAGTAAACTAAGATTCCATACTGCACCATGGTGTGGCCAGATAAATAAAAATAAATAGTAGAGGTTTAATTAGGAAATAATAAAATATAAAAAATAATCTTGATCCACTATTTCTATCATATTCAGTCACAACAATTCTGTAGAGGTGTTACACACATCAGGAGATACCATAGTCAGAGAAGAATTATAGAACAAACATTTATTACATTACAGAATGTTTTTAATAGAGAACATCAGTAAATGTTTCCTTGTCTTCTTCATCTTTGCATGGTACTTCACAATCTTGTCATTTGCTGCTTTATAGATCTTTCCTGAAGTGTGAGTGTGCAACACAAGATTATTTGAGGTTGTACAGGAGGTCCTAATGTTGGTACAGAGAACTGAAATTTTAGAGCACTCACTGACAATCAGAAAGACTCTTCAGTCTTTCTGACCAATGTCCAGATTTGACCTTAGTTTATTTTTAACATATCTTTAACACTCGCTCATCTGCTTCAAGCTCAGATGTTTGAATGAAACACTGTCTAGCTGAAACATAGTAGCTGTACTTTCTTTTTAATCATGTATGTCCATTTTACTCTTATATTTAAAGAAGTGATATAGGTCTTCCAGTCATAAAACTGATTTTATATACATTCACTTAAAATTTGGATCAATTAAAGAAATGTTATCAGTAAATGATGAGTTATTCAGGCATAAGGCCAAAAAATTACAGAAGGGAATGTAAAATTTTATAGAATCCTTCAGTTCAGTTCAGTTCAGTCACTCAGTCATGTCCGACTCTTTGCAACCCCATTTATCGCAGCACGCCAGGCCTCCCTGTCCATCACCATCTCCTGGAGTTCACTCAAACTCATGTCCATTGAGTTGGTGATGCCATCCAGCCATCTCATCCTTTGTCGTCCCCTTTTCCTCCTGCCCCCAATCCCTCCCATCATCAGAGTCTTTTCCAATGAGTCAACTCTTCCCATGAGGTGGCCAAAGTACTGGAGTTTCAGCTTTAGCATCATTCCTTCCAAAGAAATCCCAGGACTGGTTGTCAGTCCTTCCAATGAACGCCCAGGACTGATCTCCTTTAGGATGAACTGGTTGGATCTCCTTGCAGTCCAAGGGACTCTCAAGAGTCTTCTCCAACACCACAGTTCAAAAGCATCAATTCTTTGGCGCTCAGCTTTCTTCGCAGTCCAACTCTCACATCCATACACGACCACTGGAAAAACCATAGCCTTGACTAGATGGACCTTTGCTGGTAAAGTAATGTCTCTGCTTTTGAATATGCTGTCTAGGTTGGTCATAACTTTCCTTCCAAGGAGTAAGTGTCTTTTAATTTCATGGCTGCAGTCACCATCTGCAGTGATTTTGGAGCCAAAAAAAAAAAAAAAGTCTGACACTGTTTCCACTGTTTCCCCATCTATTTCCCATGAAGTGATGGGACCCGATGCCATGATCTTCATTTTCTGAATGTTGAGCTTTAAGCCAACTTTTTCGCTCTCCTCTTTCACGTTCATCAAGAGGCTTAGTTCCTCTTCACTTTCTGCCATAAAGGTGGTGTCATCTGCATATCTGAGGTTATTGATATTTTTCCCGGCAATCTTGATTCCAGCTTGTGCTTCTTCCAGCCCAGCGTTTCTCATGATGTACTCTGCATAGAAGTTAAATAAGCAGAGTGACAATATACAGGCTTGACGTACTCCTTTTCCTATTTGGAACCAGTCTGTTGTTCCATGTCCAGTTCTAACTGTTGCTTCCTGACCTGCATACAGATTTCTCAAGAGGCCGGTCAGGTGGTCTGGTATTCCCATCTCTTTCAGAATTTTCCACAGTTTATTGTGATCCACACAGTCAAAGGCTTTGGCATAGTCAATAAAGCAGAAATAGATGTTTTTCTGGAACTCTCTTGCTGTTTCCATGATCCAGCGGATGTTGGCAATTTGATCTCTGGTTCCTCTGCCTTTTCTAAAGCCAGCTTGAACATCTGGAAGTTCACGGTTCACATATTGCTAAAACCTGGCTTGGAGAATTTTGAGCATTACTTTACTAGCGTGTGAGGTCAAGGTCAGGAGGGGCAACTCAGTAACTGTACTTGGATACAAATAGTAAAGATACAAAATAATGCATCCAAGACAGGGGCTTTTTTGAATCTTTTGCTTAATACAGATAGCTGCTTTAGAACTGCTGTGGTGGCTCCATGACGTTATCAGGCACCAGCCTTCCATCCTTCTGTTCTATTCTCAAAGCTACCTCGTAGGCACAAGAAGGATGCTACCCTTCCAGCCATCATTTCTGAGTCTAGACAGGAAGAATGAGGAAAGGGCACGGTAGGAAAATGCATCTGTCAGCCAAGTCAACTTCATTAGAAAACTTTCCAGGAGGTCCTTCATGACAACCGTTTATTTCTCACTAACCATCTGTCTTGGCAAATGACGCCAGGAAGTGTAGATATTTAGCTGAGAACAGTTTCGGCCTACACACTATCACTAGCAAAAATTGTTAGCAACTAGAAAATTCTGTCCTGAAATCTCTTAGGAATTACATTTGTTTTCATCCCCCTGCCTGGGACCAGGTCCTAGGGATGTATATACCTCCTCCTGCACAGAAATCAGGACAAAGGTTATTGCTGCTTGTGTTCCTGTGGGCTGTGGCAGGAATCTGAGCGAGTTTGTGCTTTGTCCACTGCAGGACCAGATATATCTGGTAAAAATCTGGGGCAGCTGTATGGTCAGAAGGGATGGAGGAGCCACCTGAAGGAGACCCATCCTAAAGGAGAAGTGATGATAAAAGATAATAGTAAGGCTTATAGAGATTGTATTTTTCTTTCTTTCTTTCTTTTTTAGAGACTGTATTTTTCAAAGGTGGCCTCATCTGTGCTCTTAGAGTGGTACTGACACTCCTTCCAGCAAGATTGACTCAGAGTCGTGCAGCACTGATTCTCCGTGATTTTGGGGCCAGGCTGTAAGAAGGATACAGCGTCCAGGGTCTCTCCTCCCCAGACTCTTGCCCTTGGAAGTTGGATGCCAACTGTGAGGAAGCCCAAGCTAGCTCATGGGGAGAGATCACAGGCAAAGGAACCAGGGCTCCCAGCCATCAGCCAGCATCGACTGTTAGACGTGTGAGTGAGGGAGACTTTGGATAAGTCTAGTTCCTAGATTTCAAATCACCCTTAACCCTTCATGCCTTCCAGCTGGAGCCCAGACTGCTGCTCTCTCTGTGCGCTGAATGTCTAAACCACAGAGTCCACGAGCAGAAGACTTCCTGGGTCACTAAATTTGGGGGTAGCGCGTCTTGCAGTCACAGCAGCTGGAACACCGAGTGATAAACAGTAGTGACAGCAAGTGCTGTTAGTGGAGGTTCCCTGTGTGCTGGTGCCAGGCCAAGGCACCCTAGGTTTGTGGAAGTTGGCTCGTTGGCCATGGAAAGGGGTCACTGCCTTGAGCCAGTGATCAGCGCTAAGGGCCGAGGTAGCGGGGAGCTGAAGTACATTTTGGATTTCAGAGGAAGCAGGGGCTATGGGCTGAGGCGCCCAGGAAACGCTTGCTGCAGGTGGCGGCGCTTCAGCTGGCTCTTCGACAGAGGGTGATTGGAATCAGAGAGGCAGACTGGAAAGAGGCAGATGTCAGGGACAGAGATCTGTCCCTCGTTTCATGATGGCAGTCCCGTTTCCCGACACGTTGTAGTGGAAAGGACACTTGGTCTTTTCTCAGCGCCAGCACTAACCAGCTCCTTGATCTTGGCTCAGCTCCCTGTCTCCTCTGTGCTGAGTTCTCACCTGTCGCATGTGGATGGTGACACCCACTGTGTTCCTTACACTGACTCTTTGCCTCTCACACCAGGAGAAAAACAGGTGGGGCACCAGCGGGCACACGTACCCAGGGAGAAGATGTTACTGAGAACATAGTGAAGGATGAAGCTTTTGAGACAGCCCAGGGGCAGTGCTCCTGATGTGAGAACACAGGGCCGGAAGAAGAGTGGCTTTCTGAAATCCATTTTGCACCTGGGGTTTGTGGAGGACTCTGTGTTCTTGTTTTAAAGGCATTTTGGGAGAGTATCATTTGGCTTGCTAAGGGAGTGAGAGGAAAAAAAATTTGAAAATGGGATGTGCAGTAAGACATACTTTTATGGAGTGTGAACAGGGAAGATATAGGAGAGATGACGTGGGCTGACTGGCCAAGAACGTTGTAGTGCTGCGGCCCAAAGGCTCGGGTAACTATCCAAGTTAGAACTACCATTCACCAACGGTATTCATCACTTAGCCCCAGGTTTCCAAAGTAGGTAAGGCTAGGATGAGGAGTAGAAAAGGAAACTTTTTTGTTTCTCTTGGGAGCTTTAGATCTAGGTGCAAGGCTTCTTTGTTCTGTTCACTCTTTGGCTTTTGGACTCTGCATTTAGAAGACAAGTTAGAACATGCCAGAGCTGGGAGATCCAGTTTCTGCATTTTTCAGATGAAGAAACTGAGAGACCAAAATATCTTGGTTAAAGGAGGGGAGAACTTGAGATTTGGAGACAGGAGAACCATGAGTAATTGGACAGATGCTCATCAGCAGGTCACTCCCCTCCAAGCTTCAGTTTACTCCGCTATTGCATGAGGATTAGAACGTCATCACTTCTTAGCAGCTTATGATACCTGATTCCTACCAGAGACCTTGGAGATTTTCGGAATGGATTCCAAAAATGGCACTGTGATCTTAGGATGCATTAAAAGAGATATATCACCTAGAACAATGGAGGTGGCTGATCTACCTGACTCCTCACTGGTCAGACTACACTTGGAATATTGTTTAGGGCCTTAGAAAACTGGATTATATCTAGAGAGGGTGAGTAAGAGAGTAAGATGGGGTAGGAGCTTGAAACCTGTCTTAATGAGAAAGAACAGTTTTGGGTTGGAGAAGGGGAGTCTCAGTAGGGAAAAACAGAAGAACTTCACTCAAATCCCTGAAGGCTTAAGGATGAGATTGATTCTGGGTGGTCTCAATGATGGATGAATAAGTGGCCGATTCTGGCTTCATTAAGCCCGGTGCCTGGATTGTTGTAAGCCCTCTTGCTAATGACAGTTGGTAGGCTCCCTGGTAGCTCAGATAGTAAAGAGTCTGCCTGCAATGCAGGAGACCTGGGTTGGATTCCTAGGTCAGGAAGATCCCCTGGAGAAGGGAATGGCTACCTACTCCAGTATTCTTGCCTGGAGAATTCCATGGATGGAGGAGCCTGGCGGGTGACAGCCCATTGGATCACAGAGTCGGACACGACTGAATGACTAACCCTTTCACTTTCAGTGTTACTCTTAAGGAGGAACTTTGCTGTAAGATTGGGTCTCAGCCTCAAAATAATCCCCTCCGGTTTACTTTTCTTTTTATTTATTTGCTTATTTTTAGCGGTGCTGGGTCTGCATTGCTGTGTGCAGGCTTTCTCTAGTTGCAGCAGGCCAGGGCTGTTCTTCTTGGCAGTGTGCAGCCTTCTCATTGTGGTGGCTTCCGTTGCTGTGAAGCACAGGCTCTAGGCGCATGAACTTCAGTGGTTGCTTGTGGGCTCTAGAGCATGGGTTTAGTAATTGTGGTGCGCGGGCCTAGTTGCCCCACAGCTTGTGGAATCTTCCTGGACCAGGAATCAAACCCATGTCTCCTGCGTTGGCAGGCAGATTCTTAACCACTGGATCACCAGGGAAGTCCCAGTTTAATTTTCACTTGAGCTTAGGAGGCCAGCTGCACCCCGAGAGCCCTGATCATTCAGAGAATGCCCCCACCTCACAAACAGTGTTTAAAACCAGGCTAGGGGCTGGTGCACGGGGATGATCCAGAGAGATGATATGGGGTGGGAAGTGGGAGGGGGGTTCAGGACTGGGGACTCATGTACACCCGTGGCAGATTCATGTCAATGTATGGCAAAACAAATATAGTATTGTAAAAAAATAAAATAAAACAACATTTTCAAAGTTTTAAAAAATAAATAAATAAAACCAGGCTAGGGACTTCCCCAGTGGTTCAGTGGTTAAGACTCTGCACTTCAATACAGAGGGCATAGATTGGACCCCTGGTGGGGGAACTAACATCCACATGCTGCATGGCGTGGCCTAAACAAGCCGAAAAACTGGGCAAGCTCAGCATCTCTGTATGTACAGAAGCTTCTCTGGGACCATTTCTTCAGTCACCAGAGTGACTTGGTGCTGGTGTGTTTGCAGGACTCATCGGATGGACGGGAACCACAGATGAGGAATGCATCATCTCAGCAAATGCTTACCTGGAGTGTGGCTCATCGACGGTGCTGAGGATGCAGCAGAGAAGTTAGAAGCAGAGCTGGCCAGCTGCATGGTTCCCCTGGGAGGCGGACGAGAAAAACCAGTGACCAGTGCAGGGCCCAGCCTCAGGTGACATGAGACAGGCAGCAGGGAGGGGCTGAAGGCTGTGGGAGGAGGGACCACATGGTCCTTACCTGGAGGCATTTGCTGCCTGTAGGAGATGTGGGGGGACCACAGCACCCCACGCCTCATGGACTGTGGTGAACTACAGGGAGCTGTGGGTGGACACTATCCCCAAGCAGCTGGTCTCTGCTCCTGGGCAGTTTCAATGGGCTCAGCAGCACGGCATCTATTTAAAGGAAGCAGATTTTAGGAGTAGTATTGTGTATAGGTTGAATTGTGTGCCCCTAAGAGAGATGGAAGTCATCACCGTCAGTATCTGTGAATTTGACCTTATTTAGAAATAGAGTCTTTGCAGATGACCGGGTTAAAATAAGCTCAGTAGGGTGGGCCCCCATCCTGAATGACTGTGTCCTTGTCAAAAGGAAATGTGGACCCAAGGACAGATGTGCATACAGGAACGATGTGATGTGAAGATAGGAGTCATGCTACTAGAAGGCAGGAATCTACCAGAAGCTAGGAGCATGGCCAGAAGCTAGGAGCATGGCCGGGAGCAGCGTTTTCCCTGTACTGAGGGATGTGAGCCTGCAGGCATCTTGATCTCAGACTTGTTGCCTCCTGAACGGTAGGACAATACACTTCTGTCGTGTAAGCCCATCTGTTTGTGGTGCTTTGTTACTGCGGCCATAGGCAACTTCTACGGTGGAAGGGTCCACACCTTTAACGGTGTTAGTTCCTTTTGCTGCTGTAACAGATGAGCACAACTTATTTTAATATAATACAGAAATTTCTCTCTTACATTTCTCGAGGTCAGAAGTCCTACAATCAAGTGGTCAACTGTCCAGTGCTCCTTTTGGAGGATCTAGGGGAGAATTTCCTTTTTTGCCTTTTCTAGCTTCTAGAAGCCACATGTGTTCTTTGGTTTGAAACCCCTGCTCCCATCTTCAAAGTGCATCCCTTCAACCTCAACTCCAAATCGGAGCCTGTGTTCCAGGCTTTCGCCTCCACGCTGTCCTCTGACTGCCACCTCCATCCCTATATGGCTGGTCTCTAGGGACCCATTGCTTCTTGCCTGTTGGCGAATAAGCACCTAGGTTCCTTTTGAGCCCTCATCATTGAATCTGGACATTCTGGGGCCCCATACCCCAGGGTGGTCTCTCCAGACAGCAGAGACATTGCTGGTCCCTAGCTGAACAGGACCTACTGGTCAGCCAAAAAGCATCTGGACCACAGGCCCTCCTTCCTTCCCTTTCTTTTTATAAGAACATTATATTTGAGATGAAAAGCAATTTGAGTCCCATAGAAAGCGGGATTTTCCAACAGCCAGAGCTCTCAAGGAATAGCGTAGGGTACCAACACAGCTCCTCTGGAGACTGCAGAATCCTGTAGATCTTAAGAGCCTGGGCTTCTGAGTTAAATTGACCTGACAGGATCTAACAGTTGTATGACCTTGAGCCTTACTTTTCTCCCCTATGACCGGAATGATGATGACATGAAGGACATTTCACCCTTCATGAAATGAAGACAATGCCAGGGTCACAGATTTAAATGCCTTCGAGAGAAGTGAGAAAACCAGACCAGGTGGAAGAAACACAGGGCTTTGCCGGTCATCTCTCTTTGGGTAGACCTGGGGACAAGAAACATAGCTTTTATTTATTTATTTTTTAGCTATTGGGAAATTGACAGGGAAAACATTAGTGACTGACTGAGGGAAACTCAGCTTCAGTGTGGGGTTGGATAAGGAGTGGTAGGGACTGTGGAAAACTGATCACAGCCCCTACTGCCTCACAGAGGAGCGGGATGCTCAAGCTTGAGTATGGAGCTAAACAGCTTAACCAAAGTGAAGAGGGACTGAGCCAGCTTGGTCTAGGGCTGGAGTTCTCCTGGACTGTGAAGAGTCAACGTGCTGGCCACACACAGACCAGTTATGTCGGCATCTCTAGTTTAGAACCTGGCATCAGTCATTTTTAGAGCCCTACTCTCGGTGAGTCCCAGTTTTACTTTTTTTACATATTTTAATACATATATATTTATTATTTTAATACAACTTTTAAAGGTTACTTTCCATTTACATTTATTGCAAAATGTAGGCTATACCCCAGTGTCACACAATATATCCTTACACTCAATCCTGTCTTACAGCCAATAGTTTGCACCTCTTACTCCCCTACCCCCGTGTCACCCCCTCCACTGGCAACCACTAGTTTGCTCTCTGAATCTATGACTCTCTTTCTTCTCTGTTATATTCACTAGTTTGTTATACTTTTTAGGTTCCACAAATAAGTGATACCATACAGTATTTGTCTTTGGCTTCTTTCACTTGACGTAATCCCCTCCAAGTCCACCCATGGTGTTGTGAATGGCAAAATTTTATTCTTTTTAATGGCTGAGTAGTATGCCATTGGAGAAGGCAATGGCACCCCACTCCAGCACTCTTTCCTGGAAAATCCCATGGACGGAGGAGCCTGTTGGGCTGCCGTCTATGGGGTCACACACGGTCGGACATGACTGAGCGACTTCACTTTCACTTTTCACTTTCAGGCATTGGAGAAGGAATGGCAGCCCACTCCAGTGTTCTTTCCTGGAGAATCCCAGGGACGGGGGCTCCTGGTGGGCTGCCGTTTATGGGGTCGCACAGAGTCGGACACGACTGAAGCGACTTGGCGGCGGCAGCAGCAGTCCATTATGTGTATGTATAATATATACATATATATATTATCATGTTTCTTCTTCACCTCTTTGTTGTTGGACACTTAGGTTGCTTTCATAACTTGGCGGTTGTAAACAGTGCTGCCGTGAACATGGGGGTCAGTGGTTCCCAGTTTCAGAACCAGTCGTCTGGCAGTAGGGGGAGAAGGCACCGCCGTGGGGGCCAGGGAGAGAGACTCAGGGGGAAAAGGAGTCCATGGTAGGGGTTTGAGGGTGACTGCTATCAGCTGGATCTTCTCCCTGTGACCCCTCACTGTCTTCATAAAGCTTCACATAGCCTAGCATGCCTATTATCATGAGCTTTGGAGGAAAGGGCCAAGTTCAGCATTAAACTGATGTGGGCTACAATGGCTCTTGTGAGTAAGAAGGGCACCGACTGACTGTGGACGGAAGCCCAGAGTCCTTGTGAAATTGTTTAGCTGTGGCTGGTCTTTTGTGGGAAACACTATACATCTTTTCAGAACTCAGACAAAAAGAGTGACAAAATGTACATTTGCAGTGAGAAAGGATCTTTTAAAAAATATCTATTTATTTAGCTGTGCTGGGTCTTAGTCACGGCACATGGTATCTTTGGTCTTCATTGAGGCATGCGAGATCTTTAGTTGTGGCGTACCAATGCTTAGTTATGGCATATGGGATCTGATTCCCCAACCAGGGATCAAACCCGGGCCCCTTGCTTTGGGAGCATGGACCAAAGTCCAGTGGTCTCAGCCACTGGACCACCAGGGAAGTCTCGAGAAAGGATCTTGACAGATTGGAAAATAGGATGATGTCCTTTGGGAGTCACAGAGCAAGTGGCTGGTGAGGCTCCGACAGGAAATAAAAATATCCCAGCCAGCCTCCTTGAACTTGGTAAACTCCAGCTTAAAATTTAACCAAAATTGGCTCAAGGGAGACAAGGATAATAGGCTGTGTGAGAAATGACTGTCAGAAGTTAAATGGAGTGTTTAAAGAGAAAGAGTCCTTGATCACCCCCGGTGGGGGCGGTGGGGAACCATTTGGGAACATTTAATAAGATCATTAAACTGAGGCAGCCGAGCAGACGGATTCATTAGGTTGCATTTATCTGATGAACTTGGCACTTCTGCCAGGTAAATAAAAGTCATCCTTAATAGAATAGAACTTTTGTAGTTGGGGACTGGCCTTAATTTGTTCCGATTCAGATAGACAAGGGCTTTGTTTTGCTCAGTCGTGTGAGGATCGCCCTATAGCGTTTCATTTCCATGTGCTGTAGTGCTGGCCTGGGCTTGTAAAGAGAAGTTTTAGCCAACGTGCATATTTCCATCCATATTTTGTGTACCATAGTGTAGGAGGAGTTGGTTTTATTGAGTGAAATGAGATGTCCTATTGGCAGACTTTAGTTTTATCCCCGTTTAGTGGACAAAGCAAAGAGTGGTCCATTTGGTTGGTTCCCAGGAGCCAAGGAAGATGAGGCAGCAGGCAGTGGCTAGAATGAGGGAAAGGGGCAATGTGATTTAAAGTAATATGTATTTGGTCGTTGTCCCCGTTCCTGTCACACTCCCATACCCCTGACCTCCCTACAGGGGAGGGGGCTAGATATTGAACTGTCATCCATGGCCAGTGATGATCAGTCATGCCTATGTCATGAAGCCTCTGCAGAAATTCTTAGAAAGGGTGCATTTGGGAGAGCATCCGGGTTAGTGAACAAGTGGAGGTCCTGGGAGAGAGGTGTGCCCAGGGAGGGCCTGGAGGCGCTGTGGCCCTCCCTGATACCCTCACCCTACGCATGCCTTCCATCTGGCTGTCCCTGAGTTATATCTCTTTATAGTAAACAAAAAAAGGCGGTCATTTCATCAGTCAGTGCTTCTCTGAGTTCTGTGAACCACTCTAGCAAGTTAACTGAACCCAAGTTGGGTATCATGGGGACCTCTGAACCATAGCCAGTTGCCCAGGTGGCAATCTGGATTTGTGATTTGCATCTGAAATGTGTGTTTTTGGAGGAGTGCGGGGGGAGAGTGCACAGCCTTGTGGAACTGAGCTCTTAACCTGTGGTATCTCATGCGATCTCCAGGTGGTGTCAGAATTGAATTGTCCGACACTCAGCTGTTGTCAGAGTTGCTGTGGTGGTGGTAGGGGCAGAAGACACACTGGGGCAGGGACTGGGCCCTCACCCTCGAAAGGTGCTGAGGGGAATGTGGCTTTAGGTTTGTGGCAAGATGACCCAGGGAGTTGGAGGGAAGCTTGCTGAGAGAGGAGGGTGGAAACAGAGAATGAGAAAGCATGGAGGAGAAGCAGAGGCCTTGTAAGCACACCTCCTCAGGCTGGCCTCGTTGAGGGGAGTGGATTTATTTAACAGGGTTGGAACAGGACACTCTTTCTTTGAATAAAATCAGGTTACCTGCCTGCAGGACTTTCAAGGTTTCTGAACTCAATTCTGAGGAATTAACTGAGCAATTGGTTCATGGAAAATGAGTAGCGACTGGGAACAAGTTGTTCTTTTGAATTTAACTTTTTGGAGCATAGTGCTGGGCCCCCAGCAGGAGATCTATAGATATCTGTTGAGCGAGTAAATGAAAATCATACCACCTGGATTCTCTCTGAGAAGACAAAAAGAGCAGAAATGCTCAGCTGGCAAATTCTATGAATGAATTTTCACAGGTGATAGAGAAAAACTTTGGTTTTCTGTATAAAATGCTTTTTCTGAGCTATAGAGAGGTAGGATTAAAGGCATCTCTGGGCTGGCTTCACACTGACAGAAGGGGAGGATTGTGAGCGAGCGTCCAGCTCCAGTCATGTTGAATGTCGGCTCCACTAGGAAGGAAGCAGCTGACTGCACATCAAGGCTGTGCACGGTTCTGGAAGCTGCTAGGAGTGGCTCTTGTTATACGCACAGAATGACTCATATCACAGCTGAGTCAGGAAATCCGAGCAGCTTTCGGCTGAATTCCGCATACTTTTGAATTGACGGTTAATATTAAACACAGAAAATCTTTAGATGTGTGTTTTGAGAAGATGAGATATAAATTGGCTGTATAAATTCAGATTCACCCTGATTCTAGAGCTACATACCCAATGTGACTTCAGGCGAGTTACCTAATGGAGGGAGGGGTAATGTGTGTTAATTTTCATGGGTTAATTCTCATGGATTAATTCTTAGAAGGTGGGAGCTACTGAGGTTCAGAGAGGCACAGTAATGTGCCTAAGCTCACATAGCTGCTAAGTGCTGGTGCTGAGATTTGAACTCAGTGATGCCCAAAGCTCTCCCTCAGGTTACAGGGTGCTTCAGAAAGGGAACAAGAGGACCCGTGCCTGGCAATTGAAGATGACCTTTTGGTGGAGAGTGTGGGTCAGCCTGTGCAGAAATGCTGCACATGGATTCTGGGACAGTTTTTGTAAGGGGGTTAGAGGGTCCTGACTGGGAGTATCAGGCAGGAGATCCTGGGTCTGATTGTGTAAGTTGTTTCTAGACCTTCAGTCTTAATGAATCTGCGGTTCGCTTAGAGTACAGCCAGGAGGAGATGTGCCAGGGAGAGGTCCTGGTGGGTAGAGCTGATATCAACAGGGTTAGCAGCACGGGAAGGTACTCATGATGTCTGAGCCTCATGTGCCTCCAGCCCTGGGGAGGGAACTCTGGTGGGTGAGCCTGGGGCCAGGGAAACATGGGGTGGAGCAGCAGCAGCAGCCAGTGGGTGTCTGGAGTTGAACTTTAGACAATCAAAACAAGAACCAGCCCTATAGAGCCCAGGAATTGGTTGATGGCAACAATTTTTTGGACACAGGTCAGATTTCCCCTGGGGAGTCCCAGAAATTTGGGATTGGAGGTACATGGTACAGCAAGACCAGGCAATAGCAGAGACAGAGGTGTGAGTGTCTCCTTTCAAGAGGGAAGCTCCAGGTGGTGCCCCTGCCCCATCCAGTGCTGTCTGTGGCTGTCCCTCCAGGAGCACAAGTGGCCGATCCCTAGCCTGCTCTCCCTGCAGAATGCCTGGTGGGGGCCTCTGTCCTGGCCTCACCAGCTGCGCTCCTGGCCTGATCTTTGGTCCTGCCCCTGTGCACACCGCAGGGGCTTCTCCACTTTGGAGGTAGCCACAGGACTCTAGAGTCCTGTGGGTGCCTGGGCACTTGCTCGCATCCTGGGTGCCTTCACTTGGGCTGCCATAACACAGTGCCAGAGATAGGCAGTTTAACACAGACATTTATTTCTCAGAGTTATGGAGACTGGAACCAAGTTCCCAGATCAAGGTGCAAGCTGTTTGGGTTTCAGATGGGGGTGCTCTTCATGGCTTGCAGACAGCTGCCTTCTCACTGCGTCCTCACATGGGGAAAAGAGACAGTGAGCTCTCTGGTGTCTACTCTTGAAAGGACACTGGTCCTCTTAGAGCAGGGCCCCACCCTTATGGCCTCATTTAACCTTTATTGCCTCCTTACTCCAGATAATCCCACTGGGGATTAGGACTTCATAATACAAATTTATGAGTGGGGGACAAAACTCAGGTCAGAGCACTGGGCCCACCAAGCATGCAGGCTGTTCTCCTTGCTTTTCTGTTGCAGGCTGCCTCTGCCTCCTTAGGCTTCTCTGAGGGGCCAGCACTAGGCCTGTCCTTGCATAAACTCCAGCCTCCTAGGGCCAGCCACCAGAACTCTTTAATGTCTGGCACCACCAGATCTCTTTAATGCTCAGGGTGGTCTTTGAGCTTCTACAGCTCAGCAGACATCAGTCAGGAGGGGATGCCTGTGTTGCCTGTGCTCATCCTGCCAGCACCCCCTAGCCTACCCACATGGTTCTCTGGGGCTCCCCGCACTTGACTTGGAAAGGACCCCCTGGTCCCTGCACCTGAAGCAAATTCCCTTCAGAAATCCCCCATCCATAGGTTGTGGCAGGTGATGTGTTTGGCAATTCAATATCTTGTTCAGTCATTTTTGAAATAAACACTTATATAGCATTTTCTAGATGCCAGAAGTTGTTGTAGATGCTTTACACATATTACCTTCTTTAGTTCTTACAAGGAATCTTGTTAGAAATGATAATTAGCCTCATTTTACAGATGTATTGATGGAGGCACAGTGGAGTTAGATAACCGGCCCAGAGTCACGTGGCTTGTGCGTTGCCGCAGCGGAGCTCTGCAGTCAGGGCCTCTAACCACTGTTCTTGTGGCCCCTCAGAGGCTAGGTTGTAGGTGTTAGCACCTGTCTCATGAGTGAGGAAATTGAGGCTCAAAAGAGGAAGTGACTGAGCTGAGTTTTCCCAGCCCATAGATGGCACAGCCTGGAGTCTTAAAGTTGAGGCTCATGACTCCAAGTCTAGTGCTCTGCCCGCGGTTCCCTCATTTGGCTTTTGAATACTTTCAAGCACAATGAAACGTACAGGACACCTTTCACACTGACGGCAAACACGCTTTCCTCCACAGTGGAGGCCTCTGGCATATCATGGGTGGGTTTCCAGAAGAATCAACCCCAATTCCCCACCACTCCTCTGGAGTTCATCCTACACGCATGTCTTTGGAGCTCTTGTCAAACTGAGGCTGGGAGCACCCAGCCACCCATGTCTCCATCTTTCCGGTGCCCCCTGCTGCCTGCCCTCCCCACTCTCTACCCTCCACTGTATTCGCACCACTGGTACTCATGCTCCTCCATCATCAGGCTTGACACTTGGCATGAGTCAGGAGCTCTGGGCCACGCTGGCCGCTCTGACAGGAGCCACCATCGGAATAACGGCACCAGCCTGCTGACTCCTAGAACGTAAATTCCAAGTCACAGATTGCTCCTCAGCCCTCTACTCCTTCACTCTGCTGACCATTTTTTTACATGAAGATGAGATGGACTGATTGCCGATTAACACCCACTAAAGCATTAGCTCATGACTGTCTAAAGGCTTTATATTGCCTAGCATCTGCCTGATACTTTGTAAATATTTGTTGAGCTAATGGGTGAGTCAACCTCCCAGGGACATTTTAACAGAGGATCCTGGAAGATGCCAGAGCCTTCCCTGAAAGCATTAATCTCTGGTGGTGGGATCTTGGACGTCACACCAGACACTGTGATTCAGGGTGTTCAGCTAGGTTCGGCATCCTCTCCTCCCCGTGCCCAGACTCCTCCCTGACCTTAGAGGGGGTGCAGCCACTGAATGAGATCGGTTCATTCATGCTGTATTCATAAATGCATGACAGTGACCTCACGCCAGCACGTGGTAGAGGCCACCAAAGGCCACTCTCATCTGGTTCATCTGATTTGTATGTCAGCTGACTGCCCACAGGCACTTTGTCCCCCAATACCACGGCCTTGGATGTTGATAGCCCTACCCTAATCTCCAGGTGGCTGGAATCCAGACAGCCAGCCTGTCCATCTGGCCATCACTGGCCATGTGTCTCACCCCTATTCCCACACAACACTTAACCACTTATGCCCTCAATTTCCACACCCTCCAACCCACTACACCACTAACACCAAGCCCGCATAGTTCCAGTTGCTTTAATGGGAGAATGCATTTTTCTCCTTGGTTTTCTTGGAGATCAGTTCTCCCCTGCTGCCCCAAGTGCCCCTCTAAGCAGAAGCCTTTATCAAGACTTCCACACCAGCAGTTCTCAAAGTGTGGTCTGTGGATGAGCAGCCGGAGCCTCACTGGGAAGCTTGTCAGATATGCAGATTATTGGGCTTCCCCAGACCAGGGTAGGTCCTGGTGATCCACATTTAGATCCCCTCCACATGATTCTGATACAAGTTCAAGTTCAGAAACCTCTGGACAATCAGTGTTCTTTCCTTTGGGAGGTTTCTGGTGAATCCAAATTTCTTGTTGTTGTGAAGGTTTCAAGGGCAGTTAAGCTTCTGCCAGTAACCTCCCTGTTTAGCCAACAGAACATGGGCTTTGGAGTTAGCAGGCCTGGGTTCTGCCATCTATGCTGCTTATGTGCTAGGCAGCCCTGGAGAGGGTGGTTCACCTCTCTGACCCTCAGTTTCTAACTCAAACAGTATTCTCTAATTATACCTGAAGCTGCTTTATAAAGTGGAAACCCAGGGAGTACGGATCACCGTATGACTTCCAGGCTTCTTCCCTGAGGGGGGCTCAGGTGGTTTCTCTTCTCTCTTCTGAACAGACCTCTGGGTGCTGAAAGCCTGAGTCCCTGATTGACCAGTGTGGGGAGAAGGATGTGGGCATGTTGGAAAACTGGGCTTGGAGACAGAAGCATATGGGGTGTGAGCAGTGCTGGCCAGAAGCACCCTCTGTATTTAACTTCCCATAAGGCAGTTTTCAGGCTTCCCTGGTGGCTCAGATGGTAAAGAATCTGCCTGCAATGTGGGACACCCCGGTTCAATCCCTGTGTTGGGAAGTTCCCCTGGAGAAGGGTATGGCTACCCACTCCCGTATTCTTGCCTGAAAATCCCACGGACAAAGGAACCTGACGGGCAAAGTCCAGGGGGTCACAAAGAGTTGGACACGACTGTGCAACTAACACCTAAGACAGTTTTCACTCCGAACAGTCAGCTAACCCCTACCACCCTACTGAGTTAACAGCACTGTTCATTATTCTGAACTTCTTTTATTTTTGTACCCCTAGAAACAGAAATTTTCCATAATGGTAACCCTACCTCTATACAGTTGATTCTTGAAAAACACAGGAGTCAGGGCACTGACCCTCCACACAGTTAAAAATCTGACTATAATTTATAGTTGACCCTCAGTATATGCAAATTTCTCTGTGTTAGATTCAACCAACCTCAGACTGTAGAACTAGTCAAACTGTTCAAACCATATTTCAGAGTCAACTGTACATTTTCGTTTTGCACACTAGGTATATTAAAAACATTTTCTAAGTTGTTACATAATTCTCACAATTGTCACCTTAAATGGCTCTAGAATATTCCATTAGGTGCACATGTTATAACTTACTGAACTATTTCCATACCATGTATGTTTAGATTGTTTTTAAATTTTTCTTTGTTATTCTAGCATCTTTGGACATTGCACTTTTGGATTCTCAGAAAAAAATTCCATGTAGTGTGCTCATTGGGTCATAGGGTACCAGTAATTTTATGGCTCAAGAAATGTTTCCAAATTACTCTCCAAAATACTCTGCCACTAGTAATATTTGAATTTACCAGTTTTCTTACAACCTTGCCATCATCGGGCATTATTGTTATTTTTTCTTCTTGATTATTTAATCGATGTCATGTGACACACCATAGTTTCTACTTACATGTCTTTGGTAACTGGTGATGCCAAACAGTTTTTTCTGTGGGATTTTATTGTTTCTATTCTCTTTTGGGGAAATTTCCTTCCCATCCCCTGTTCACATTCATCTTCACATTTTAATGATTTATGCCAGCTGTTAATATTGATACTAACTCTTTGATAAGTCTGTCTGCTTATTGATGATTAATAGTTTCTCCCCAGCTCAACCTGTAATCATACAACTCTGTGTACCTCTAACTTAGGATGCTTGGTAAATTCACCATGTTGCCGGAGACTGAGCGTTTGGAATACTGCATGTTTAATTTGCAGTTAAATGAGTTGGCTTACTTCAGTCTGCAGTCTAGGCAGGAGTAGGTTTCTTAGCACCTGACGTCACGGGGCTGGTGCCAGCTCTGCGGCTGGACCTTCTCTCTCCCTTGCCCTGCTTTCCCCTTTGCCTCTCAGTTCTTCTAACTCTAGCCGAGGAGGAGCCAAACAAGCATATCCTCAAGTTGACGTGAGCTTTGCTGCCACCATCAGTCACAGTAAAAGAAATGAGCGAGGGGACTGGATCCCCTTCCCCACCTGTTGGGACACTCCTGTCCCTCCCCAAAGTGTCCTTCCTGGTTCCCTGAGCCCCAAGCAGGGCTGGTTGTGTCTACTCACCACTGCCTGTTAGGTCATGGAACACCGAGAATCAGGCGGAGGTTCTGACTCCCAGGCCACGGGGGTGTCTGGTTGGGGTGTCATCTCTCTGTCCCACATCCTTTTCCCTCTGGGGCTGCCCCAGGCCCTCTGCACCTCCCATCGTATCCTGAGTGTGGGAGAAGGGTCAGGGGGCTACAGTCAGTGGTCGGAGACTTAGGGGTCTGCCCTAGCTTTCCGTCTGTCCTGCTTGTTGTGTGTCCGTTCTCAGGCCCTGAGCAGCCTGAGATCCCGCTCAGTCTTGTGCCCAGTGAAGCTGTGCTCTGCGTTGTTGGCCTTCACCCCTTTCCACTTTCCTTTCTGCCCTGCCCTCCTTGACGTGATGCTTCTAATATCACTGGACCCCAGACTGCTGTGGTGTTTGAAGCTTTTGGCTACATTTAACGACTTCTCCATTTCTTTCCTCACTTTCAACTGCCACTCCTTGTTATTGTCGGCTGCCTCTAATTTCTGCCCCCTCTGAAGTCACTGTTTGTAATCCTCTGTGATCTGGGCTATCGGATAACTAACCTGGTTACAGTTCTGTCTCAACTATGAGTCATGGCTGCGAGCATGCTTGGTGCACGCACTTGGTGCTGCCACTAGCTTTGACTTTGCCAAAGGACCTTTTGGTTCTCTCTTCTATATTCTGAGTCATGTTCTGAAAGCTGAAATTCCCAGAGTAAGTGACACTTCACCATAGGGGGGAGAGTGTGAAAGTGTGGCTGCAAGGTGGGAAGGAGGGGCAGCTGAGACGGGCCCTGGCAGCGCTGCCTGTGTCTGCGAAGCCTGGCGAGTGGGGGCGGGTGGCCCGGGAGGCCCACGCTGGCTCCCTGCAGCACGGGCCCGGGTCAGTCCTCCGGTCACATCCACAGACAAGCAGATACCCTGACTCCATGAACAATCACTTCAGGCCCTCAACTCCAGTCCCGGCACTTGGTGGTGGGTTATCAAGGAACAGTGACTACCAAGGTCGTAGGTCATGAATGGCATTGAGAGGGGACCAGCATGGTTAATCCCCAGATTGCTGCGGGTGTGCCCTGAGGGCAGTCTAGCCTCACCTGCCATTTTCTGTAGCTACTGCTTAGCAACTGTGTAAGCTTCGAGATACAGTACAGTGTCTGCTTGTTTTTCTAGTAAAATTGGATTGGTAAGCACTTTCATATACATGAGCTTGTAAGATCACCAAAATATCTCTAAATGCCAAATATATATATGTATACATCTATTTATCTGTCCATCCATCCACCCATTTAATTTCAATAAGTAGTTTGTGTTATCCTTTTACGATGGAGGCTTTTTAAATACCGCTAATGTAGGTACTTTACCTACATTAGCTCTTTAACCCTCACAGCAACCATGTTACGTGGATAATAGTATTATTTTTTTTTACATATGAGGGTGGTAGGCTCTACCACCTGGGAAGTAATTGTCCCAGGATCACACAGCAAGTAAGTAGAAAGATTGAGATTCAGTGCCAAGACAGGCTGGTGTCAAATAAAGATAAACATTTTTTTTTCCTGACAGTTGGTATAATAGAGTATCAAAATCAATTATTTTAATGACATCCTCTCAGGAGTTAGAATCTCCCCTATTTCTTCCCCAAAGAAATCAGAATAAGGATGCATGGATCTGCCTTTAAATTCCATTAAATAGTGAGATGGGATCAAAGTCTGCTGCAGCTCTCTATGTATAGGGAGAGGGATGAAATGGGTCCAAGGATAGCTGGATTCCTGGGGCCGCTCTGCCCCCCACAGGCCATTGCTGACACCACTCGTCACCCAAGTGCAGCCAGCCCTCTTCTCCTCACTGTTATCTCCCTCCCTTCTTCTCTGGGGGAGCTGCCTGCTGACTACAGCAACAAGCACCCCTTCCCCCTGAACTTCTAAGGCTTGTATCAAGTGTGGATCCATGTTTATTGCAAGGGATAGAATTATAACTTCTTCAGGATGGATTATACCTAAAAATCCTGGGTAATGCCACCATATAGCCCACTTGACTTGAAAAGCGTTTCAGTCAAACATTGTGTGGTGGAGCCAAGATACTGATAAAGTCACAACTTCCCTGCCATCTCAAAGGATCCTTTGCTGCTTGCTTTGGACTCTGGTGATGGAGCTTGTGCTACCGAGTGAACTGGGGCATCTACAGGAGCCAGGAAGTTTAACTTGCTTCCTTTTAAAGGGGAAGTAGCCATGAAGAGGAGCATAAACAGAGAAGAATTACTCGGCCAAGGTGGTGGGTTGAGGTGAGTAGACCAGGAAGGAAATCACTGTGGGTCAGAAACTTGGATATAAGGGTGCAGTGAAGAGATAGACAGAAGGTTTGGTTTTGGTTTTGAGTTTTAAATTTTATTGAACTATAGTTGACTTACAATGTGTTAATTTCTGCTGTAAAGTGATTCAGTTATATATGAATGTGTGTGTGTGTGTATTCTTTTCCATTTTGGTTTATCACAGGGTGTTGAATATAGTTCCCTGTGCTATACAGTAGAATCTTTATTATTCTGTATAATAGCTTGCATCTGGTCATCCCGAGTTCCCACTCCCCACCATCCTGGCCACCTTTCCTCTCCTTTGGCCACCGCAGGCCTGTTTTCTGTGTTTGTGAGTCTGTTCCTGTTTCGTAGATATGCTCATTTGTGTCGTACTTTCCATTCCACAGTGTAAGTGATACTGTGTGGTATTTGTATTTCTCTTCTTTACTTACTTCACTTAGTATGGTCATCTCCAGATCCATACAAGTTGATGCAAATGGCATTACTGCGTTCTTTTTATGCCTGAGTGGTATTTCATCTTCTCCGTCCATTCATCCGTCTATGCATGTTTAGGGTGCTTCTGTTCTTGGCTGTTATAAATAGTGCTGCTGTAACCATAGGAGTGCACACATCTTTTCAAATTATTATTTTGTCTGGGTAAGAGGAAAGGTTTCTGAACAGGAGTTATAAGAGCTTCAGAAATAAATCAGGGTGAAGAAGGGTTCCCCCATGTTTTGATGGGTACCATACAACAGAATGCCCTTCTGGAGGTTTTTAAAGAGATTTCTGTAAAGGTTAAGTCAGTAAATATTCACCTTTTCACAACAATCCATTAGTTTAACACAATCAAATAAAAAACAAAGGGAAAACCTTAATAAATTTATATCTATATCTATATATATTTTTTAACAAGTAAAAGGAACCATAAAGTCAATACCAAACAGGTTACTTCAAGGGGTAAACTGGGTTTAGGGGGTGGGTGAAGTTTTTCTTTCAACCTCCTATTTGGTTTGACTTTTTACAATACCATGTTCTACTTTTTTCTTCTTTTTAATTTTTTTTTTTTTTTTTTACTGGTGAAATAGCTGTAGACTTACAGGAGAGTTACAAAGAGAGTTCTCATACACCCACCACTCAGCCTCCTATGATGTTAACATGGTACATTTATCAAAACTAAGCATTAATCCTGCAGCAAGGCTGCTAAGGAGAACACAGGGACTCAGATTTCCCCCATTTTCCTGCTAACATGCTTATTCTGATCCAGGACCCCGTCTGGGATCATGCGCTGCCTCTGGTCCTCAGCCTCTACCAGTCTCCTGTGACCTTGACCACGTTGGAAAGCGCTGGTCAGGCATTTCGTAGAGTGTCCCTCAGTTTAGGCTTGCTGTCTCCTCCTGTTAGATGGATGGTGGTGATGGGTTTGGGGAGAGAAGGCCGCAGAGCTGAGTGCCCTTCCAGTGCCTTCTGCCAGGGTGCATGATGCGGGCGTGTCTGTTCCCGCTGAAGCTCGCCTTGGTACATGGTGTCTGCCACTTCTCCACTGCAAGCTTGCTGTTTCTCCCTTAGTGAATAGTAAATAGCTGGGGGGCTGTTCTCCGAGGTTCTCGAGTGCCCTGTCTCTCCTTCATCTCTCGTTCGCTAGCCTTCGTATCCCTTGTGGGCCTTGCAGCCACTTTGGCTGTTGCAGTGCTCGGATGGGGGCCTTCTGTTTCCCCCATTCCTTCTCCATTTGTCAACTGGAGTTCTTCTGAAAGGAAGTGTCATCACTTCTCTCCCATTTATTTATTTATTCAGACTTTTTAAATATGAGTTTGGGCTTATGGACATTGTATTTATTTGTTGGGTTATAGTAAAATATTACAGCTACTTCTTTTATTGCCCCATTTGTTCCAGGTTTGGCTGGTGGGAGCTCTTTCAGGTTAGCTCTTGTGTCCTCTTGACATAATATACTATTTTTATAAATTAAACAGTACAGCAAAGTACAGATAATTAAAATAGCTTTTCAGCTGCTTTCTATTATGTTGAACCAGTGTTCTATTCGAGTGGGAGAGGCTGCTGAGACCAGCCATTAGCAGCTCAGCTTTATTTGAGTTCCTCAAACAAACCTTTAACAGGTCCGGATGGAATTTTTTCTTCCTTTTTTTAATAGGGTACAGTTCTCTTCTGCTATTGTGCTAGAATATAGAAGCAGGAATTTACCTAGCTTATAAACAACTGAGATAGTTTTTTAAAAGTCTAAACAGAGAATGACAGAAACTTAATGTTGTTGAAGAGAATCATGAAAACCATGAATCCTGAGTGTTGCCAGAGTGTTTCTTAATTTGGAGAAAAAAATTACAAATAAATTCCAGGGCATTGTTTTGTCTGATTTTAATGGTCAAAGGCTGAAAAGAGGACTTCACCCAGGAAATAACATTTCAGGTTAATTCATCACCAGTAAAGGGAAATGTTCTTGTTGCTTGTTTATGCATGCTGTGCTGTGGTCCTTAGCACTGGAGACACCCCTTACATTGAGAATCTCTCTGAAGCATTGCCAGAATTCTTTGAGGTAATGAGCTTAGCTAGGAAAAATAAAAAAGATTTGGCGTCTCTTGACGCCATTTTAGCAGTGCTAGGTTCAAGATCAGCATCTGGGACAAAAATCCAAGGGAAGATTTGTATTTTAGGATGTCTAAACACTGCCTAGTATGTGAGTGGAAAATTCTGTGAGGATAGCTTCAGACTGGCTGTTCAGGTAGCCAGCTGGTGAAAAAGAGTTTGTTAAAACATCAGGTTATCTCTTACCTTTTTGTGTGAAGATTTGAGCCCTAATCGCAGAACATCAAGATTCATTTTTTTTGCCAAAAGGATTAGCCTCAATGAAATTAATGAAAGTCACAGTCACCCTATTTTTGGAATACCCAGGGAAAGACTTTTTCAAACTCGAATTTCAGTTTATACAGTTGTGCCTTGATACCTCCAAGGTGTTTGTTCCAGGATCCCTGACTGATATCAAAATGTGCAGATGCTCAAGTCCCTTATATAAAATGGCATAAAATTGGCATATAACCTGTGCACATCCTCCTGTAAGTCATCTTTTAACTCTCTCTAGACTAGCTACAGTATCTAACACAATGTAAAAGCTATGAGGAGAGTCGCTAGTGTGTGACAGATTCAAGTTTTGCTTTTTGAAACTTTCTAGAATTCAAAATTTTCTTTCAATCTTTGGTTGGTTGAATCTGTGGATGCAAAACTTGCGGATATGAAGGGTCAACTGAACACATCTTTTCTGATATTGTGGCTGAAGAGCACATTTGAAACTATAAGGACACCTTTCTCAGCAGCCTTCATTCTTTGCCAGATCTCCCAGAGGTATTACTGGAACTCAAGCTTGACTTAGCGGCAAAGACAACATATACCCACCTCAAATTGAGTGGTGAGGTAAATATTCTCGCTCACTTTCTGAAAACAAGCCAGCATTTGTTGTACATTATTTTCCCTGTTTTGTCAACATAAAAAAGTGGCATGCAACAGCCTTGATGTTGGAATGAATCTTGGTGATGTTTTAGCTGCCACTATTGACCTAAGAGAGGAAAGCTGGGGCAGGCAAGCAGATTGGTAGCATGTGCATAAAATCAAGGTTCAATTTACCTTTTAAGGAAAAATAATTTTGATCTAAACTTTCCATAGCCTTGGTTTGTTTTTAGTAATGATATATAATCTGTTTATAGATTTTAAGTAACATTAAAGAAAGCAGGGGGGTTGGGATTTTTGGGGGGAGGTATTTAATGGAAAGGTGTGCATGGGTTGGAAGCTGAGATTCCCATAGAGATCTCTGTGGTCTTGCCCTGCTTCTGACATTCGTTGAGAGTTAAGCTTCTTCTTCCTTTTTTTTTTTTTTCGCTTCTTAGCTAAGATTTGTCTCTAAGTCAGAATGGCTTTCCTTTTAATTGGGGGATGTTGTAGAAGTTGCATTAAACTTCAGTTTCCACTCCCTCTTGCTCCTCCGGTCTTCTCCCCCTTCCTTCACCTCTTCCTTTCCTTCGTCTTCATCATCTTCCCTCCTCTCCAGTGCCTTTTCCTCATTCATCTTTCTTCCTCTTCTTTTTTTCTTCTTCCTGTTGTAGCAACTGAAATGCACCCAAACTGAAGTGCTTGCAGTTAGCGTCTTGCCCTTTTGACAATAAATGGTCCAGGGCATTGACACAGAAGGGTTTTCTCGGTTGAATGTGGAGCAGAATATCTGTCAGAGTAGGAGTGGGGAGACGAGACGAGTGGGGAGACGAGACGTGTAGGTGGCGGGGATCTGCATGTGTGGGGCCCTTCTTAGGGGAGGCATTTGTAAAGGTGGGTCAGCAGGTGCTAGATGCCAGGGAGAATCCAAATTCAGTGTTTTTATCATTCACATCCAGAAAAGACTTCTTGGAACTGGAAGATGTCTTTCTTGAGAAATGTTTCAGAGTTGGATGGATGTTGATCTTGATAACCTGTCCAGGTTGTCTTCTGGGTGCCTTAATTTGCTTTTCTGTGAAATGGGAGCATTGATCTTGGCTTTTTCCAGCAGGTTCCTGACCCATTCTGGGTCAAGGGAGGGCAGCCTGGGTCAGAGGCCACAGCATGGGAAGGAGCCAGGGTGCTTGGGCTATAACCAGGCTCTGCTGTTATCTGGGTGTGTCATTGTCAGTGTGCAGATCGCTTCTGAAGATCTCAGTTTCCTCATCTGTGAAATGGGAAAGTTTGGTTTCTCAAAATGGGATGCATTAACTCAATTCAAAATTGTGTCCCCTCTTTTCCCCATGCTCTCAGCCCTGACACTTAGCACTTTTGGCTCTATGTTTTTTAAGAGCAGGGCCAACCATAGCATCTAACAAAAAGCAATTTCTCAGAAATACTGTTTAATGAATGAATGTATGGATGAATGAATGCTTATAATCAGGGCCGCCAAGTGTGGCTGGGCTTTACACAACTCCAGGGTAAAGGGACACCTCAGTTCATGAAGACTGCGAGGGGAAATCGTGACCCAGGAGTTGTGTGACGTGGTGGCCTGCTCCCAAGGGACAAGCATTTCACGACCTGAGATTGCCAAGGAAAATGTGAGGCTCTTGGAAGATGTGTTTTCCTTTATGCCTCTCTGCCTAGTTTCATTTTCTGGAAGCTGCAGAGCAGCCACGTGTGTTCTCCATCTCTCTCGCCTTACAGAGTCACTGGTCTTGAGTGTATTCTGGTTAGCAGCAGCTGTGGGGCTACATGACCTGCTAAGAACCTGCAGCTGGACGTCCCCGATCAGCAGACCCTTAGCCCTAACAGAACCAGAAGAACTTATGACATAATCTGATTCTTCACTTTCTTCTTTTAGAAGCTGTATTTTGGAAGCTAAAGAACCAAAGAATCTCTCACTTTCTAATCCAAGAAAATATTGATGCTTCAGGCAGAAAGCAAATTCTTCCTTTGTCGAGTGTATTTAAAAGAGAACAAAACTTTCTTAGAAGATGCATAATTGTTATATATTTTTTACGAGTTCATCTGTGTGCCTTTTGTAGTTACCTCATGTGTCCCAGCGGTACTCATGGGGGCCCCATCCTTGGAAAACACTTGTTAAGTTGTGGACATCCCTGTGACTTTGGATGGAGGCGCTTATCACTTAACAGAGTCATACCGCCCCCTGGTGGACATCCCTGCTCAGATCGACCGTGAAATTCTTGGACTTGACTGGATTGGAAATCGCCTTTCCAGCCACACTGCTGTGGTTCCTGCTCCCCACGACCTTCTTAATTTTCCCTGTGTTTTATGTTGTTTTCTGTTTATTTCTCACAATTTAACCGATGAAGCTATCAGAGGACAAAGAATGAAGGGAGGGTGGTAGACAGAAGTCTGGACCCAGAGTTAAGAGTTTTGGCTGCAGGCATTTCTCCAACTCAGCAGGTGGCATTGCCAATCTGCCTGATGTCTGCTGTTCTGCAGGTCAGAGGCGCGGGGAGAGGTGAGTCCCAAGGCTCCTTGTAGCAGCATAATGCAGTGTGGTGGTGTCTGGTCAGCCTGGGTTCACCTCTGAGCTTAGAACTTGAGTTCAAGTTACTTCAGCTCCATGAGCTTCAGCTTTCTGATCTGTCACCTGGGGATAACGACGATATGGCCGTCCTGGGCATCATGGGGAGTATCAGACAGGAAACACATGCAAAGCCCCAGCTCTGGGCCTGGTTAGCCTGTTAGGATGCTCAGTTTGTGGCAATGGCTGTTTTCCTTCATGCCTCTATGATCTTCCAATGATTTGGTCCTGAAAGGTTGGCTGCTGAAGAGAGCAAGTCAGTTTCTAAAGGAGAATAGGAATAGTAGCACAGTGCTTATTTAGCATTTGGAAAGATTCTAACAGGATTTATTCATTTTTGTTTTTCAGTGGGTAGTAATTTGTTTCAAGAAATGGACTCAGAGCCACCCATTGTCAACCACATGGATGTCGTCACATCCCATCTATGAATGAAGATGCGGTCAGAGACCAGGGTCAGTGATGTAAGAAATTACATTCACCTGAGCCCCCATCAGGGGAAGAAGATTGGTGGATAATGGTGTTCTCTACCTTTCACATCACAGCTAAGACTCTGCTCCCTATTACAGAGCAGAGCCAGGCAGTCTGGCCCCTGTGCCCAGCCTCCTCCTCCCTCTGCATTTCTGTTGTCTCTTCTGTTTTGCTGACACATACAGTACTTACTATTTATGTGCTGGCCTAAGTACTTTACAGGAATAAAGTAATTTCATCCTCTGACCCACCATGTGAGCTAGTTCCTGTTATACCCCTTTTACAGATGGGGAAAATGAGGCTCAGAAGAGAATTCTGTGCCTTGCCGTAGCCACCAGCTAGTAAGAGGCAGGACTGGACCCAGCCTGCTCTCTTCCTTCTCCTTGATCCTGCCTCCCTTTCTCACGTCCTTGCATGGCTAAGGGTCCCGTGGGCTTGGGGGAACCAGTAAGTTTCTTTATTACCTGTCAGCTTCTTCACAGTTTCTCTTAGTAGTATCACTGTGGGTCCTGGTATCCAATGGGAGGCACCCCACAAGGAGGGACCAAGCCAGGGCTCTGAGGACGCTCGGTCCTGATGTTTGCCATCAGGAAGGCAGAGTGACACCAAGGTGGCCATATCGCAGTCAGCGCGTGCCTCTTAGGTTCCGCTGGGGGTGGTTCTCCCTGGGCCTCTGGTGTTTCCCGTGGCTGGTGCCTCCCCATCTGTCCTGTTCTCTGGACTGTCTTTACCAGGATGTTTGTGCAGCAGACAGCCTCGCTAGAAGAGAGGGTCTTCCTCTGGAACAGAGAGCTTACTGCCCACTGTGAAATATTTGGGTTTCCTTAGCTCAGTGTTGTTCTCTATAATGCAACCCACTGTGTGTACAGGCGTTAACGTGGTTCTCTTTATGTGGTCCCGTGGGGACTGAGCTTCCCTGGTGGCTCAGATGGTAAAGAATCTGCTTGCAATGTGGGAGACTCAGGTTCAATCCCTGCATCAGGAAGATCCCCTGGAGGAAGAAATGGCACCCCACTCTAGTATTCTTGCCTGGAGAATCCCCATGGACAGAGGAGCCCGAAGAGCTAAAGTCCATGGGGTCACAAAGAGTCAGACACAACTGAAGTGACTTGGCATGGCACGACATGGGGCCTGGGGCTTAGGAAACTGGGGCAAAAATGCTACACTATTGTTGTGAGTGATAAAGTTCTGTGTCTCTGATCCAGGAGTCTCCTGTCTTCTGGCAGCATCCATGAAAATGTGAGGCTAACCAGTGAGCTGGTAAGTAGGCACGTCTTAGACCTTTCACGGGTTTTGAGGTATTCTAGACTATGACTTAGAGGAGGCAAAGGTTCGGAGTTTTAAAGACAAAATCAGCCTCAGCTCCTGCCCTTAAAAGGGGTGGAGGGAAAAAGACCCCTGAGAGTATAACACAAGCATTAAAAAGGTGGATGCTTTCTGAGTAGGAAAAGCAAAGACTTTCAGAGGATATAGCCTGTGGGTGTGGCTTAAAGGAGGCAGAGGATTTTGATGGGCTCAGAAGCTGCACAAGGGCATTCCGGGCAGAGGGAGCAGGGCAAGCAAAGGAAGCGGGGATGAAAGCCAGGGTGAGCTCAGGGGACCCAATGCGGCCCTCAGGAGCGGTTGGACGGCTGCACTCAGCTTCCTCTGCCTTCTGGAGTCCCCTTCTCCACCCTGCTGTCTGCCTGGGAGGCGGCCAGCTCCTTGACTCTGGCAGAGTTGGCTGGTGGGAGGTACCAGTGGGAGGTCAGGCAGTGAAAGGAGATTGAGGTTTAGGTTATGGATCTTTCTGGCACAAAGTCACTGTTCCTCTCCTGAGGCTTCTACCCAGCTCTGTGCCCGTGGCTTCCTCTAGACCCTGTCTGTCCTTGCCCTTTCAAACCTCGTGGGTAGTATCAGCTCCACAACAACTAGTCAGACCACACTGACCGTGTGGTTCCCCCGTCAGCCCCCTGTGAAGAGTCATCCCCCTGGGAACACACACTCCTTCCTAACCCGATTTGAGTGGGCCGGTCTCCCTCTTGGGACATGACTGATAGAGCGGCCGAGGGGGACAAGGATGTTAGGTCCCGTCGTGGAGGGAGTGTCATGAGACCTGACCAAGAATGGTCTCCAAGTTTCACCTAATCAACCTCCATTCTTCCTGTAAAGTCCACTCAGGTGACCCCATCCCTGGAAAGACTCCCAGGGCCCTTGGGCTCCCCCAGTCCCTGGCCTTGATCGGCGGCATTTCATCTGCCACCTCCCGTACCACCCCCACTGTAGGTGTTTAGTCGATTTCCATTTCTCTCACAGTGCATGCAATGGATGTCTGCTGAGTGAATGAAGAAATGTATGGATGGATGATGTGTGGACAGAGGGGTGAATATGATCCTATGTCATTGAAGGTTTGGGAACAGGGGAGTGATAGGAACAGAGGCACAAATGTAGCCTCTGCCTTCTCCCTGGGAAGAGAGCATATGGGCATGTGATACCTCTAACTGTCAAAGACCACCTCTGCAGAGGTGCCTGGCACACATACAGTGGCTGTGACAGGTGGGCAGACAGGAAGATGCTCACCCTGCTCTGGGCGGGGAGAAATCAAGGAAGGCTGCCTGGAGGAGGTGGAGCTGGAGCTGGGCACTGTAGGGAGGTGTCTTAACTCAGGCTGCTAGGACAGAATACCGGAGACCGGGTGGCTTAAATAACCAACGTTTATTTCTCACAGTTCTGGAAGCTGGGAAGTCTAAGATCAAGGCACCGGCCCATCTGGTGCCTAGAGAGGCCCTCTTCCTGGCTGTGTCCTCACTAGGAAGAAGAGGCTCTTTGGTGGTTCCTGTTAGGGGACTGATCCCATCAGGGGGCTCCATCTTTATGAGCTAATTGCTTTGCAATCACTATCACATTGGGGGTTCAGATTTCAACATATGAATTTGGGGGAAGCATGGAGACTGCAGGGTAGGAGGAGTCAGACTTCCTAGGGTCTTGAACTAAGGAATTTGGAATTTATCTCAGAGGCACCAGAAAGCCATTGAAAATGTCCCAGTGCAGTTCCTTACTTAAAACAAAGAAAACCAATGAAAATCAGGCTGGAGGAAGGAGGGTCAGTTTCAAAGTCAGGCAGACCTGAATCCGGCTTTGCCGATATTCACTGCGTGACCTTGCGACAAGTTCGTTCACCTCTCCAAGCCTCAGTTTCCTTTTCTAGAAAATGGGACTTGTAATAGTTACGCCCTAGGACTGCTGTGAAAGGATGATAGAATGAAAGCAACATGCCCATCAGGGTGCTTTGTGTGTGGAAAGTCTGGAAGATGATAAAGATGGTGATTCCTACTGCAGTCTTTTTGTGTTTTGTTTGGGGAACTAGCTTTGACAATCATACGCATTGTTTGCAGGGGTTTCAGCTGTTATGATTGTGGATAATAGAAGGAGGAATCATGCAGCCATAGAACTCTTTTTCTGGCCTGAAATAATTAGCTAGTGGCCTATTATTACCACTATCTGGGGGCTTGACCCTGGGGCCTGGCAGGGGCTTGTTTTTACAGCCTGAAATAGTCTGGCATTTGCCTTTCCAGCAGGCAGGCTGCCAGGCCAAAGAGTGTGTAACCACCCAGCCTAACAAAACAAAACTATTTTTACCTTGGGGGGCCCAAGAATGCACCATGCAGTTCGCAGGCCAGCCCCACCCGGCCCGGCGGCGCGAGCCAGTCGCCAGCGCAGGCCGGCTGGTCTCCTGCAGGCGTCAGTGGGCCCCGTGGGGACCAGTTTCCCTGGCAGGGAGGCAAGTGTCCTAGAAAGTCCCAGAGTGGCCCACCCACCTTCTCTCAGCTGGGAACTAGGAGACCAGGATTCTCACTCGGAGAGATTCTGGAGACATCAGGCAAAAGACAACAGAAATAGATGAGATATCACCCAATCTAATAGGAATCAAAGCAGTACTACTGCAGATAGTAATGCCTGCCACTTGTTGACGTTCTGCTGGGTCTCAGGCTTTCCAAGCATCATCTCTTATCTTATAATATCATAGGGGTATACTGTAATATCTCTATGGGGTATGGCCCCCACTTTTCTGATGTGGAAACCAAAGCTCAGGGAGGTTAAATATCACTTGTCCAGGGTTAACCAGATAGGAAGTGGTTTGCCCCCAGGCTGCTGGCTGGGCTGCATGGTGGGCGCTCCTCTCACCTCCCTTGTTACCGGCCCTTGCTGCCGGGGGTTGGGAACGGGGAGGAGCTGGGGAGCTAGTCCTCGTCCTGGTCTTCCCCTGACCCAGACCTCACATCAGTGGCTCCTTCGTGCCTTGAAGTTTTTATGGAGAGACTAATGCTTGTGCTCCTGGCCGTGTAGGGCTGTGAGAACAGGGGGAGGATAGAAAGGTTTAGCAAGTGACAGCAACATGTTGATGTCAGCCCAGAATGCCCCCACACTGAGGGCGTGCAAGTCACCGTGGCTGAATCTCCAGTGAACTGGGGTTGAGGGGCCCGGGTCAGAAACCTCCAGGCTACCCCAGAGAAGTCCAGAGAAGGCTCGTCTTACTCCTTCCCTCTTCTGTTTTTCACTTCCTCATACCCTTTTCTCTCTTCCTCTTTCTTTCCTCATTTTCCTTTCTTTTCTCCCCGACCCTTCCCTTCTTTCTGTATCCTGGTAGGATGTAGTGGAATGGCCTGCCAGCAGACAGACTCCTGGAGTAGATGTGGCAGCATGGTCTCTGGAGTCTGCCTTTGTTCCCCCTTCCCAGCCATCTACTTCTTCCCATCCTTCGGTATACAGCTCCAGCCTCCCCTCTGCCAGGCAGCCTTTTCTGACTTCTTTCACGTGGGTTCCCTTCCATCCGACCTCCTGTCATATCCACGCTCTGTAAATACGGGGCACCTCAGTGGAAGTGACTTCTTAGTGATAAGAGACAGTTCAGGTGTCCATGCCGAGTCTCTCCAACTGGAGGGTAGGGGCTGAATCTTACGTTTCTTTATGTCACTTTACATTACTCCTCTGCCCTCAAACCTTCAATGATTTCTTACTGCATCAGGGTCAAGTATTCATCTATTTATCCATCAATCTGTCCATCCATCCTTCCATCTACCCACCCATTGTTCATCCATTCACTCATCTGTCTATATAGCCACCCATCTATCCATTCATCCATCCATCTATATACCTGTCCATCCATCCATCCATCTACGCATCCATTCTTCCATCTGCCCACCCATCTGTCTCTCTGCTCACCCATCTGTCCACCCACTCACCCATCTGTCCATCTACTCAACTACCCATCTGTCCACCCATCCGCCTGTCCATCCATCCATCTACCCACCCAACCATCCATCTGCCCACCCATCCATGTACCCATTCATCCATCTACCCACCCATCCAGTCATTGACCCATCTGTCCATCCACTCATCCATTTATCTACTCATCTGTCTATCAACCCATTCACCCACCCATCTATCCATGCACCCATTCATTGAATACTTACTGAGTCTAGGGTTAGAGATGTGGAGATATATTAGCCTGTACCAAGGAGTCTTGATAAGGAGGGAAGCAATTACAATGTTAATTGTATTGGATGTAAGGATGATAAATTTTATGAATAAGAAGGTTGTGAGAGTCAGAGAAACCCATACTCTGCCACTTCTCACCTGTAGGACTTGGTCAAGTCAGTTCCTTCCCTGGGCCTCAGTTTCCTCATCTCTACAATGGGAATAGTGGTGGTTCCTCTCTCACTAGGTTGAAGTGAGAACTCACTGTGCTGATGCGTGTGAGGTGCCTGGCCCTCGCTCTTTTTTTTTTCCACATTAGTTCCTCACAGGCAGGGGCATGTGGGGGTGTGATCACTGTGGAGAAGCACTATCTGCCGGCTGGTCCAGGGGAGCTGAGAGTATGGGAATTCAAATGATCCGTCATCAAGCAGGTTTTGGGCACTGTGGTCCCAGAAATGCTCTGAATCAGACTTCAACTTGATCAGTCTTTTTTTATTTCTCTCCTGCCTCTGATCTGTAAAATACATTTTTAGGGAGAGAGAGGGAAGTTTCCCCTTTCCCTGGACGAGCCCCAAGCCTCACCTCACAAGCAGAGAAACTAAAGCCCATAGCAGGATAGCAGAACCTGCTGGGGTCACGTTTAAGGTTCAGATCCAGATTTCGGTTCATCTTGCTTTTGCTCTTGCGAGGAGGCAGAGGATGGCAGAAGCCCCAGGGGCCAGCTCTTTGCATCCCCCGATTCCCCCATTTTCCAAAGGATACTCCTTGCCACCTTGGTCTGCATGCACCATTCCACAGCTCCGGGAACCGCTTCAGTTTCCTTGGAAGCTTTGGAATTGTGTCTTCCCAGTGAATGGGGGGAGAATGCCTTCTCTGTTGCGCAGCAGCCCAGCTACCTGAACAGAGGAGCCCTGGGTTCTGGGCAGGAATGGTGGCAGTGTGTTCCAAGAGGTTTCCCGGGTGCTACTGAAACAAACGCTAACACTTGTCCTGGGCCAGGCCTTTTGTTCCCTTTCCTGTTAGACTTGTTGATGGGAAATGAGCCTTTGGAGATGAGAAAGGGGGAGGGTGTGTATTGCCAGAGCTGTGAGTTTCTCAGGTCTGAGCCTGAATATGAAGCCTGAATATGAAGCAAGTTTTGAGATTTGTACTTATCCAAGCTTTCTCTCTCTTAAAATTTTATTCTTTTTACCATTGCTGAAATGGGACACAAATTATTATTAAACAAAAGAAACAAAACCAACTTGTTTTTTTATAATGGCACAGGTTTATGTTTAGTTAGAAAAACAGCCTTTGAAAATGCAATTTCCCCTGCTCCATGATAGTTCCAGGGGAAGGAAAAAAGTGGGGAAATCTGAACAATCCCCCAGTGTCCTGAACTTGAAAAAAACCAGAGTGTACTTTCAGAACCTCTGTCTGTGTCCGTTTGCCTCTCCCACCTCCACCGTTAATCAGGGATCCAAGTCTTGTGCTTTAGAAACTCTCAAGCGTTAAGTTGAACAAATGCTGGATGGTTATGAGGCTGTATCATCAGGCTGCCCAAGTTTCTCTAAACAACGGAACAGCAGTGTTTTCTCTCTGCACCATCAGCTCCAAATGTCAATCCGAAAACTGTCCCGAGGCATGATTTGGGATTCCACGAAGTTTGTGTGCACAGCTAAGTCCAAGTGAATATTTTCAGGGATATGAAGTAAAGATAGTGCAGATTCTTGGGGCAGGTATGGGAGGTCAGGGAGGCATACTGTTGGCACTGCCTCTGCCATGCCCTCCCTGCAACCTTGGGGAAACCACTCACTGTAACCTTGGATAGTCTGCTCACTCACTGTGACCTTGGAGAGGTCACCCACTGAAACACTGAGGTGTTCACGTTTCCCCCCGAGCCCCAGCACCTTGTTTCCCTGTCAGAAATGGAATAGTTACAGCAATTCTGTTTCTAATCAGTTTACCCTGTGGAAATATGTCAATCCAGGCATATGTACAAGGACTTTTTAAAAATTATATATATTTTTTGTAATTGCAAAAAATAGGAAACAATTTTAGAGTCCATGAAGAGGAGAATGGTTGAATACATCACAGTACATTCCTACAGTGGAATGCCAGGAAGTGTTAAAGATGGATGAAGTTGAGATGCCAGGGATAATTCTTACAAATGTAACATTAAATAAAAGAAGCCAGACACAAATGAGGTCCAAATCATGAAAGCCCCAGCCATGCTAATGTGATGATATTTGGAGGTGGGACCTTGAGGAGGTGATTAGTATTCAGTGAGGTCATGAGGCTAGAGCTCCTGATGGGGTTAGTGTCCTGGCAAGACGAGACCAGAGAGCTTGTGCTCTCTCTCTACCATGTGAATATCTCTCTACCATGCGAATATACAGCAGAAAAGGTGGCTGTCTGCGTGTCATGGAAAGAGTCTCACCAAAGCCCACCATGCTGGCACCTGCATCTTAGACTCCCAGGCTCTGGAAATGTGGCAGATAGATTTCTGTTGTGTGAGCCTCCAGGCTAGTTTTACGGCAGCCTGAGATGACTAATGTACGTCCCTGTAGTATGAATTCAAGTGCATGAAGTTCAGTAACAGGCACACTGAGCTTTGGTATTACAAGTCAGGGGAGTGGTTACCCAAAAGAGGCACAAGAGGGCTTTAGGATCTGGTCCTGTTCTGTCCTTCATCTGACTTGTGGTCACATGGGTGCCTCTACTTTGTGAAAATTCACTGAGCCTTGTGTTTTAAATTTGTACATTATTATGGTGCGTGTTTTATTTAAATGAAATTCACATAAAGAAAAAAACCCCGCCCAATTAAAAATGATTATCAATAAGAGCAAAAGGCTCATGAACAATATTTCAGTCATTTCTCTGTTACTGGTATTGAGCCCAGTGTCTGGACTTAACCAGGGGGTATGGGAGGGTCAGGGGAAAGTGAGAAGGGTGCAGCTAGAAAAGCTCTGGGGAGTTAGATTGAAAATTTAGACTCTGTTCCATGGGTGACAGGAAGCCACAGAAGATTTGAAATAAGCTCGTGAAGTGTGGCAGAAAGGAGCTTTCAATACTTCTCCGTTTTTCCCTTTCTTCCATCTTGCCTTCCGGGAAGAGGGACTCTGATCAGTATGAGTAAAAGGCAGAGCCTTGGTAGACCTCACAAGCAGGAGGTTTTGTTGCGGGGCGCGGCCACTATTAGCGACACAGAGGTTTGCTGGCCTTATGGTTGTTTTATTTGGAGGAATCCAGGGTCTTGTGGCTGTTTTATTTGGAGAAGTCTAGAGCCAGTGAAGCCCTTTCCATTCCAGATCCAGAAGGTTGCCGAGCCCTTCCCAGAGCACCTGAGACCATGCGGTGTCAGGGAGGCAGCGGGGCAGAGGCCGGGGATCAGGGGAGAAGAGTCCAAGGTGGGTGGGGTGGGTGACTCAGCTGGAGAAGGGAAGAGTATTTTGCAGCTTTGTCTGGGACCTGAGCTACTCAGGATCATCTTCTCACGTGGTTTCCCTTCTGGGATCTGGTGGTGGTCACCTCACTCCCGGGGTCATCGAGGAGCATGCGCATAGTGTAGACCCACGGCCGCTGGCTGGTGCTGCAGAGCAGGTGAGAGGGGGCCCGGGTCCCAGGATGGAGGGGTAGTGGCGGCTGGGATGAGGAAGGTGTCCGGAGATGGGGGGAGGAGAGATGGACAGTGGGTGTCGCGGGCGAGGAGAGGCAAAGTTGAGGATAACTAGAGGTTTCCAGTTTGTGTGGCTGCGGGGTGAGTGTGGGGATGGTGAAGCCACTGGGCCAGAAGAAGCTGAGGAGGGAAGGGCTGGCCTGGGGAGGAAGGTGATTAGATTGGGGTCGTGGCCACAGGTCCGTCCTTGCTCAGAGTAGTGTCTCCAGCTGACATAAGGTAGGAAGCCCAGTATCAAGGGTAGGAGAAATCATTTCTGCCACTTTTGGCTTTGAGGGAGGCGCCCTGGTGTATTTTATGGCTCTGGCACCTGCAGAGGTCTCTGCCAGGGTCAGAGCTTATCACTAATGATGAGTGAAAAGTACTCGATTCATGTGACCCACTCTGCTCCTAACTCCCCCAATTCCTGTGCTCCACGCTGCTCGCAGCTCCCCGCATGGCCTGAAGAAGCCACTTCATGTCTGGGGACCTCAGGGTAAAATGTGAGGGCCTCTCTGTCATGGAAGAGATCCTGGGTGCCAGCTTGCTTCTTCCTGCCACGTGACCCTGGGCAAGACCCTTCCCTTACCGTGGCCTCAGTTTCCCCATGTGTATGGTGGGGAGGTAGGACCAGAGGATTTCTGAGATGCCAGCAGGTATTCACCCCCAGCAATGATGACCCCTCCCAGCTGCACCCCCCAACGGGGGCTGTGGAAGGAGGGACAGGTCGGACCCCGGAGCCTTGACGATGGAGGCCCCCTCTGTGGTCACAGGGGCTAGGGCAGGGCTGTCCTTTGGCCTCACAGAGCAAATTCAATTTGTGTTTGAAAATGTAAGTGATCGAAAAGAATTTAAAAATTCCAAATTGGTTGTGGAGACAAATGGATGGCATAGGTGGAAGGGAAGAGGAAGGGAGGAAGTTGCTGGCGGCAGCAGCCTTAAGCGTTAGGAGACTAGCCTCTAGGACTTCTTCTGGGAACAGATCGTTCCATCCTCCTTGCGTCCCAGGAGCTGAGGAGGCAAACCTCCCCAGGTTTTGCCCAGAGGGGCTGGCAGCCAGGCCACAGAAACTGGTTCTAGCTGCTGGGATGTGAAGCGCCCAGGCAGCATATCTGCTTGGACCTACCAAAGAGCCCCAGGAGAAACGTGCTTTGCAGCCACGGGATGGATCTTGAGCTGTCACCTGTCAGTGTTAGGATGCTGTTGGGACAGGGCTTTCCTTATTCCCAGCTACTGGGGAAGCATCCTTAGCTGAGCAGTTACCCTTTAGGGTCACAGTGAATTTCCTCCTGCTGTCCTTGTAACAAGACATCCTGAGACTGGGTTCCTGTTTTTCAAAGTGTTAAAGTCTACAAACTGATACTTTAAAAATTACTAGTCGTCTCATCTCTTTCTTTTCTTTCTTTTGTTCCATAGATGAACAAAAACTCATCTGAATCATCTCAGAAGTCCAGAACAATGGGATGATGAAATCATGGCATGATAATGTTGACTGTGCATTCATTCATTCATCACATATTTATGGAGCATCTGCCACTTGCCAGGCCCTGTTCAGGGTGCTCAGCATGCAGCAGGGAACAAAACAGACAAAAATATGTCCTCAGGAGTCTTATGGCCTGATTATAGGGTGGTGAGATATTAAATAAAACAGCAAGATAGTTAAAGTGTTGAGTTGTAGTAAGTGCTGTGAAGACAGACAAGAGCAGGAAGTAGGACTGTGTAGCTGGAGGGTTGGTGGAGTTGGTGTGGGGGTGTCCAGTTTTAGGTGGTGGGGTCAGGGATGGCCTCATTGGGAAGGTGACATTTGAGCAAAGGCCTCAAAGAGGTGAGGAATGAGTTGTGGGGTCTGGAATTCCAGGCAGAGGGCACAGCCAGAGCAGAGGTCCTGAGGTAGGAGTGTGCTTGGTGTGGCTCTGGAGTAGTGAGGATACTGGAATGGGGGATAGCGGGGACCAGGGCGGGAGGAGAGGGGGAGTGCAGGGTGCTCCTCGCAGGCTGTGGCAGGGGCTTGACTTTCGGGACCTGTGGGTGGCAGCCAGGGGGTTGCTGAACAGAGGAGGGCCGCTGTGGGACGTGCATCTATAGAAGGATCAGTCTGAGGGTTCTGCGGAACACAGGCTCTTGGGGAGTGAGGGGAGCAGCAGGAAGACCAGGGAGACGCTCCTGCGATGACCCAGGGGAAAGAGGGTGGGGGCTCAGACGCAGTGGGAGCAGAGTCAGACTGCGGCGTGACCCAGACAGTGGATGTGATGTGCTGACCTGCACGCGCATATGGGGAGAAGAGGGGGCTCGGAGGTCAGGGGCACAGAGATCAGGGGGTCAGTTTGAGAGTCTGTTACAGCCAAGTGGAGATCTGGAGAGGGGCCTGGAGCTCAGAGGAAGGGAGCACATTTGGAAATGGTTAGTGATTGGAGAAGGAAATGGCAACCCACTCCAGTGTTCTTGCCTGGAGAATCCCAGGGACAGGGGAGCCTGGTGGGCTGCCATCTCGGGTCACACAGAGTCGGACACGACTGAAGCGACTTAGCAGCAGTGGTCAGGAAGTGGTGTGAAGTCACCTGGGAGTGAGCACGGTGGACACAAGGTGAGTCCAGGCCTCTAGATTTAGAGTCGAGGGTGAGGAGGCCCCATCCCCACCTCGGCGCCCCAGGAAGGGAGCGTGAGCAGAGGTGTGTGGCTGCCATCTTCAGGGGCCGCAGGGGCTGGGGGCCCCGATGGGCTGGACGTGGTGTGGAGCCCGCGTTGGGCCGACTTCCCGGGAGGAAGCCTGAGGAGGAATCTGTAGGCGGGAAGGCAGTGGGGCGGGGGGTGTCTCGGCACCCCATCCTGTGACGGAGGGAACTTGAGCTGCGGGGCAGTCACAACAGAGGCCTCAGCGGATTCCGTGGGGCCAGGTTCAGGCAAGGAGACCTTGCGTGGACCGGTCCCTGGGCGTGGGCCCCTCTGGAGGGTGAGGCATGCCCTGGGGCTGGGCAGCTCCCTTCTGCCCAGGGCCTTTCTGTAAGGGACCCCCTCTGGGCCTTGAGCAGGGCTGCTCCCCGGCCAGGGAGTGAGTCCTGAGGGAGCTAAGGGTGCAGCCCAGGGGCTGCCCACTGAAGTCCCCGACCGGGGGATGTGGCCAGGCCCTGGTAAGACAGTGGCAGGCCAGGGTCTGTTACAGGAGTTGGTGAGTTTGGGGTTCCCTGGAGAGTCAGGACTGAGGGAACCCAGCAGCTGTGATGTGACCGGTTTCCAGGTTAAGTTTTCCGTTGTGTTCCATAGTTTTTGCAGCTGAATTTTGTAAAGTGAGATAGCCTGGTTCTAATGACCTAAAGGAGGGACCTCACTGAAGTCAAGGGGACAGCGAGCGATGGGGAGCAGAGACCCTGAGGAGATTAAAGGGAGGAGCCAAGGGCATCCGGCCAGAGTGCCAAGGGGCTGCACACCCTGCATGTGCAGTGAGGGTGATCCTTGGGAACTTCAGGAAGGCCTGGGAAGGGCATCTGCTGAAGGGTGGCTTTTCTATTGTCAAGGAGACAGAGGTTCAGATTATCATCACTCTGGGAGAATAGGGAAGGTTGAAGAGTGACCTTCCGAAGGCCAGGGAATTGCCAGCATCGGAGTTTCACACCTTTCTTCATGATTTTCCTATTTGGTTGATTGGGTAGCCAGGTTTATGAGGATGGAGCCATTTTGTAGCCAAGTCAGAAAATCACATCAATCTCTTCCCCTAGGTTCTTGCAATGACTCATAGTAACACACAGGACTGTTGGTGGCCTACATTAGGACTTTGGTGCCAACAGATCTTGTTAGAATCCTGCCTCTGCTATACTTGAGCTTGTGTGACTTTGGGCAAGTCACTCACCCTCTCTGAGCCCCTGCTTCTTTACCTGTAAAGACAGCAATATCTACCTTACGGGGTTGCTGTGAGGATTTAGGTGGGAAAGCACCTGTGAAACATCTCTCTCCATCCTTGGCATTTAGGAGGCTTTGGAAGACCTCAGTCCCCTTTCTGTCACTGCAGTTAGGAGCCCCTGATTTGGGCCTGAAGGGATGTGCCGGTTTCCCTGGCTCCCAGGGAGAGGAAGGTGCTTGGGTGCAGTGTTCCAGGAGCCTCCCACTTGGGCCACTTTCTTATTTGTGTCAAGACCATTCTCTTCCACTGCATCCTCGATTCCTGTCATGGGCACCACTGATCTCCATCTACCAGCCTGCTGATAAGCCAGGAACAATGTTATCGCAGCTGCCAGGCCCTGTGGGGTAGAATTCCTTTGTTGGGCAATCTTGGCTCCTGAGGGGGTTTTGTGGGTGGATCCAGGTTTATTTATATGGGCTGTTGAGGGGGCCTGGGGCAGGGCTTGGCTCCTAGTAGATGCTCAGTGAATGTTCACTGAATGGACAAATGAGTTGAGTGGTGAGAGCTCTGTAGATGGTGGGGGCAGAACCCCCGTCTGGAAAGAGTAAGGCTGAGTTTGGAACCAGTGCTTAGGTGTTGCCATGTGGCAAGGGGACAGTATCGCACCAGGAGTTAGGAGGCTCCGGCCTGGCTTCTTACTGTGTGATCCTGGGCAAGTTATTTCATGTCTCTGAGCCTCTCGAAAACATCTGTCAGGCGGAGCTAGTAACAATTTGTAAGCTGTAAAGGACTGTGTAAACGGAAAACAAGTGCTGACAAGAACGTGGAGAAATAGGAACCCTGTGCCCTGTTGGTGGGAATGCACAGTTGCTGTGGAAAATCATAAGGCAGTTCCTTAAAGCATCAAGCACAGAATTACTGCATGACCCAGCAAGTCCACTGCTGGGCATATGCCCCAAAGAATCGAAAGTGGGATCTTGAAGAGATATTTGTCCACCCGTGTTCACAAGAGCATGACTAGCCAGAGGGTGGAGGCAGACTGAGTGTCCATGATGTAAATATACAAAGGAATACTGTTCAGCCTTAAAAAGGAAGGTAATTCTAACAGATGCTATAATACAGGTGAACCGTGAAATCCCTGCAATATGAGTGAAATAAGCCAGTCACAAAATGACAGATAACTGTATGATTCTACTTATATGAGATCTCTAGAGTAGTCAAAATCATAGAGACCAGAAGCTGAATGGTGGTTGCCAGGTACTGTGGGGAACAGGATTGGGAAGTTATTGCTTAAGAGGTACAAAGTTTCTGCTGAGGATGAAGAAATCCACTATCATCTGTGGATGACAGACATGGTTATACAGTGTGAATGTAGTTAATACCACTCAGCTGTGCACTTAAAAACGGTTAAGATGGTAAATTTTATGTGCTCAATTAAACTTTTTTAGGTACTCTATGACTATCACCCGGAGAGGGCAGTGGCACCCCACTCCAGTACTCTTGCCTGGAAAATCCCATGGGCAGGGGAGACTGGTGGGCTGCAGTCCATGGGGTCGCTAAGAGTCGGACACCACTGAGCGACTTCACTTTCACTTTTCACTTTCATGCATTGGAGAAGGAAATAGCAACCCACTCTAGTGTTCTTGCCTAGAGAATCCCAGGGACGGGGGAGCCTAGTGGACTGCCGTCTATGAGGTCACACAGAGTTGGACACGACTGAAGCGACTTAGCAGCAGCAGCAGCAGCATGACCACCACTGCTTTCATGAAAATAATTCACTTTGACCGGAATTGAGCCTTTCTATTTGGCTTTGTGTAGCAATGACTGAATCCTGAATCATTAAAATTCTGGGTGAATTCTTTATGTTTTAATTTTAAAAAATTAAAATTTTATTTTAAAAAATTTATTTGTGTACTTTTGGTGGTGCTGGGTCTTCGCTGCTGCACGTGGACTTTCTGTAGCTGTGGTGAGCAGGGTTGCTCTTCGTCGCGGTGTGCACACTTCTCATCGCGGTGGCCTCTCTTGTGAAACACAGGCTGCAGGCAGGCGGGCTTCAGCAGCTGTAGCACCTGGGCTGGGTTACTCTGCAGCATGTGGAACCTCCCCAGAGCAGGGAGTGACCCTGGGTCCCCTGCATTGGCAGGCGGATTCTTATCAGCTGTGCCACCAGGGCAGTCCTCTAGGTGAATTCCTGATGCCATCTGCTCATCAGCTGGTTTTAGTGGCTCTTTGGGATCCGAAGGGGAGAGGAGACATGAAAGAGATGACTTCTGTATTTGAATATCCTAGGATGGCTCAAGTTGGAGCTGCCACCAAATGAGATGACATCTCAGAAAATGCTCTATGAATCTAAAATCTTCCTCAGTCCTTATTGTGTTACCCCTATAAGATCTGTGCCCTTGAGGGAGGAAAATGAAAATCTGTGGGTCGATAGAATGATCTTACTAAGAACTTAATCCAGTATTAATCTTCATCTTGATCCCACAAAAATCCTCTACATAAAAAGGAAAAAAAAAAAAAAGCAACACCTCAGGTAGGGGATAATCTCATTTTCTGCTGTGGATTGTACCCTGGAATGACTCTTAAAAGAAAGAAATTAGAATGCTGGATTGGGCTGATCCTTAAGTCAGTGGTTTTTTTTTTTTTTTTTTTTTTAAGTGTTGAACACCTGAATTGGAATCTCCCAGTTCTTTTGTAAAAAGAGATATGACCCATGATTCCACCAGAGACATAATTAATCAGGATTTTGGGAGGTGGAAACAGAATTTGTAATATTGATAAGCCCCTTGGTAAGTTGGTTGAGAAACAAGAGCCTGCAGCCAGACACGTTGGTCTTGTTGAGTGGCCACCATTCTGATGGGAGAAAAGCCAGCCACAGCCTCAGGGGTCTGAGGTGTGGTCACAGGGAGGAGGCAAGCGGGGTGGACGCTTGTCTGGAGCTGCCTTATGAGAACTAAGTAGAAGCTGCCCCTCTTATACAAAGAGATCATCAGCCTGGACTGGCTGAGAGGTCTCCCACGAGGAAGTCTGATGTCTCAGTAACCAGGGAGCCCCCCCAGTACTCATTCAACAGTTCCGGTGTCACCAGCCGAGCAAGTGGTGCACTTTCTGCCATGACCACACCAGTGTGTGTGTCCCCCGCAGTGCCTGATCCCCGACATTCCAGAACATCTTGTCTGTCCTCCACTGCAGCCGCTGGGCCTCTGGTTTTCAAGTACTGGGTTATGAACTTGTCTCCCACTTAAGACCGGGAGTTCCTCCAGTGCAGGCGTTGCCTGGTTTTCCTCTCAGGGCTGGGCACACGGTGGGCACTTCCTGAACCGCTGAAGGAGCATCTGGTGAACTTTGTGGTGGCTTAAACATGAGACCTACTTGCCAGAAGTCTCTGCCTCTTGTCCAGCCTGGTCTGATGATTTCTTTCATCTTGGAGGAGGCAGCCTCTGTCCCTTCTTTGCTAGAGCCCGGGAAAGGTGGAAGTATTGTGAGTAACCAGTGTTTCAGAAGCACAGAGCACTGCCTCTTCCGTGATGGAAGCTGTTGAGGGTCCTCATCCTGCCACCAGGGGCTTCTTGGTCACCACACTGGGACTCCTTGGTGGCCTCTGCTCCTGGCAGACTGGGCTCTCGGCAGTAGCAGACCAGCCATGGTGAGCCATTTTCCTGAGCCCATGCACACCCTCCGTCCATACCACTATGACCCACTTGGTAGTGGCAGAGTAACTGCAGAAAGGGCCTGAAACCCAGGATGGATCACACCTCAGCTTTAAAGGATGCTTGAAATCTGCTGAAGTCGCCTCTGCTGAAGTCACCCTTTGATGAACATTAACACGAGATGCAAAGGTCTTCGTATTCTTTGCCCATTCAGAAAAATCTATCAATATTCCTCATTTCCAGACCTCCTTGTCACCAGTATTCCAGTGATGTTCCTTCTAAAGTTCTGACCATCTAGCAGAAGCATTTTGCCCATGAGTTGGTAGGCTCTTGTTAGTCGTTCGGTCATGTCCGACTCTTTGCGACCCCATGGACTATAGATGCCAGGCTTCTCTGTCCAAGGAATTCTCCAGGGAAAAATACTGGAGAGTGTATCCAGTTCCTTCTCCAGGAGATCTTCCTGACCAGGGACTGAACTCGGGTCTCCTGCATTGCAGGCAGATTCTTTACCATCTGAGCCACCAGGGAAGCCTGGTACTGGTGGCCGTTTCTTCTTTCTGGCCAAATGCACAGCCAGGCGCACTGTTCAGGATTCTCTGCTCCAGGAGGATTTCCTTTCACTGTCTTCCAGGTATGCACTCAAAGGGGCCATAGTGTTGCAGCACCCACTTTTGCATTTTGAACCCAGGATACACTGCCTCTGAAGCCATAAACTGTTAGTTTCTACTACTGTCCACTTTGTCTAGTCATCAAGCTTCTGCTTTAATATTCTTTGGAGAGGCCCAACTCAGTGGAAAGATCTGTCACTAGGCAGATCTTCTCTCTGGTAAGTTGAAATGGTCCCCCCATTCTGGATCTGCTCTCAGTGAGTCTGCCTGTAGCATGAGTGTCCTGAGACTCAGTTCCTCATGATAACCCTTTAAATACCTGCAGTTATTAGCTGAGCCCTCCCTTTGGGCATTTCGCTCAGCATTGTGTTCAGCTGCAGCCATATACCGTGACTTCTGGATTCTCTTCTAAAACCCTGTACTGCCTAACACAGTTCCCACAGCCACAACTACTTAGAGTAGTCCCACAGCCACAGTACTCTCACGACTCAAGAGAGCAAACTATGAGATCATACAGACTTTATTTCCAAGAACAAACAAGATTCTCAGCAGTAAACAGAGTTAACTCTTAAATACTTATGGTCATTCAACAAATGTTTCGTGTGTACTTTCCATGTGCAAGGTGTGAAGAATGTGATAATGGATCATATCCATGGACCACTGTGGACAGGTTCAGGAAGAAGAGCTATAAGCAACCCTTTTCTTGATATCAGCAGCATTGATACAGGATGAATGTTACATGTTGGGAACATAGTTGATGCCTCTCTTTGCCCACCCGAAGCCCCCCTCTGATACCAATAAGAGGTGGGAACCAGGATTAACTTCATTCTGGCCTGGATCCTAGAATTAACAATGCTTGTTTCTCCTGACACCTGAATTCTACGTGGTGATGGATATTGTTTGGCCTCAGTCACTTGAGCATGCCATTGTAGTTGCAGACAGCATTCCTGTCTTGATGCCTAAGCAAGATTAGAAAGGTCTATCAGTTGATTTGTTCATTCTCCATGTATTTAAAGAGAGATTGATTAACCCACTACTGTGTGATCTAACCTAGTGTTCCGCAAGGGACTTTCACTGCCTTTGATCACTGCTCCCTGGTTCCTAAGGTACAGGTAATGGTTGTCTGCATTTTTGCAGCCTTGCGATTTCTGGACCCCTTAGTACTCAGCTGTATTTAAAATTCTGTTCTTCTGTTTGCCATTTAATAATTTCCTATGATTGTTTCAAATGCTGAGAAGGGTTTTTGGCAAGCATATATTGTTGCCTGAAAAGTACTGAACAACAACAAAATACTCAACATGCGATAGTGGCCTATTGTTTTAGTTAAGCCACAAGTTGTCTCTCTCTGTCTATCATCTGTCATGTTTAGGTTCAAATACATGCACACACATACAGACAAAGACATAGACACACATGCATATTATGTTTAGAGTAAGATACACACACCAGGCACATACATCTATGGTAATCCCATTACCACAGGGACAGTTCTACAAGGGCTTAAAATCATTGCTCAATGTACAAAGCTACCAAAAAGCTAAATGAATTCTTGAGGGTCTTGGTCTTTCTCATGAATAGGTAGTAATGGAATTAACTCTCAGGTTTAAAGAAAGCAGTGCTCCAGTCAACCATAAAAAACCTATTTGTGAGCCTTGAGTCATCTGAGCATATTCAAGAAGCGTTTGTCAAATTATCGCCCCTGCGTTCATGACTTTCGCCAGCATTCTGTTGAGGGTGGGCAGTGGTTGGTGAGGGTGAATGTGGGAGAGTGAGGCTGAGGGTGCCCTGGAAACATCTCTGCGCCTGGTGTGGCTGTCGAGGCCAGGCCTGTACATCTCAGTCACAGTGCTCCCAGGCGGGCATGACAGTCTGTTGTGGGCATCGCGACACATCCTATGGGCACTGCTGGGCTGGGCAGGCAGGGCACAGGGAATGTGCTTTGCCCTACCAAGCCAGGCTGTCCTGACTAGAGAACTCCAGGTCCAGATGTGAGGGGTCAGTGCCAGGGATCCAGGGCAGGTGATGCCAGCTCATGAGCTCTCTGCTTCCAGCAGCAGCTGACCAGGTGCAGGTGTACATTGTTCAGACTCCTCTAGAGGAGAGGGGTATCCTTACAAAGGTTGGGGTTTCAGGCATTTCCAGTCCTGACGCAGAAGGCTTAGGAAGAGACCTTTAAAAACCCACAGATGGTTCACAGAGAGCTAGGCCCACGCAGCCTGGGTCGGGAGCTGGCTTTGCCCACAATGTTCCGTGTGGTTTTGGAGCATCACCTCATAATCCCAGCCTCAACAATTCCCCTGTGAGCCCAGGAGGTTGACACTGAAGTCTTGAGAGATCCCACGTGCTTCTCCTCTGCTCCTTGGGGAGGTAACCTCCTCATGGTTATTATAGTTTACATTTTTCGGTGTCTCCTCCTCCCCAATCCTGCCCACACAGCACTCAGGAACCTGCCTCCTTCAGATGAGCCATGTGGCACAGGGGTCAAGAGCTCTGACTTAAGAGTCTAGACAGATGAAGATTTGAATTCTTGCTCAGAAAAGTGAGCTCCATAGAAGTGCCTGTCTCATAGGCCTGTGTGGGGATGCAGGAGACGGGTAGCACAAGCCTGGCAAGCAGAGGGTCTTGTGAGGAGGAGCCCCAAGAGCAGCACTTAGCCCTGAGCTGTGCTCTGACGGGCTCAGTGCTTCCCCGCAGATGTTTCCCTCTGTTGTATTTAAATCGGGCAACAATGGGCCTACTGTTCTGGGAGGGGCCGAGGGTGGTCCCTCAGATCCCAGCAGCCTGGGCCCACTGGGAGGGCAGACACTTCCTTGACTGGACATCTGGACCATGGACAGGGATCTGAGTGACGCTGACAGTGAGTACGGCTGGGCAGGGCAAAGGGTGCTGCTTCCAGGGGACACTGAGTTGGAATCTCTCTGCTGCCCTCAGCACTGTCTTGGTTCTGCGTCTGTGTTGTTAGAGCATCCCTTCCTCCCTTCCTTCCTTCTTCTTGCCGGAAAGCCCACTTGCACCCTGCGGGCTGTTCTTCCATTAGGTACCCCTGGGCAGTGGGAAAGGAAGGCAGAAACCAAGGTGAGAACTTTCCGCCCTAATCCTGTAACACTATCTGAATCTTAAGATTATCCTTCCTTTTTCTGATTGATAGTTGGTCCCCACCCCCCATTCTCCAGAGCCAAATGCGAGCCTGAATATCAGGGTTCCCATTTCAGTCACAGTTGCATCAGTTCTTAGATGAAGTTAATTTTAAAGAAATGTCAGTGAAAGGTTTTTATGTGTGATCTCCTTCTAACAAGAAGGTGGCTTGCTCATTGCCACTCATCAAACACAGTCCAGGTAACCCCTTCTTGTCCTTAGTCATGGTGCCAGTCACTCAGTCATATCTGACTCTTTGCGACCCCATGGATTATAGCCCTCCAGGCTGCTTGGTCCATGGAATTCTCCAGGCAGGAACACTGGAGTGGGTAGCCATTCCTTTCTCCAGGGGATATTCCTGATCCAGGGATTGAACCTGGGTCCTCCGGCATTGCAGGCAGATTCTCTTATCATCTAAACCACCAGGGAAGTCCATCTTGTTCTTCCTGGGAAAGAAATTCAATGGAATCTGATAACTTTTTAAAGAAATAAAAAAGGAAGTGGTATTTTCAGAAGAGATGTGCTGTGTTTTGAAACAGAAATGTTTGATCCTAAATTTGGAACAGGCAACATAGTAGAGCATCAGATTTAAAATTGGGAGGCTAGGGTTCAAGTACTAGCCCTGCTGCCAGCTGGCTGTGCGATCTTGGCCAAGTCATTTAACCTCTCTGAGCCTCAGTTTCCCAACTGTAAAAGGATTTTGGTCAGGAGTTCTTAATTTGAGGACCATGAAGTCGAGGGCAAAATATGATGCATATGTGCTCTGGGTGTGTTGGGTTGGGGTAGGGTATCCGCAGGTCTCATGTGAATCTCGGAGGCCTGTCACACTAGTGCATCTTCAGAGCTACTGAACTTGGTGACTTTGCAGGTCCTGCGCAAGCCCAGCACTGTTTACTGGCTTTAATGTTGGTTTCTCAGAGCTTCAAGCCTCAGAACTTCAATGGGGTATAAAGTGAATGCGTGCTAATCTTAGAGAGTTCAGTTTACATTTTCTTGGAGTTCTTTTTCATATTGAAGTGAGAGAATGTACATAGATAATTTAGCATGTATTTGAAGAGGATCTACTCTCACCTCTGATATGTTGAAATTGTGTATCCAGAGCCTGGTAGGCTGCCGTCCTTGGGGTCGCACAGAGTTGGATATGACTGAAGTGACTTAGCAGCAGCAGCAGTATTATTGTGATAAGTTTCTGCTAATAGTTGATTGAAATCTTTCATCTTAGAAACACTGCTCATTAGCTTTCCATTTATATTTGGATTTTGTTGTAGTAGATATGGGCTATGTCAGAGTTGAATTCAAATCCAAGTGCTGTCTAATTGCAGGGTGACTTTACCTAAGTCACTAAACCTCTCTGAGCATTATTTCCCCCAAGAAAAAAATAGACATTGTGTCATCTTGTATAATTTGTAAAAGATTAATTTTAATGTAAAGTGCCCAGTATATCACTTAGCCCAGAGTAGGCATGGAGTAAATGATCAGAAAATGATCAGATTATGTCCCCTAGAACTTTAAACTGCTCTCAATGGAAAAATGCTATTATTGTGCTCTTTCTCTTTTGGCATCAGGCTTTTTGGTAAGCAAAGTAGGAGGAAGGTGAACTCTTTGGTTCCCTTAAAATTCTAAACCCCCTTCTTCTGCTGTAGGGTCACTCTGTATGCTGGTTTCCAACACAATCAAACCTTAAGCCGGCACTTTGGGTCTACTGCAAGGTGTGAGATGGTTCAGAAATTTTTTAGAAGCTAAGTTGATGAAATCTGAAACTAGGTAAAAAAATTTTTCTGGTTTCAGAAAGGAAGGCTGCTATGGAACTTCTATAATTTAAATGTCCCTTCTTAGGTGAAAGATGGTATCCCCTTTAGCCAGCTGAGTTACCCTTCCTGGTCACTAAAGTTTTTTCTCCTTAGCTTTTGTGTCTATAATGTGGAGCAGCTTCAGAGAAAATACATTCCTCCAGTGATATACTTTGGTACCAAAGGAGGCATGGATAGGGACATTCTGGGATGTGGCATCCACATGGCAGTCACATTTAGCATCACCTCCATCTCGTTTCAGGGCTTTGACAATGATTAATCAGGAGTGGGAGACATGGATTCCTTTGATCCTCTGACCTCAAAGGAGTGACATTTTAAAAACAGAAACTTAAGGGGTTATCCATGAATTGTGCCTGTCTCCACAAGAAAAATTCCTTTCTATACAAAAGAAAAACAGCTGGTGTCTGGTGAATAGAAACACGACCTGGGTAGCCCTTTGTGAAGCTCTCTTGGCAACCACTTGACCTGTGTGCCTGGAGCAGTGGGATGTCCACCCGAGTGGAAAGGCCGGGGGTCTTGGAGTCAGGCTCTGAGTTCTAAGTAGTGTTTCTGTCTCTGCTGTGAGCTCATTGTCTCAGATCACATCTCTGAACCCCATCTTCTCCTTCTACAAATGGGGTCCTTCTACAAAAGTGGCTGTCATGAGGTGCAAGAGAGACCATGGAGCATCCCCAAACCAGGCCCACCATTGTTAGAGGGCAGTGGTTCAGCTGGACGACCGCCTTGGAACCCAGCCCAGCATCGCGGAAGTGGTGACGTGGCTGGTGGCCCCCATCAGAGCTCCCCATACTGGGCGCCACACAATGTCCCGTGACGTCCGCATTCCTGTTGTGCCTGATGCGATCTGCCCAGGAAATGATGCGTCAGACTGTGCTTCAGCCTGGAGGTTTTTATTCTTGTCTGTAACATAATGGGGAGGTTAATTTAGCTCTGACACGTTGCCAGAGGTCAGGGTGACTCCCAGTTGATGGATGGAGCTCTGAGTTTCCCACCTCTTATTCTTCCCCTCTTCCTGCCTCTTTGTTTGGTTTCTAGCAGGACTGAGCGGCCACGTGGCATTTCCTTGTCTCCTTTGTCCAGGAGAGTGTTGATGCCCCATCAGAGTCAAGGCTTCCGGGTGGGTGGTGGCCCTCCGAGGGAGCGGGGCTGTGATAACCTTGCCTTTCTTTTCACATTTGACATTTTCAATCTGGTCCCCTGGCTTAAAGGAGCACAAAGAAGGAAGAAGACCTGCCTTCCTCAGGTCCAAGGCATTGACCAAGCATGTTTTACATGCCACGCTTGGGGCTGAGAGCTGTATACACATTGTCTCTTTTGTTGTGCCCGAAGTTCGAGTCCCCAAAACTGAGAGAATAAGACATCCACAGCAATGCAAAAGCAAAAAGGGGTTTTATTGCTAGCTCGAGCTAGGGCTCCCATCTCATCCAGCGCAGTGGAGTCTTGACGAGAGCCCTGAGCCCTAAATTACACCAGTATTTATAGAGTTAAGACAAAGACAGGGAGTTGGTAAGGGTGGATTGGTTGCAAGGGTTTTATGGTATTTACTAATTGGCTGAATTTTCGCGCGCGCGGGCTTTCTTAGAGGATTTCCACCCTCTTCCTGATAGGCTGAAACTAGCCCTTTTCTTCCTGGCAATGACTTAGCTCCTCTGCAAGGGAGATTTTGGCCTGTCTTGGCCCCCTGAAGCCTGTTATAGCACCTGTTTGGGTCCTAACATCTTTCAGTTCAGTTCAGTCACTCAGTCGTGTCCGACTCTGTGACCCCATGAATCGCAGCACACCAGGCCTCCCTGTCCATCACCAACTCCCAGAGTTTACTCAAACTCATGTCCATCAAGTCGGTGATGCCATCCAGCCATCTCATCCTCTGTCATCCCCTTCTCCTCCTGCCCCCAATCCCTCCCAGCATCAGGGTCTTTTCCAATGAGTCAAGTCTTCACACGAGGTGGCCAAAGTGCTGGAGTTTCAGCTTTAGCATTAGTCCTTCCAATGAACACCCAGGACTGATCTCCTTTAGAATGGACTGGTTGGATCTCCTTGTAGTCCAAGGGACTCTCAAGAGTCTTCTCCAACACCACAGTTCAAAAGCATCAATTCTTTGGCGCTCAGCTTTCTTCACAGTCCAACTTTCACATCCATACATGACCACAGGAAAAACCATAGCCTTGACTAGACAGACCTTTGTTGGCAAAGTAATGTCTCTGCTTTTGAATATGCTATCTAAGTGGGTCATAACTTTCCTTCCAAGGAGTAAGTGTCTTTTAATTTCATGGTTGCAATCACCATCTGCAGTGATTTTGGAGCCCCCCAAAATAAAGTCTGACACTGTTTCCACTGTTTCCCCATCTATTTGCCATGAAGTGATGGGACCAGATTGTCTCTTTAGATGGGCCCTAATATCACCTGCTCTCTTTCACAGCTGGGAAGGTGGAGTGTTGGGAGAATGTGTGTCTGACAGTGTCATGTATTACCTGGCTCAGATGGTGGCATATCAGAGCCCAGATTCATTACCACTGTGCCTACGGATTCTGAGTCTAATCACCTCAGGCTGCAGTCCAACCCTGCCTCTCATCTTTAATTCCTTTGACTAAATTCATAGATACTGCAATGAATGAGCATGGACCCCACCCCAGAAAGTTTCAAATTCCAGCTTCCACCTTCCTGATCCCCTTCAAACCCAGCCACACAAGTGTGTGGCAGGTCAGGGAGGGCATAATATGGCTCATGAATCAAACTCACTCATTGCCAGTTTTGTAAAGTTTAATTGAAACCAAACCACACTTATTCAATTGTCTTTTGTCTGTAGCTACTTTCAGGGCACAATGGCTGAGGCAGACTGTACAGCCCATAGTCTGAAATTACCACCTGGTTATTTGTAGGACACAGCGACAGGTGTTCAAAGCTTTGGAATGGTGTTTTTCCAGTAGTCATGTATGGATGTGAGAGTTGGACTATAAAGAAAGCTGAGCATCAAAGAATTGATGCTTTTGAACTGAGGTGTTGGAGAAGACTCTTGAGAGTCCCTTGGACTGCAAGGAGATCAAACCAGTCAATCCTAAAGGAAAGCAGTCCTTAATATTCATTGGAAGGACTGATGCTAAAGTTAAAGCTCCAATACTTTGGTCACCTGATGCGAAGAACTGACTCATTGGAAAAGATCCTGATGCTGGGAAAGACTGAAGGCAGGAGGAGAAAAGGACAACAGAGGATGAGATGGTTGGATGGCATCACCAACTCTATGGACATGAGTCTGAGCAAGCTTCAGGAGTTGGTGATGGACAGGGAAGCCTGGGTGCTGCAGTCCATGGGGTTGCAAAGAATTGGACACATGTGAGTGGCCGAACTGAACTGAACTGATTGGTAGAAAATGTTTGCTGATCCCTGGGTGCCTGGTGGCTAGAGTCGCTGAGAATGCTAATAAACTCATTAGAAGCAAAATAATATTGAGAACCAAGGTTCAACAATTCTCATCCTGGGATTTCAGGACACAGTGACAGGTGTTCAAAGGTTTGGGATGATGTCACACCCACATCTGTCCCAGGGCTTTCCCCAGGGTCTCAGCAGAATCGTTCACTTACAGATATAGTTTTCCAGCTAAGAAAGGTACTCTACGTCTACAAATGTCCTTCTATTTCTGCTTCCTTTGAAAGTTTCCGCCCAGAAGGCAGAACTTTAAGAGATCCATAAGTATTTCTTACTGTCAGAGGACAAGTACATCCCTAACGGGGGAGGTGGTTGAGCCAGGGTTTTTTATTTGTTTTAATTACATCCCCTCTTTCCCTCACTGTTCTTGACCTGAATTCCAAAATTTCAGGCTTCCTCACTACCTGCCATCTATTTCTACTTCCAGATAACCTAGGCTGTTCTACTTTTGGACAAGATCCTCTTATTCCTCTTGCCTTTGTTTTTATTAATCTCCAAAGGACAGAACATATTATTTTTATTTTTGTAATGATAAAGAGCAGCAGGTTTTAAAGAAGTGCAAAAGAAAAAAGAGAGAAGGATCCAGGAGATGAGGTGGATCCACTGAAAGCTTGAATCGCATGGGCTTCAGTCACTTAATGCAGATAATCCCTTTCCACTAACTGCTTATCAGCTCGCCCTTTAAAGTCAACTTCCTGTGGTCAGTTGACCACTAGAAAGACAGAGCTGAGGGATCCTTGTCCCCCAGCATGGGGGCTTTGGGGAACGGGTTTGATGGATGGCCCAGTGGGCTGGCTGGAGCTGGAGCAAGGAGCCTCTGTCCTTCTCTAACCCTAGCGATGTGAATCCTCAGGATACTGGAATAACTTCTCTGAGCCGCACACTGCTCACATCAAGCAGAGTTAGAAGTCCTGCCTTCTACGCCTGCAGGAGGGATGGTGAGGTTGAGGCACCATGTGTGGGAGGTGCTTCATGAGTTGTCCTGAGTTTCCAGTTCGCAAACCCAGCGTCTGGCTGGTAGACAGCTGCCTTCTCACCGGTTGCTCTCATGGCAGAGAGCAACCTTCTTAGGACTTTGATCCCATCATGGAACTCCATCCTTAAGACCTTATGTCAAACTTATCACCTCCAAAAGGCCCCAGCTCCGTTGAGGGTGTGGGTTTCAATATATGAATTTGGGGGGGATGCAGACATGCAGTCCATTAAAGAGTTAGTGATCTTGCAGGCAGTGATCTGGACTACAGGGCCCCAAATGGCTCTGCTCACATTCCTGGTAGCTTGGCAGGATTCATGGAGAAGGCAGGATACCACTGGGCCCCTGTCCACGTAGTCTGTGGGCATTTCCACTTGGCCTCTCCAGTGGAATGGTCTGATTTCTTACCTGGCAGCTCAGGCGTCAAGAGGGCTGGCTTCAGGAGGCCAGCAGTAGGAGCTGCGGTTCTCTTCTCTGCTTCCCGTGTTCCCTTGGTGAAGCAGTCTCAAGTCTGCCCAGGTTCGAGGGGAGCAAACGCTCATCCGTCTTGTGATGAGCGGAGCGTCATAGAAGTGTGCCCATCTGTTACTCAGTGTCTGTCCCCTGGGCCCGGGGGATATGATGCTGCTTGTGAAGCACCTGTCCTGATGCCTGGCTCAGAGCAGGTGCTAACAAGCAGGAGTGCCCTGCCTCGTGTTCTTCTCCTCGTTATTACTGCTGCTATTCTCGTCACCCCACCCCATCACTGCCTGCCCTGCAGATGTGTGTGTGTCCCAGGGGGCCCGAGGGGACCACAGTGAGACCGACCTAAACCTTGGGGCTCTTCCACGTACTGGCCCTCACTGTCAGCTGCCGGTTGAGCTGCCGCGGCCCCTTCCTCCCTGAGGCTCAGCACTGCCTGTTCTCCCTCAGGTGTGGGAGACCTCAGTTTCGAGGCTGAGTGTCCTCTGGCGCCCCCGGCAGAACTCCTGGAGACGCTGCCCAGCTGTGACTGGATCCTTCAAGGGGACAGTAAGTGTGTGGTCTTCCAGCCTCTTCCAGGGATGATGCTGTCGAGGGGGTGTGTGTGGAACAGGCTGGCCTGGGAGAACTCCCCTGTCCCCTGGGGACCCTGGGAAGCCCCTTGTCACTGTTTGGAGGGAACTGGAGGACAGGGGCATAGGCCCTGTGTCCATGGACATTCCATGACCACGTCCATCTCCATTTAAGCCCAGGATGATGCTGGTCTTGGAACCCTCTTTCTTCATCAGTCCTTTCTCACTTCGGCCTATTTTTCCTTCTTTCATCCCACAAATACCCTGCCTTGAAGCCAGACTGTTGAACCCTGACTCCTCCCCTCTCCTCCAGGACAGCAGATATTTTTCCCACCTTCAGAGACCACAGGGAGACCCCAGGAACAAAGATGCTGGTCCTCATTTCTGGAACACAGGTGAGCTCTGGTGACCCCCGGGGAGCCATCACACGGGGTCATGCATGACGATCCCTCGGTCACCTTTGTCCCCTGAGAGCCCTTCTCGGAGATCTCAGGGGCCACAGATTTGCCTCAGAGTTCAGTCCAACTCGATTAGATTCTCCAGGGATGGAACTCGGGAATGTGTACTTGTCCAAGCTTTCCAAGCTGTCTGGCTGCCACGCCAGGGTTGAAAACTAGTCTAGATGAGGGGGTGCGAATGACAGCCCCTGGGTCCGATCCAGTCCACTGCCTATTGGTACACGGCCATGCATTTTTTCCCCTTAGTGTCTGTGGCTGCCTTTACACTGTGACAGAGGAGCTGAGTGGTGACACAGAGGCCATATGACCCGCAAAGCCTAAAACATTTGCTCTCTAAGCCTTTAGCAAAAGTCTGCCGCCCTTGCTCGGCTCCCTGGAGCAGGCCCTCCTTGTGAGGAGGACTCAGGGCAGAGCTCAGGGAGGAGGACTGAGGAGGAGGACTCAGGGCAGAGCTCCGGCTGTCCAGCCAGGTGTGTGTGGACACAGTGAGGAGCTACGCCTGTTGTAAGTCTAGAGCGGCTGTGTCCTGCCTTCCAGGGTGTCCCCCTGGTTCCTCGCCCCACTGCTGCCTGGACCACTTCCCTTCTGCTCGTTGGCCACCCGCCCTGTGTGCCCACGGACCCACTTCCTCCGTGGACCCGTCTTAGCCGCCCCAGTCCCCTCATTCTCCGTCTGCTTTGCACCATCTGTGTGTGCTCAGACCTCTCTGTGCCCTGGGCAGGGTTGCTGGGGACACGGCGTGTGTGAATGCAGGGCTTACATCTGGAGTTGGGCTGCTGTGGAGAAGAATATGAAGATGAGGGGGAAGGAGGAGGAAGGGGCCCCTGCCTATGGCGGTGGTAGGGCAGGAGGGCTTTTGCTGAGGAGGGACAGGGCAGCTGGGCCTCAGAGTCTCCAGGGAGGAGGCCGAGGAAGGGCCACTTGTCGTCTGCCTTCCACCCAGGGCTGCTCTCCTGCTGCAGGCTCACAGGAAGGCTCCCTGGACGCCACTGTCAGAAGGTTCTCGACTGGGGTCTCCTCCTGAGCGCTGCTTACAGCTCCCGAGAGCAGGAACCTTGTCTGCCTAACTCTGCCCCTGTCTAGCTGTGTGACATCTTCTCTGGACCTCAGTTTTCCATATCTACAAAATGACATCATTCATCTTTTTTTTTTTTTTTTGGTTTTTATTTTATTCAAGTTCTAAGATTCTATCAGCTCTTCTCCCCAGCTCCACGCTCCAGCTAAAGTACATTTCTGTCCTCTAGACGGTGCCGCTTTCCCCCCGGCAATCTGTTCACACAGTTCCTGATGCCGGAGACACCCTGCCCAGGTGGACGCCTGAGGGCTCTATCCCTGCTGGGGACCGTGGCGCCCCCCCAACTCCCTGCCCGCCCCCGGTCTCCAGCCCTCAGTTAACATCTGCATAGGGAGGGCGCTGGCTGGCCCGGGTGAGCCCGCAGGGTGTCCCCACACCTACTGCCCCTCTGCTCGGTCCCCGGCAGAGTCCCCGTGGTGACGGAAGAGGTGGCCCGGGAAGCCCTCCTCAGCTTCGTGAACTCCAAGTGCTGCTACGGCAGCGCAGCTGCCGGCGACCTCGTCATCCTGGAGCTGAAGCAGCAGAACCTGTGCCGGGTGAGGGGCGCCGGCAGGGTCTGGGGAGGCCGGGGGAAAGGAATCGTGGGGGCCGTGTGTGTGTGACTGGTGGGGACGCAGGTTCTGTAACTTCCCGGGTTTGCAGTGAGGGATAACACAGGGAATCATGAGTACCAGTCACTGTGAAGCAGCTTGAATGGCCTGGGCGTTATGGAAAGCACATTCCAGGTGTCTTATCCAATCCTCATAGCTGCCTTGCACTGTAGATAACCATCGTCACCAGTTAAGAGGAGGAATTGGATGTTTAGAGAAGTGGAGTTACTACTTGCCCCCAAACACGAAGCTAGAAGTGACCAGGCTGGGATTCAGACCAAATTTGCTGGCTCCAAAGCCTTGTTTTTTAAGACACAGCTAATCTGTTTGCCAGAGGGATAAAAGGACCACCTCCTGCCCTGATCCCAGCTCCCTCTGCCTCCCCCGTTTCATCTGTGCCAAGGATCATCTCATTCATCAGCCCCGGGCCTGAGGCTCCAGGCTGGGCCTGTGTCTGGTGCCGAGGCCATAGATGCACCTCTGCCGCCTTCTGCCTCGACAGGGTCAGCTGTCAGTTCACACGCCTGCGTTGCTGGCATAGCTTCCCCCAGAGGGCACACAGTCACAGAGAAATCGGCCTCGCAGGGAGTGGCCAGAGCAGATCTGGGGTAAAGGTCTCTGTGTGGCTGTGTGACCTCAGGCAAGTCATTGGACCTCTCTGATGAGCATCCCTTTCCTCACAAGGGAAAGGAGGAGCCGGGAAATGTCCAAGATCCCTTCTGTTTTGTGATCCTGCGGATGAGGCTCAAGAAGGAAGGAAGGTCTGGACATTAGGCAGATAAATTCCTCCAAGGGGACCCTCGGAGTGGCTGATTCTGGCAGCCTCCATCTGTCAAAAGGAGGTTTTTGCTCCAAAACTTACGTGATAGACCATTTCTACGTGTAAAGAAACGGGGAGCTGAAGTTGCCCAGTTGTGCGCCGGTCAGGGGACACTTCCTCGGACTGAGTGACCCCTGCAGGAGTGCCCCGGGCCGCCTGGGAGAAGTCACTGCTGCCAGCCTGTTTGGAGCAGCCCTTGGGTGCTGTGCATGGCATGATGAGCCCAGGGGTGGGAAGCCTCGTTTTCTGCATAAGGCTCTGTCTTCCTAAGGGCATGAGTGTGAACACATTGTTTTTCCTTTGCAGTATCGATTGGAGACCTTCAGTGAATCCAGGATAAGTGAATGGACTTTTCAGCCCTTTACTAGTAAGTGAGTTGTCTGATATCGGTGTAACTGGGAGCAGATATGGACGGGGCTGGTGGCGAATGTCAGGACTTGTCTTAGCTACTAAACCTGTGGACGATGCTCAGCTGCCCTGAGCCTGATTTCCCATAAAACGACAGTGTAGCCTTTCTTCCTGGAGCCTCCCCAGAGCTGAGCTTAGCAAACGCTTCCTTGTCCAAGAAGTGGTACGCAGGAGATCCTGAAAAAGTCTAGTGTTCGTCTTTGGCCACAGGCTGGTGCTGCCACCCGGGGCCAGATGGCAAAGGGAGCAAGTGTGCTCGGGCGTCTGCCGGCCTCCCAGGCCACCCCAGCATCTCCCCGAGTCTCTAGACCCCCTCCTTGTTCAGTGCGCCCCCCCGCCCTCTGCTGGAGCACCCAGAGGCTTAAGGCTGTCTGTCTGGGAAGCTCTGTGCTCAACCTGCTTTCCGTGCTGATCACTATGGCCTGTCCTTCAAGGCTCAGCTCACGGGTCCCCTCTTTTAGGAAGCCTTTGAAGATTTCCCCTCCTGATACCTCCTGCCCAGCAGAAGGAGTCCATCTTCTGAGTTTTCAGAACCCTTCACTCACTCAGCTCTGGCCCAAAGCACTTACCGTGTCATATTCCCCTGTACCGTGGTTGTTGCTGAGTCTGTCTCCTAGAATGGAGGAGGAGGACGAGAAGCAAGGAGATGGGAGTGGTGAGGGTAGTGGTTCCAGTCCTTGTTTGTTGATCTCTCAGCGTGTACTAGCCCTGGGCTGAGAGGAGGGAATTGCAGGGCAGAGAGGTAGAGGAACTGGGGTGGGCTTCTGCAGCCAGGAAGTACAAAGAAACAGGAGTCAGCCAGGTCTGTTCAACTTCAGAGCTTAGGTTCTCAACCACAGACTCTAAGGGGACCTGTGCCTACCAGGCCCTTAGCCCAGGGTTGAGCCTAATACCTGGTACCAGGTGAAGGTCCAGACTCTTTGATGAGTAAATGAAAGCTGGTACTCCCAGCTGTCTGCTGGTCTTAAAATGACCCCTTTCTCTGTCAGATCACTTCGTGGATGGGCCACAAAGAGGAACCTCCCCCAGGCTCTGGGACATCAAGGTCCAGGTTCCCCCAATGTTTCAGGAAGACACTAGGAGGTTCCAAGTCCCTCACTCGTCATTGGTCAAGGTAACCTGTTTATTGGAGACTTCACTCCTCTCTGAGCTGGTTTTTCTGGCACTGTTGTTTCATCAAACTTTATCCTTTTAAAAAGGAAACTGAGAGTCTAGGCTGGTGGTTCGTTCCTTGCCCATCAAATGCACAGAATTCTAAGGAAACCCAGTCTATGGGATGTAGTCTCATACAAAATTCCACACAGAGTAGGGAGCATTCACATAGCGACAGGATGGTATGAAATTGTCACCAGCTTTGAATAGTGAGCATTCATATGCTGAGGACATCTGAGTGTTTTTATCCTTTTTATTTTTTGCCCATCGGTAAATAGCTGAACGAAACAAATGTAAAATTAAAGCATCATGGGATTTTTTAAAATGGAAGTCATTAGGGGAGCAGGATTCGACATCCGTGCTGTCTTGCAGAAACGTAATCAGGACCGGCAGCGAGGGCAGCCTAGTGTGTTGCAAAGACCCAGCCGAGATGTTTTATGTTATGTTCTCATCTAATTACTTACCTTGTTTTCACTTTAGAACTTGATTCAAGCGTGTCATTTTACCCTCTGAGTTTTCACAGCGTCATAAGACGAAAACGACTTTGAGAGATCAAGAAAGTGTTTCATTCTGTTCTCCAGGGCGGAAAAGCTATTTTGATTCAGTTATTGAATTCCAGTAGCTAGCTCACTGCCTTTTGCAAAAATACTGTTTTTTTGTTTTTTTGTTTTTTTAATGGCTTCTGTTCCCAAAGACTCCTTTAGCCACCTGTTAGGCAAAGGATACTGGCTTTTGTGGTTTAGCCTGGGAGTATGAGTTAAGACATGGGAGTCAGAGACCAGGTCTTCCCGTCTTAGCATCCACGACAGATTGTTTGGAGCTCCAAGGAGATGGTAATGTGACCTCCTTGGCTGGGCATTCAAGGCTCTTTGGAATCCTTGTCGTGAGCAAATGGCCATCTTCCCACTGTGGCCTGAACTGCTGTACATTTATCTGGGATACTGACATCCTGCGGGTGGGGGTGGTGAAATCAGGAACTGCTGGTTCCTGGGAAACTGGATCAAGGAGAGCATTTACTCTCAGGAATGCCACAAATGCCACGGGCGTGGACGCTACAAGTGCAGTGGCTGCCACGGGGCTGGCACGGTGAGTCACATGTTGCTGTTGGTGAGTAGGTGACGTGTGGGAGCAGGGCCCTGTGGGGGTGGAGTGCTGGGCTGGGGCCTGGGGCTCCTTGCACTAACAGTGGGATCTCAGTCAAGTCACCGCTCCCTTTCCCGGCCTCCACTTTCCTGCCTGTAAAATGGGAACGTTGGATTGGCTGGTCTCTACTGACTTTATTTCACTTTGATGCTTCATGATTTTTATTCTCCTCTTTTTGCCTCCTCTACCTACAAACATTTACTGAGTACCTCTCAGTGCAGCTTCAGGAGGACAGAGACCTGGGGTGCTCCTCGCAGGGACCCTCTGTCTGTGGGACAGAGTGACAGACCAGCATTTACAGTGCAGCATGCCAAGTGCCAAGAAGGGACACTCAGGGCCTTGGAGGGGCAAGACTTGGGCCTTGGATTAGTTTCCTGGGGCAGCTGTAATAAAGGACCACAAGCTGGGTGGCTTAAAACAGCAAATTTATTCTCTCAGAGTTCTGGAGGCTGGAAATCCAAAATCAAGGTTAGTTCTGGGAGGCCTTGAGGGAGGCGCCATCTTATCCTTCCTCTAGACTTCTGGCAGCAGCTGGCAGTCCTCGGCTTGTAGCTGCCTCACCCCACCTCTGCCTCCATCGCTTCTCCGTGTGTGGGTCTCTGCCTTCCCACCGGGACACGGGTCATTGGACACAGGGCCCACCCTTCTGCAGTGTGGCCTCACCGTTACTAATTACATCTGCAAAGATGATTGCCACATGCTGAGGCTCTGCTCGACGTGAACCTGGGGGCGAGGGGATAACGTACACTGTGCAGCCGGTCGTGGGCCCTCCAGCACCATCCAGGCCCCCGTGGCATCAGTGTTCTCTGCAGAGTCCTGTAGGCACTGGCTGTCCCAGCAGGAAGTCCACGCCCTTGTGTGTCCTCAGATCTCCCCACCTCCCCACTTGTGCCCCAGCCTTTTGGATACACACTGGCCACTTGCTGCTCTAAGCTGAGCATTTTCCTGCCTTGACCTGCCCACCTCCCTTCCGCCCACCTCCCGCCTGCTGCAGGCTCCTCGCTCTGCCAGCTCTGTGCCCTGAGGGGTCCGGCTGTGGCTGCGCCAGCCCTGTGTCCCCTGTGGCCTCACTCCTGCCCTGGCCTCCTCCCCAGGGCCGCCTCCCCGTGGCCTTTGCTGTTCCCTCCCCTCTCCCCTCCTCCTGCGTTGTCCCTCAGGCTTTCCCTGGAATGGTTCCCGAGCCCTCCCCGAGCCTACCATAGGGGTGCACGCTGGCCCATCTCTGGGGGCTTTTCTGAGACTCAACTGGTACCCCAGTACCCAAGGGGCCAGCCTGCCCGTCTCCCCGCCTCTACTGGCTGTGCCTGCTTGGTCTGGGATGGTCCCTGGGGGTCATGGGGAGCAGAGAAAAGCAGCAGAGGCAAATGTCTCAGAAAAAACAGGGGCGAGAGGATGCAGAGTCTTTTACAGACAAGGGGCAGAGGCCCAGGGAGAGGGAGCGGGAAGTGGCTTGGGGAGGGTCACGGTCCGGCCTGGAGCGGGCCTCTGGACGCCCTCTGCCTGCTCCCGGGAGGCGGCTGGGGGCTGAGGCTGCCTGTGTCTGCAGGCTCGGTGTTCCTGCTGCAGTGGCGCCAAGCGCAAAGCCAAGTCCGCCCGGCGGTGTCAGATGTGTTCGGGGTCTGGCAGGCGGAGGTAAGACCGGGCTCCCCAGCCAGAGCTGAGGAGCTGAGTGTGCTCTCACGGGTGTGCTTGCTCGTCACTGCCTGCCCTCAGGAAGGCAAGTGGCTGCACGATCCATCTTGTCACCCATGTCCCCGGAGCTCTGGGCATTGTAGGTGCCTGTCACCTCGGAGAGTGTTTCTCCAGACCAGATGGAGCCCGTCAGGCAATCTGTGGGTGGGTGGTGGGAGGGATGAGGCACTTCTGGGAGGAAGGGAGGCAGTAGGTGAAGAGAGGAGACCTCTTCCTGCTCACGTGGAGGGGAAGTGAATATAGAAAAGCACCCAAGGTGAGACTCTTAACTCGGAGCATCCAGGCCTGGGCACACCCTGTTTATAACCCACTGCAGGGACTAAATGGAGGAGGAATCAAGGAAGGTCAGCTGATTGGCTAGATCAACAAAGTGCCTGTTCACAGGACTCTGCAGTCAATGGGCTGTTGACCATATTGGAAATGATGGCCTTTCATGTATTTATAAAATTTTAAAAGGGAACAAGAAACCCCGAGGAGTGAAACTCTCAATGGGTGCACTGGTTAACGACAATTTGGGCTCACCAAGGCCCAGGCCATCCTTCCAACAAGCCAGATGGTGAGCTTTGGAGGATCTGCCACCTGTGATTGGTAAAGAAGGTCTTAGATTTGGAAGGAAACTCAGGTTTCTTTCACTTAAAAAGTAAAACAACTCCAATTCAAACTGGCCTTAGCAAAATAGTAAACTTGTAGGCCCATGCAGTGGAAGAGACTAGGAATAGATTTCCGGAATGACTTCAGGTATAGCTGGATCCAGGTGCTAAAGTGCTAGCACCAGGAATCTGTCTCTGTTCCCCACTCCGCTTGCCTTTGTTTTGGCCTCATTCTCAGGCAGGTTATCTCCTGTGGTGGCAGCTCCAGGCTTGGCAACCTCAGTAGAAAAGGATGACCCTTTTCTGATAGTTCCAACAAAAGTTCTGCGGTAGATCTCCATACACCCACCTGGCCCATGTGTCAGTCTTTGTGTCAGCCCTGTGGCGAGAGAGAGGGGATGAACTGGTTGGCCAGGCTGAGGTCTCAGGCTGGTCACAGGAGGGATGGGCGCAAGCCCTTGAACCGTGTAGGCTCTGGGGAGCGGGGAGAAGGGTGGTCTCCAGTAGGAGGTTGGAGCACTGCTATGAGAAGCAGGAGGTCTAGACGGTGGGCACGTGGAAGCAAGCCTTGCCCACCACCATTCTGAGGAAGGAAGTGGGGCAAGGGAGCCACTGAGATGCCATGACTGTCTGTTACCATCGGGGCCCCTCTCAGATGCAGCACGTGCTCGGGGAGGGGGAACAAGACCTGTGCCACCTGTAAGGGCGAGAAGAAGCTGCTGCACTTCCTCCAGCTGGTCATCGCGTGGTGCGTGGGCCTCTCCGTGCCGTGGCCTGGTGGGCTGGTGGCTGGGGTGGGGCTTGGCCTGCAGTGGCGTCTGCAGAGGAGGCCCGCCTGGTTGGGGCTCTCACCGTGCAGGCGCCTGCCGGCAGATAGGAGTCCCAGGTCCTGAGTTCCCACGCCAGGAAAGCTCACACACATGCAGGGTTTTTCCCGTCAGGCACCTTGCTAAATCAGCACCTGACTAGTTTCCCCCCCGCCCCCTTACAGGTGAGGCTGCCTAGGCCCAGAGAGGCTAAAGCGTGTTCCCAAGGTCCCAAGGGTAGCATGGCAAGCCCTCCTGCCTGACGCCAAGGCCATGTTCTTAACCCACCTCCCCGGCTCTGTCTCTCGTCCTCCTCACTTCCAGGAAGAACAGCCTATTTGAGTTTGTGTCTGAGCACCAGCTGGACTGCCCTGGAGAGCTGCTTGCTAAAGCCAGAGGAGAGACCCTCTTTAAGGATGAAAACACAACGGTGAGGAGGGCTTTGCGGCTGCCCCAAAGGGAGCTGGGTCCCTCCTCCCCTGTGAGCCCGGGTCTTCCGGCATTGCCTTCATCCAGAGACTGGGCAGGAGCAGAGCTTCCCAGGCAGGACAGAAGCTGCTGGGGCCCTTCAGGGCTACTTCTGTTTTGAGTTTTACATCGTCAACCTTCCATCCTTCCCCTGTTGCTTTTCTCTCCCTCTTTTCCTCCCTTCTTCCCCTGCACAAATCTTGAGACCTTCCTCCTATACCAGGCACTATGCTAGACCCTGGGGATCCTGGAAAACAGAATCTCTACCCTTAGATCTCACAGTTGTTGAGGAAGAATATGATAATGGCATTTTCTTCACAGTGTTGTAGAAAGACAGGAAGGGGCAGAGGTGTTGGGGTGGGGAGTGGTGTTGGGAGCAAGTGGACGGTATGACAACAGGGGTCAAGGTGTCCAGCAGAGGAAGCAGCAGGACAGAGGCCGTAAAGAGCAGCAGAGAGCAGGGGGCCTGGGGGCAGTGAACCGGCCAGAGCAAGGGGCTGAGACACAACAGGTGCCAGCAGCCAGATTAGGGAGCATCTGTACACTGGGGGCTGCAAACTCTGGCCCTCACCCTGCTTTTTATAAATAAAGTTTTATTGGAGCACAGCTCATTTGTTTGTGTGCTGTCTGTGGCTGCCTTTATACTTCAAGGGCAGAGTTGAGCAGTTGAGACAAAGACCCTATGGCCTTCAAAGCCTGAGTGTTTACTCTGACCCTTTACAGGAAAGATTTTCTGCCCCCTGCTGTCCACTGGGTAAGGGAATGTGGCTTTTATAGGATATCTGCAGAGAGGTTTATTGGGAGGGTCAGTTTTTCCTTATTTCTCTTTTCTTTTCTTCCTTCCTTTCTCTTTTTACAGTATGTGCTGTTTCATATTGGCTGGTAAATATATCTAGTTTGACATCCATCACCATACAGTTAAAAAAATTTTTTTTCTTGTGATGAGAACTTTTATGAGCTACTCTCAGCAGCTTTCAAATATACTATCCAGTATTATCTGTAGTCACGGCTCTGTAACTTATTTATAAGACTTATTTATAGCTGGAAGTTTGTACTAATTGACCCCCTTCACCCACTCCCCCCGACTCCCATTACCATCTCTGGTAACCATCAGTATATTCTCCACACCTAGAAGTTTGGTTTTTTGTTTTTGTTTTAATTCCACATATAAGTGAGATCATAGGATATTTATCTTTCGCTAACTTACCTCACTTAACATAATGCCCTTTGCCATCCGTGTTGTTGAAAATGGCGGGGTTTCCTTCTTTATGACTGCGCTACAGTCCTTAGCCTTCTTTCTTTGCCCCAATCACTCTGTTTCCTAAAGGCTCACTTCAGGCATTATCGCTCTGGGAGGCCCTGCAGCCACCCTCAACCTGAGTTAGGCAGCAGCAAAGGTCTGCTGGGTGGGGGAGTCCTCTGTCCACAGTGCTCCCGTTTGGCTGGATCCAGGGTCTGTGGAGGTGTAAAAAGCCCCATGCATCCCACTCGCCCCTGGCCTGGGCCCTCCGCTCTCTGGGCCCATGCTCCCCTCGGCCCTCGAAGGCTCCAGGTGCTGAGGCTCCGGGTCAGGCGGTCTGCGTCTCCCCCAGGTGTATCCCATTGTGGACTTCCCGCTGCGGGAGATCTCTCTGGCCTCCAGGCGCGCCATCTCAGAACACAGCGCGGCCCTGGCCTCCCGGGCCCGCGTCCTGCAGCAGGTGAGCTGAGGGGGTCCGGGCTGGTGGGAGGTGAGGTGCCGGCTGGGCTGGGGCTCCAGGGCGCTGCCCTGTGGACATAAAGGAGGGGTTGGGCCCTTCCCTCTGCAGGGAGGCTCCTTGCCCCGAGGGGCAGGGCGGAAGGATGTAGGGAAGGAGCCCCAGTGGGGGGAGCACGGAGGTACTGGGGACTGACTGAGGGCCACAGTGGCCGCAGGGCAGAGAGCAGGGCGGGCTAGCCGAACACTGCAGGGAGAGGTTTGGGTTAATTTATCCAGACAGCGACAGGAAGCTTGCAGGGTTTCACGCAGGAATGTGGCTCAGTGTGATGTTGATTCTCACCCCCTGGTATTCAGAGAGGGGACGGAAAGCTCGAGATCTAGGGTGGAAGGCAGGGCTGGAACCCAGCGTGCGGCCCGGCAGGGCTCTTGCCAAATCTCCGGCCCCTAAGTGTTGGACCAGCGGCCTGGGCCGGGGCAGTTGCGCGGCTGTATCCTCCTGGCCACTAGGTGGCGGTGCTGCCCTTCGCGCCTCCAGAAGCAGCGTGGTGTGTGGGAAGGGACGGGGGTGTGTGTAAGAGAAATAGGGCGGGAAGATGGAGGGGTCGAGCCGTGAAGCCCAGCGCCTGAACTTGGTGAGAGTCTCTCCGGGGTCCGAGTCTTACAGTTTGGGTGCAGATCCTGGTTCTTCCGTATCCCAAAGTGGTCCCACACCAGCTGCGAACTCGTTGCAGTTCAGTTTCTTACCTGTGAAAAAGAGATGCTACCATCGCTTCAGAGGGTTTTGAAGGAATGAGATCGTTTGCTTTAACCACCCGGAACCCGATACTTAAAATGTCAGTATTCCTTCCTTTCCCTTTAAAAAAAAATTAATTTTAAAATTAATTATTTAAAAAAATTAATTTTAAAATTAATTATTAAAAAAAATAATTTTATTTGGCTGTGTCGGATCTTAGTTGCATCATGCGGGACCTTTTGTTGTGGCCTATGGAGAAGGAAACGGCAATCCACTCCAGTCTTCTTGCCTGGAGAATTCCATGGACAGGGGAGCCTGGTGGGCTACAGTCCGTGGGATCGCAAAGAGCTGGATACAACTGAGCGCACAGCACACACATGGACTATGTACGGGGCTTAGTTGCTCTGCCTCATGTGGGATCTTAGTTCCTCAAACAGGGCTCAAACAGGCATCCCCCCGCCACACACACACACACACACACCCCCCGCATTGCAAGGTGGATTCTTAACCATTGGACCACCAGGGAAGTGTCCTTCTATTCCCTTTGCAATGAGTATTCCCCTTCTCTCTGCACATCTACCCTCTTTGCAGGAGAGAGAAGGATGCATTTAACTTAATAGTGACCCTCTTGGAGCTGGAATGAACCTCAGCGTGATATGGGGGCACTGCAAACTCACAGGCCGGCAGGGTGGGTGGTACTGTGGGTGGGTGGTACTGTGGGTGGGAGGGCCCCTTATCCAGAAGGCTGGGCCTCCCCTCAACTCTGTGAGGCAGAGATTTCAGACCTTCTTAAGTCCACATGTTTATATGAAACCTTCCAGTTTTTCAATATTGAGAACAAATTTTTTTTAAATGCTAAGAACACTGTATGGGCTGCCAGGCTAATGTTAGCCTGCGGGCATCCTCAGCTACCTCTGGTCTACTTCAAACCATGACTTTTCCAATAAATCAGAGGGGGCCCAGAGAGTGGAAGTAATTTAGGTAATGACACACAGCTTCCTAGTGGAAGAGCCCAGGACTAGAACTCAAATTTTTCAACTCTAAGGAATATGTTATTATCTACCACATTCAAGGCACACAAGTGACTCTCTGAAAGCCAGGGAAGGTTTGCAGGGGTATCTGCTGAGGGATTCAGGGTGCTTTTCTGCTGGCAACCGCTGCAGGGACAGGTCGCTTACCAGGTCAGGCTCTGCTTCCTGGTTCTGGCACGTGGTCACGACTTTTGAACCCTCTCTTCTGTCCGTGGGCCTCCATGTCCTCATCTGTAAATGTGGCTGGACCTTGCATTAGCCTGGGCTCTGCAGAAGCAGCTCTGAGACAAGGATCTGTGTGCTTGTCACTTGTTAAGCAAGGGCTCCCAGGGAAAATGGGTGAAGGGGTTGGGGAGCCAGAGCAGGAAGGTCAGGCAAGGGGGCGATGCAGTGTAGGCAGTACTCTGAGTGTCAGCCATACCTCAGTGGCTGTTCACCTGGAGGTGAGGCCTGGTCTGCAGCCCCATCCAGAGAGGACCCCAGATTGGTACCTAAGGACCCTTGCTTCTGCAGCCCTGGTGTGTTCTGGGGACACTACAGTGGACACCCCCAAATATTGAGGTGTCTGTTTTGGGACTGGGCAAGAGGATCAGGACATGATTTTAGCAGTTTGTGGATACAGATGGTTCTCCTGGGATGTTTTTACTGCTGAGGCTGGCAAGTGGAGTCCTTTTGAACCCTTCATTTGGCAAAGGGCACTGACTACCCAAGATCACACAGTATGTTGGCGGCAGGCCTCCGTCTACACCCTGGGTCTCCTGGGCTTTCTCTGACGGCACAGCCCCATCTCAGGTGACACAGGCCATTTGTGTGGTGGTTCTGGGGCAGGGAGGGGTGAACATGCATTTTTTTTTTAAAAGGGGGCAGACATGCATTTTTTTAAAAAAAGAGATATAATGGGGGAACACTTCTATGCATCTTTGCCCCAGAGTGTCTTTTGGGTCGGCATCTATAGACCAAGATTCATGGTGATATTTTGCTCAGGGTTAAGACATTAGCAAGTAGAATCCAGTTAGGAGACAGCTGTCATACATGGGGCCCTAATGTCCCCTTTCCTAATATCTCCATGATTGTTTTAATATAAAAATGTTTACAATGGCTTTACCCTCCAATTTTCTCCACCTCACTCTCTCCCCACTGCCATCTAAAAATTATTGTCCTGCTAGATGCCCTGTTTGGGGCTGGTGACTTTCCCTACATCCTGAAACTCCCCTGGGGTTGCCTGTGCCCTCACTTGATGAAACTTAGAATCGGGTGATGGTTAAAGATGAGAAGTCAGTTTGGGGCAGAGCTTCGGGTGAGTGAGGGAGCCTAGGAGGAGATACATCTAGAAGGCAGGTCTGGGCCACAATGACAACTCCAGAGCATGAGCTTCCTCCTGCAGGCAGTAGGGAGCTACTGAGGGTTCTTGAGGAGGTGAGTGACTGGAACAGAACACTGAGGTTTTCTTTTTGGCCAATTGTTTCCTCAGCGCCAGACCCTGGAGCTGATCCCCCTCACAGAAGTTCGTTACTGGTACCAAGGAAAGACTGATGTCTACTACATCTATGGCACCGACCACCGAGTGCATGTGGTAGATTACCCCGAGAGATACTGCTGTGGCTGCACCATCATCTGACGCCGCACAGCTGCCCCCAGAGCCCGCCACTCACGCGTGCCAAGGAGGACGGCCGAGGCCTCTGAGTTCACTCACTGCTGGCTCCTCTGGACAGTCACAAACCCCTGCGTATCCTTCCAGAGAATTCCTCTCCTCTGTCTAGCCACAAGTCCCTCTGGAGCCCTTTTGGCAGAATCCATCTTGTATTTAACCCTCAAGAATTCATCTACGCACATTCCTTTAGGAGAAGAACTTAAACCAGGGGCTTTGCCTCTGGCCTCTGAACTAAAGTGCTGATCGAGGGTGGGGTTGATTTTGCTTTTCGCTGGGTCAGTCTCAGTTCTGGTGTGTGTCTGCTAGCATGGGCCTTTTGTGGAGCTGAGTGATCTTGAATTGTTGAAAGATACACGTAAATTTGCTGCCACTTAGGCAAATGCATACAGAATTTTACTCCCATTCTGTGGGTCAGAAATTCAGATGCAGCTATTGCATGATGACCTGTCTCTGGCCCATGATGTCTGGCACCTCACCTGGAAGATTCAAAGGCTGGGGTGGCTCAAGGGCAAGGGCGCTGACATCATCTGAAGGCTGGCTCACCCAGATATCCAGTGGTCGATGGCAACTGTCAGCTGGAACACCTACACATGGCCTCCCCAAGCAGCATGAGCTTCCTCACAGCGTGGCAGCTCTCAGGGTAAGCACCCCTCATGTGCACCCCAATTAAAGACACAGAGATCTGCTCCAAGACTGGAGAACAAGTCTGCTTGTTGGGTAGACTAAGGGTCTGTATGCTCATTTCTGCTCTGGTGCCTGTGCATGGGTACATTGTAGAGAGTTTTAGAGGATACATGCAGGTTGCTCTATCATGTGCTGAATTTACAACCCACCCACTGAGAATAAGGTGAATTGCATGTCTTGTGTACCTTGTCCTGGGCAGGGATGCTGGGGGTGGAGGGCGGGGAGGGCACATCCTGCCCACCGAATGCCCAGTTGGTCGCCTTTGGAGTGCTGGTTCAGGGGCTGCGTGAGGCACTGTGTGCCTGGCTATGAGTCATCAGATGCCCCTGTCAATCTTAAAATGCCTGCCTCCACCTGGAAGAGGACTGCTCCCCGCAGGCTTGACGTGGAGCGGGGAGTCTGGGGCCATTCCCCCGGGGCATTGTACAAATGGAGGGATAGTTTTTGATTGTTGCTCTCATTAGTGGACAGAGTCCAGGAGAGCTGGGTGTCCAGCAGTGCTCAGGGATGTTCACACAGTGGAACATCATGCCACATGTTACAAGGCTGGCAGATACCCCGCCGACACTCACAGAGAACTTCGACAAGGTCTTATCAATCATTAATTCAACGCTGTTTTTTATTTAGTGTTCACCTCTGTTATTTGATTTTTACGGTATGTCTTGTTTGAAATGGCTTCTGATCCTCTCCCTTAAGTCCACACTTGTAACTCTGTTGCCTTCAGTGGAGTTCCTCGGGCCACGTGCTTGAGCATCACAGATCAAAATACATGCATTAAACCACGGTTTTCTTCTCATTTCTCCTTTATATTTCAGTTAGGGCATTAAATTGCTTTAAAAGTGGGATGTAAGTGGGTTGTGTATAAGTGTCACTGTAGGGTGAAAAGGGGGGCCTTGAATATGTTAGAGCTGAGGCCATGTAGTCATACTGTGCTGTTGGCCTGCGAACCAGACCCAGTGAGAAAATCTAGCTGGAATAAACTGGGTCATGGGGATACTGTTCTAATTGAGCCCCTGTGAGCCAGCAGCCACAGGGATCCTTGCTTCTGGTGGTTCTGGCAAAATCCCAGATGGTCACTGGGTCCTCTGGCTGTTTGATAAGTGGTGTGTATTTTCCCCTGCAGTGTTATCTGTTTTCATGACTTTCGCTGTGGCCAGGATCTGGCTTAATTTGCTCTTTCTGCCTGTTACCCTCGGGCTGAGTTGGCTGTCACTGCTCGCCCCAGACCAGCTGAAGTCACTGGAGGGTAGAGTGCAGAATTTGAGGGCAGCCCTAACCCCTGCACTGGCCGCCGCACACTGTGGCTCTGGTCCCAACTCAGTTCAGTCGTAGAAGCACAGCAGACGCAAGTGGCTAGGCTTCTCTTTACCAACCTGCCAAAGCAGAACACCAGCCCTGCTCTTTACCAGTCACTGACAGACGCTGGGCCTCTGCCAGGCGGCCAGAGCCACGCAGGGCTTGGTGAGGGTTTCCCAGACATCTGATGTCTCTGCCCTCAGACTACAGGATGGAAGGAGAGGCTGTCTGCAAGTGGAGGAAAATGAAAGAATCCATGTGAGAGTTAGGTGCCTTTACAAGATGAGGATGCCTAAGGGCCAAGGTGGCGGTGGTGGTGGTGGGTACAAGCATGTGTGTACATGTGCATGTGTGTATAGATATGTGCATGGGATGCACATGCCTGGATTTGTGCATGAGCATGTTCATGTGTATATGTGTGTGTGCATGGTGTGTGTTGTGTGTGCATGCATGATGTGTGTGTTTTATTGCATGTGTGTGTTTGCCAGGCTGGGAGGATCACTCCTTAGAAGGCAGGAGGGACTTTCTCCCCGACCTGGTTTTCCTCTCTCCCTCCTGGTCCCTGCCATTCTTTGTAGCTCCCTAACCTCAGCCTTCAACACCTATCAGCTTGTTGTACTTCAGCCAACTTCAATTTCAGATTCATGGGCAGCCCTTGATATAGACAGCCACGAGAGAACTGTGTTTTCTAAGTCAGGACTGTGGCGTTATGTTTCTTAGCAGGAAAGACCCATCTAGATTCAGTGGCTGGGACGTTCAGTCTCTGCTTGCTTACATTCATAGGCAGGGATTGTGGAAGAACCGACACATTCTGGTTCAAATTCTGGTTCCACCTGTTGTCAGCTTCGTGACACCGGGCAGTTCCTTTTTTCTCCTCTGTGAGGTGGGGTGGTTGGTACAGCCTGCTTTGCAGGGCAGATTGGAAACATCAGACTGCAGAGCCCTGTGTAGGTAGGTGCTCAGTACGTAGAAGGGAAATCTCTTCCTTGGTGGGGGCAGTCCGTGCTTGAATGCTTGTCACAGAGCCTCTCCGGTGGCTAGTGAGCCGGAGCTCGTGCACCAAAGTGACTGTGAGTGACGTCTGTTCCACCAGCTCCCCTGTTCAGCTCAGCCCCCACACACTGCTGCCTTGGCTCGTTTTCCCCTCACCCTGAGGTCAGGCTGCGTCCCGCGGCATCCGTCTTCGCTGTCTCCCAGGGCGCATGCGCAAGTGCCGGCGCCTGATTTGCCTGGTCTCCGCGCCCGCCGGGCCCTGGGTCTTGCCCATCATTGTGTTACGTGAGCGTGGCCTGTATCAGAGAAAACCGCCGAGCGTGACCCACGGGCTAGATGGAGGTGCCACACGTTGATTTAACACAGAATATGGGGCTTTGATTCCAGTCTGGCCTCTACCAGCTGTGTGGCCCTGGACGAGGCCATTTACCTCCCTCTGGGCCTTCAGGTTTGTTCTCCAAGGGGAAGGTTGGATCCCATTTTTCCTTTTCTTACTTTTCCTCTTAAAATTTCACCTTTTCTCCCTCAAATAAAATCTTTGGGACCCAGACACATACACCAGGCTCACAGGTCAAGAGGGGCTGCTGTGGTTGGAGGCCCCAGAGGCCTTCCGTACAGTGCCCCCTCCTTCCCCCGGCTTCTGGGAACATACTAGAACAGAGCCAGGCGCGCCTCACTCCTGTTCTGGGAGGTGGGCTGCCTCTCTGACAGACCGCGGGACAGTCCTGGGAACCTTCTGTCTTTTGTTTCTTTTTTCCTTCGGAGAATTAAACCTTTGGCCTGAGCTTATTTTCTGAATGAGTATTTCTCGTAGTGAAACATGCATCAAGACCAGCATGGTAGGATATTCTGTCTAGCGGTTCTCTAAGCAGTTGGTATTTATCCTGTACTTTGGAGCATCGTAAGGACATCCAGATTTGGGGTCCCTTCCCTCTAGCCGGGTCCCCATGCTGTAGGAGTACATGGGATTTAGCCGTGGGGTTTCCACCTCAAAGAAAGATGTGACCTGGACGTGGGCAGCTCGTCTTTTAGACCAAAATGAATCAGTGTCATTTTAGTGACAGTCTGATTTTGTCTCATGATCAGAAAATCAGGCAGGGCTTTAAGGGGACTGGAACACAGGATGGGAGTTCTGTTGGGGAGATAGGGTAGCGTGGCACAGAGCCACACTGTGTGGTCTCCATGGTCACAGTCCAGGGTTCAGATCCTACAGCTCACCTGTACTGGCCCAGAGGCCTCCAACTGTAAGGTGGGAACACTGACCCCTAGGATTATGGGGGTGGAGCATCAAGGAATAGTGTGCATGGCAAATGAGTTCTCAGATGACTTGGGCTGTTAGTATGACAGGATCCAGGGAGAGGCTGAAGTTGGGAGAAAGAGATTAGACCCTTAGCATTGGGGGCCGGAGAAGGCGATGGCACCCCACTCCAGCACTCTTGCCGGGAAAATCCCATGGACGGAGGAGCGTGGTGGGCTGCAGTCCATGGGGTCGCGAAGAGTCAGACACAACTGAACGACTTCCCTTTCACTTTTCACTTTCGTGCATTGAAGAAGGAAATGGCAACCCACTCCAGTGTTCTTGCCTGGAGAATCCCAGGGACGGGGGAGCCTGGTGGGCTGCCGTCTATGGGGTCGCACAGAGTTGGACACGACTGAAGCGACTTAGCAGCAGCAGCATTGGGGGCAGAGCAGAGGGAGGGTGCTATAAACTGCATGTCTCCTCAGAATTCATATGTTGAAATCCTAACCCTCTAATGTGATGGTGTTTGGAAGTGGGACCTTCGGGAGGTGTTTAGGTCGTGAGGGCCGAGCTGTCATGAATGGGATCAGTGTCCTTTTAAAAGAGACCCCAGGGAGCTCCCTTGTCGTGTGAAGTTAAAGCCAAAAGGTGACTGTTTGTGAACTAAAAAGGAGACCCTTCCTGCACAGCACACGGATATGCTGGCACCTTGATCTTGGACTTCTGGTCTTTAGAGCCGTGAGGCATACATTTCTTTGGTTCATCAGCCACCCAGTCTATGATATTTTGTTCTAGCAACCCACACAGACTTAGAAGGGTGTCTAAGCACAGAATCCGAGGCTATGTGATAACCAGGCAGTGATTTTCAAAAGCCAGTTGGAGTATCTGGACCTGACTCTACTTACCATCACCTAGAAAGTTTGTCAAAATGCAGATTCTCACTCACAGCCCTAGGTATTTGGCGTATTGGTGGCTAAGATTCTGTAGTTTTAACCAGTGCCCAAGATGATTTTTATGAATGGTCAGAACAGGACACTGACTTTTGGAGTCAAAAGAATAGCTTTGGGATTAGATTTTTGAGCCTGAAATTTCATTCCTTAGCTTGCCGTGGGCTTACCTTCTCTAACCCTGTTTTTTTTTTTTTTTTGTCTGTGAAGTGGGGGAGAATTCCTGCCCTCCCTCCCTGCGGGTTGTTTGAAGGCTCAGATGGAGGAACCTGGAGGGCTACAGTCCATGGGGTCGCAAAGAGTCAAACATGACTGAGCGACCAACCCAAACACAACAACCGACAATAAGATGCTGAACGGAAAAGCGCTTTGCAAACTAAAACACTGCGTAGATATTCCTCCTATTAGGAGCGGCAAGAACAGCCTTCATCGTTTCCAAGACTTCCTGCTCACTTTGACTCTGTCCACCAGGGGGCAGCAGGCGCACACACATGAAACCTCGGAGGCTCTCCTGCACCGGTGAGCGGCCCCAGAACCCTTTGAGGATCTCTCAGCAGTCCTCAGGCTATCGGGTAACTCGATGTGGCTCCAGAAATTTTCTTCAGAGATGCAGAATATCTTCCGTTATTCGTTGACTCCAGTTAAAACTGCTTTCTCCTTCCAAGTAGGAACATTTAGGAAAGCAGGCTTGGGATGCCAGACTGGAAGTTAGGGCTGCAGGTCAGCACATTAGCTGTTGGATCTAAGGGACCAGGGAAGCAAAGGTGGATCAGGCCCTGATATTGCCTTGAGGACTCCCTGTCTTCAAAATAATGGTGAACATTTCGGGAGTACCACCCATGTGTCAGATGCTGTTCTTGACTCCTGACGTGTCCTCTGATGAGAGTCCTGCAAGGGACGTCTGAACCCCAACTCTCTTGACAAAGAAGGGACTGAGGCCCGGAGAAGTTAAATCCAAGTCCCACGTTCAGTGGAAAGGCAGGTATCTGGACACATGGGCATGGGCGGCCTGGCTCCAGAGCCCACGCTGTGTCTGGTTTGGTGGGGAGGTCGATGTGATCATGACAGCGATAAACGCGGCAGGACACTTTGTTACTCCTGTCCCCAGGCCTGCTGGTGACGCCTTCTGAGCTAGGCAGTGGGCTCCCGTCTTGTGACGGCAGGTATTTCAGCCACTCACTGCTCCTCCTCACCCCCCTCCCTGGGTGCTGGACAGCCCTTTAGTGTGATCCTTGCCCTCCTTGGTGGTGCCCTGGGTTCCTGGAAGAAACCAGAGGGAGAGATACTGTACTTCCTGCCTGTTTATTTTCGAATGTCCCCAGGGACCTGGTAGAAATCCAAGCATCTACCTTGGGAGCTCATGGCCAAACATGCAGGAGACCCAGCCCAGCGTCAGAACTTTGTTACATTAACAGAACTGTTGTCTCTTCCCACCCCAGTCGTCTTACAGAGCCCAGTGGGATTCGTCCCATCCGGCCTTGGCAGGTGCTGTGATTCTGCCCAATCCCATTTTGCGTTTTCACTGATTGCCACTGGGAATAATTATGACAAATCTTTGTTAAGCTTCTACTAAGTTTACCATGTGCTTTTGTATGTGCTAGACCCTAAATCTCAGCAATCTTAGGAAGAAGGGACTTTTTTTCTTTAACCTTATTAATTTAATCTTCCAACACTTATTATTGATTATTTAAGGTATTCCTTAACTGTGTTTTCTTGTTTAGCAAAAGCAGTCTCCTTGTTTGAAGTCTTAACTCTAACTTTATTATTATTATTTTTTGGAGTATAGTTGATTTACGATATCATATTAGTTTAAGGTGGACAGCAAAGTGATCTCGTTATACATCTATCCTTTTTAAGGTTCTTTTCCATTATAGGTTATTACAAGATATTCAGTAGAGCTCCGTGTGCTATATAGTAGGTCTGTGTACATAGTAGTGTGTGCATGTTATTTACATTGTAATTCATCCCTCCCCTGCTTTTTCTCCCCTTTGGTAAACGTTAAGCTTGTTTTCCATGTCTGCGTCTATTTCTGTTTTATAAGTGAGCTCATTTGTATCATTTTTTAAGATTCCAAGTATGAGTGCTATCTTGTGATATCTGTCTTTCCTGTCTGACCTACTTTGCTTAGTATGCTCGTCTCTAGGTCCAGCCATGTTGCTACAAATGGTGTTATTTCCTTCTTTTTATGGCTCAATAATATTCCGTATATGTATACACACCACATCTTCTATATCCATTCATCTGTCAGTGGACATTTCTGTGTCTTAGCGGTTGTAAATAGTGCAGCTATGAACATCCACCGCATGTGTCTTTTTAAATTAGAATTTTTGTCTTCTGGATAGAAGCCTAGGAGTGGGATTGCTGGATCATATGGTAGCTCTGTTTTTAGTTTTTTGAGGAAGCTCCATACTGTTCTCCATAGTGGCGGCACCAATTTACATTCCTACCAACTGTGTAGGAAGGTTCCCTTTTTTCTATAAGGAGGGACATTTTCTATCCCCGTCTTACAGGTGAGCAGGTTGAGGCACAGAGAATTTAAATCAATCACCCACAGTCACATAACAGGAAAGTTAGAATCATGCTGTCTGTCTTTCAGTCCTGAGTGTGCATGCGGTGTGCTGGTGTGGATGGTGTGCTTCTCAGTGTGTGTGAGACGGGGCGAGGCCCCGGCCCTTCTGCGGGTGAGCAGAGCAGCTGACAGCTGGCGGATTAAATGAGCTGATTGGCGAGGTCTGGACCCAGGGCTTAGGACCTGCCCTATGGAAACCTCCTGGATCCAGAACTCAGAACAGCTAGTTCCCTTAGGAAAATCTGGGTGTCATTCCCAGAAGGGGTTGGGGAATCTACACAGCAAAACAACCAGGGCAGGATCTGTGCACATCTTGGACATGAGGCATCCCCCAGCCAACCTCTTTCCCCAGAGACAGTAAGCTTGTGCCTGTTCAATGTCACCCATGAAGTTGATGAGGACCCGGGTGCAGATGCCCTCTGAGGATGCAGGGGGTGGGCTGGTGGTGCTCCATCTACACTGGCCTCAGCTCAGTAAGTAACTGGGAGGAAAATCAGGCTCCCAACTTTCCTTCTTTCCTGCCATGAGCAGCATCCACTGATGGTCAATCTGCCTCCAAGCGGGGAGGTGCTTAGGAAGACAGAGGGCCAGTCTCCTCTAAGTGACACACGCTGTCCTCGGGTGGGGCAGAAAGCAGCCTCCTCACTTAGCGTGAACGCAGACAAGCCAGGCTGTGGGGCCAGTGTGGTGTCGCGATGGGCGGGTGTGGGCCGGGGGCCCCAGGGCAGTGACTCTTGGTGGAGACGAGGGAATCTGGATTCTTGCAGGGGAGCAGACCAGAGTTGATCATGCCAACAAGAAAATCCTCCTGGCTTGAAGCATCTGCTTATTTTTTTCCATTCTTCCAGCTTGACTCAGAGAGAGCTTTCTCAAAGATGGATCCAGCCTCCTTAGCGTTGCCCTGGGGCAGATAGCTGGAGACACAGCAAATGACCCGTGAAGGGATGGGATTTGTATTGACAGACACATGTTTATCCAGATCAATTAGAGGAAATTATTCTTCTTGCAACACTCCCCGAACAAGGCTTTGCAGCTGATAATGAGTTTGAACTGCACAGTGCGAATGACAGAAATGTGAAATGAGACAAGAAGATGATTTGCCAGATTGCCTCTCGGGGAGGGCGCTGTACGGTTGGAAAGTCAGACGAGGATGACCCCTTGGACCAGAGGGCAGGATGCTCTGTAAATTGCTCTGCATAATGAAGGAGGGAGAGGTGTGAAGTTAGGGTTTGAAGTTGGGGAGGGAGTGACTGGCTTTGAAAGCTGACCCTGAGGCAGAGGAAGGGCGGGAGAGAGGGAGAGAAATAGCACCGCTGAGAGGAGAGGGCCCCAAGGATTCGGTCGTCAGGTGGGGAGCTTTTCGAGGGAAGTCCAGGGTGCTGGGTGATGTGGGCCTTCCTTCCCTGAGAACACGAGTCGCCAGTAAAAATTATTAAGAAATCCCCCAGTGTTCGGTGGGCAGCGTCTCTTCTCTACTTCCCTTGCCCTGTGAGGCCATCCTGCATGGGATCCTTGTCCTCCGGCTTTCTTTGGGTTTGGGCAACAGGGAGCTTTGGGTTCGGCCAGTGGGGTGCCCCCATTTATGTCTGGACGGGGCTTCAGGGAGATGGAGGAGAGCAGTGGTAGTGAGGAGGCTATTTGTTTTCCTACATCCCCATCACCTTGTGCTGGGGGGTTGTGCTGATGGCAGGGAGGCACATGATCTCCTGGGGTGTCCCTGCGCCCTGCCCATACCTTTGCAAAATGTCCCTCTATTAAACATTGCCTAAATGATGCTCATTTTGATCACCCTGGCTGTTTCCTGCCAGATTCTGACCAATCCACCTGGGGTCAGCGCATTTCTCTTGGAAGTCTATAAAGGGTTGAGTTTTGCATCGCGTTCACTCAGACGAGCGAAGAGCTGGGTTCAGTTACAGCAGACACAGACAGGAGCTCTCCAGGGGTGTCCTGGCAGCCCTGCTGCCCCTTGCGGCCACGGTCACTTGGACATGTGAATCTCAGCATACCGGAGTGGCTCTGAGATGTCATCGGGCCTGGGACCCCTTCGGCCTTCATGGAATGGTCCTCCTTACACAGAGGCTGGGAACAGCCAGAGTTATAAGACACAGAGAGTGGGGGATTGAGGTTTACTGGATGTAGTCATTTCATTGGTGTGGAAACCGAGGCTCTAAGTGGTTCAAGGTTACACGTCAAGGAGAAGGCAGCATCGAAGGAGCTGGAGTGAAAAGAGGGCGCCTGGCACAGGATCAGACACCAGAGGAGATGTCAGGTGTAAATGCAGAAACACAAAATTGTGAGTACAGGGTTTGTGTGCAACATTATATACATTTTAAAAAGACTCTTGCTATATACTGAGGCCCTGCAGAGAATCTTTACTAGCCCTGTTTCTCCTGCCAGTCACCCAGGAGGGTGCAAATCTCAACGTAGCTTTGTCTGTGGGGAGTTTGGTAGGCCTCTCTTCAGGGCCTGTTCTCCCCACCCCCCTGCTCCTAGCCTGGCCCTGCCCTGGGTCCTGGCCCCTCCCCCAGGTTCTGCGTCAGTTGGTCTGTTGGTATTGGTCTTGAAGGTGAGCCTGGCGCCTGTTGTGTGGTGGGTGAAAGCTGCTTTGGTTCCAAGAGTAATATGTGTCCATTTTCTGCTTTCCAGATGTTCCTTCTCTCCGGGTCCAGTTCCATGGCTCCCTGGAAAGTGATATGATGACTTTGGGCTTGAGCCCAAAGAACACAGGAGATTTTTGGCAGGTTGAGGGTGGGTTGGTGCCAATCCACTTAGAACAAAAAACACTGTGTGTTGTGTTCACGTGGAGGAGCGTGTCTGCACCTGCCTCCTGTGGACTCAGGACAGCTGCCACTGGCAGACCGAGGGGGCAGCTGGTCCCCGTGGAGGGGAAGCAGCAGGGTGTGCAGTAGAAAGGATTCGTGGGTGGGGGTTTGATGGGAGAGCAGGCACACCCTGGCTGTGGAAGCAGGACGCCTGGGCTGCAGCGACCACTGATGCAAAATCAGTGACCACATAAAAAGCAGATACTGGACCCCTCAATGGAGAAGGCAATGGCACCCCACTCCAGTACTCCTTGCCTGGAGAATCCCATGGACGGAGGAGCCTGGTGGGCTGCCGTCCATGGGGTCGCACAGAGTCGGCCACGACTGAAGCGACTTAGCAGCAGCAGCAGCAGGACCCCTCGAAGTCTCAGCTTCCTCCACATTCCTCTGTGTGAGTTACTGCTGGAAGTTTGCTGGGGCCTTTTCCATTGAGTGTGCACACATTCATGTGTTCATGTCTCTGCACACACACGTCTGAAATATATGTTCTCCTGCACAGTCTACCTGCTGGATGGTGGCTAGGTCCCAGCTCCTTCATCTTAAATTGTCAGTTTCCTCCTGCTGCCTGGTGCTGTAAATGCACTTAGCTATAATAATAGCAGCAGCTTTGGAAACCCAGGACTGCCTTTCCCTCGAAAAAAGCCGTCTTCCCATAGCTGCCATCATGGCCCCGTTATTTCCCATGGCTGGGTAGAGTTTATTTTAATATTAATTCCAAAATATGATTGAGAATGTTGATTTGCAGAGCTTGTGTTTGGACTTACTTAGGGTTTACACAATGACACTCCATCACTTTCCCCTCTGAGCACAGGGAACTTGGAGTTGCCAGACATGACCATCTTACAAACATGGAAACTGAGGCAGAAAGGAGACGTGTTGAGCCCAAGAATGCCACCCAGTGAGTGGTGGAGCCAGGACTAATGTGTAAATCTCTAGGTTCTAGGCTGGTGCTTTACTTATTTTACCTGTGATTTTATGAAGGTTTTCTAGGAATCCTTCCAACTCAGATGGCAGTAGTAGGGAAGGGGTATGTGTAGCCCATAGCCTCATCTGCTAGGGGCTTTTAAAGCAATTCCAAATTGGATTACAAACAAATGATGTTCACCAAGCAACTTTCCCTATTTGGTCACTATTCTCTCTCAATTTTCCACCCAACAAACTTGGGATGAGTGCTTACTGTATCTTTGGCTCCGTGCTTTGCATAAGTGAGCTACTTAGTGTCTTTGCAATATATTCCCTGCCCTTGCCTTTCTTCCTTTCTTGAAGTACCTAGAATCTTTGTCTTGTTTTCTATCAATGAGCCCTAATAGGTACAGGGAGTTTTTACGATCCAGTGGTGAAGCCCATTTGGGAGATTTTAGGCAGCTGAGTCTGGGCCAGAATGAGTGTTACAAAGAGCAAGCTGGTGACTGAACAGTGGATAACCTGGTTCCTGCGGGCCTACGAGTGGTCGATAGGAAGCAGGACAATTGATCAGGTATCAGTAATATTGACAATGAGGAAAGAAATGCTGAAGGTCTAAGCTAGGTCAGTGGTTGATTGTATTAAAGGCAGGAAAATTTAGTGAGTAAGAGCTTGGTCTTTGATGGCAAACCTGGGTTTGAATCCTGACTCCACCACTGAGTTCGTATGTAAACATGAGCAAGTCATTTAACCTTTTCCGGTCTGTTTCATTATGTGCAGGATAGGCTGGGTGAGATTATCTCTGCTTGTCGAGTGTTGGGAGGATTCACTGATGAGCGCCTGGCTCTTAGGAAGCATTCTGTAAATGTCATTTGTCTATTGCTGTAAAAGGTCAGTTTTCATTCCAATCCCAAAGAAAGGCAATGCCAAAGAATGCTCAAACTACCACACAATTGCACTCATCTCACAGGCTAGTAAAGTAATGCTCAAAATTCTCCAAGCCAGGCTTCAGCAGTACGTGAACTGTGAACTTCCAGATGTTCCAGCTGGTTTTAGAAAAGGCAGAGGAACCAGAAATCAAATTGCCAACATCCACTGGATCATGGAAAAAGCAAGAGAGTTCCAGAAAAACATCTATTTCTGCTTTATTGACTATGCCAAAGCCTTTGACTGTGTGGATCGCAATAAACTGTGGAAAATTCTGAAAGAGATGGGAATACCAGACCACCTGACCTGCCTCTTGAGAAACCTATATGCAGGTCAGGAAACAACAGTTAGAACTGGACATGGAACAACAGACTGGTTCCAAATAGGAAAAGGAGTACGTCAAGGCTGTATACTGTCACCCTGCTTATTTAACTTCTATGCAGAGTACATCATGAGAAATGGGGGCTCCAAAATCACTGCAGATGGTGATTGCAGCCATGAAATTAAAAGATGCTTACTCCTTGGAAGGAAAGTTATGACCAACCTAGATAGCATATTCAAAAGCAGAGACATTACTTTGCCGACTAAGGTCCGTCTAGTCAAAGCTATGGTTTTTCCAATGGTCATGTATGGATGTGAGAGTTGGACTGTGAAGAAAGCTCAGCGCCAAAGAATTGATGCTTTTGAACTGTGCTGTTGGAGAAGACTCTTGAAAGTCCCTTCGACTGCAAGGAGATCCAACCAGTCCATCCTAAAGGAGATCAGTCCTGGGTGTTCTTTGGAAGGAATGATTCTAAAGCTGAAACTCCAGTACTTTGGCCACCTCATGCAAAGAGTTAACTCATTGGAAAAGACCCTGATGCTGGGAGGGACTGGGGACAGGAGGAGAAGGGGATGACAGACGATGAGATGGCTGGATGGCATCACTGACTTGATGGATGTGAGTCTGAGTGAACTCTGGGAGTTGGTGATGGACAGGAACGCCTGGCATGCTGCAATTCATTGGGTCACAAAGAGTTGGACATGACTGAGCGACTGAACTGAACTGAAATGAACTAATGCTGATGATGGTGAAGACAATGATGGTGATGCTAATGATGGTGATAATGGCTGGGGTTAACAGAGGTGGGGATGATAAGTGGGATTTGATGGTAAAGTCAGGGCGACTTCTGGATTTATAGGCCTGGTAACTGAGAAAACACACACACACGCACATACACACACACACACACAGAATATTTTCTGATGGTTCTGTGGTTTTGTAGACTTTGAAAAGTTGGCTCTGGGGTATCTTAACCCCACTCAGCTGAGATGGGCTTCCATGTCTCTGTGATCTCTTCACACTGTCACTTGTATGGGGTGGTCCTGGGGCAGATGCAAGAAGGGCCCATACAGACTTCTTGAAGTGAAGTGAAGTCGGTCAGTCATATCCGACTCTTCGCAACCCAATGGACTGCAGCCTACCAGGCTCCTCCGTCCATGGAATTTTCCAGGCAAGAGTACTGGAGTGGGGTGCCACTGCAGACTTCTTTAGCTCCCTGTTAAATCTGTCTGTGTCATCACACTTTGCAGAACTCTTGAATTGTATCTACTTAACATTTCTTTGCCTTGTCCATGGGAAGCCAGCGTCATGTCCACACACGGGCAGTGGCTGCAGAATTAGGCATGATGGAAATGAAAGTCATTCAGTCTTAGCTAGAGCTCGTTTCCTGCAAGGACCCTAAACCTGACGTTTGTTCTTGGTTTGGGGCTTCCCTTGTGGCTCAGCTGGTAAAGAATCGGCCTGCAATGCAGGAGACCTGGGTTTGATCCCTGGATTGAGAAGATCCCATGGAGAAGGGAAAGGCTATCCACTCCAGTATTCTGGCCTGGAGAATTCCATAAGCTGTATAGTCCTTGGGGTCGCAAAGAGTCAGAGACGACTGAGAGACTTTCACTTTCGCTTGGTGAAAAAATAATTGCAGTTTCAGACCAGGAGTTTTAGATCATTGTAACTAGGCAGACATATCTTTATTTATCAAAATAGGAACCATTATAGTCAACACATTTCTGCCAATGAGAAATAAGTTTGCTTATTCCTGTGGCATAAAAATCTGTGCTCCAGGATTTGACAAACTCTTGGAAAGCATTTTCTGCCTCCTGCTGGTTGTGGAAGTATATTCCCTGTAAAAGGTTGTTGAGATGCTTGAAGAAGTGGTAGTTGGCAAGAGGTCAGGGGAATGTGGAAGGTGAGGCAGAACTTCGCAGCCCAGTTCCTTCAACTTTTGTAGTGTTGGTTGTGTGACGTGCAGTCGGATGTTGTCCTGGAGAATTGGGCCCTTTCTCTTGACCAATGCTGGCTGCAGGCATCGTGGTTTCCAGTGCATCTCATCAATTTGCTGAGCATACTTGTCAGAGGTAATGGTTTTGCCAGGATTCAGAAAGCTGTAGTGGATCAGACAGGCAGCTGGCCACCAAACAGTGACCATCACCTTTGTTTGGTGCAAGCGTGGCTTTGGGAAGTGCCTTGGAGCTGCTTCTTGGTCCAGCCACTGAGCTGGTTGTCAGTGGTGGTTGTATGAAATCCACTTTTTGTTGCACGTCCTCATCTAGTTTGTTGTTGTGTAGAATAAGAGAAAGTGACACTTAAAAGACAATTTTTTGGAATTTTGGTCAGCTTCATGAGGCATCCACTTACTGAACTTTTTCATCTTCCCAGTTTGCTTCAAATGCTGAATGACTGTAGAATGGTTGACATTGAGTTCTTCAGCAGTTTCTCGTGCAGTTGTAAGAGGATCAGCTTCGACGATCCTCTCAGCTGGTCACTGTCAACTTCCGATGGCCAGCCGCTGTGCTCCTCATTTTCAAGGCTCTCGTCTCCTTTGCAAAACTTCTTGAATGACTGCTGTACTGTGTGTTCATTAGCAGGTACTAGGCCAAATGCATTGTTGATGTTGCAAGTTGTCTCCACTGCTTTAAAACCCATTTTGAACTCAAATAAGAAAACCATTTGAATTTTCTTTTTGTCTAACATCATTTCACTAGTCTAAAATAAACATAAATAGCAAGTAGTAAGTCAGTTCAGTTCAGTTCAGTAGCTCAGTCGTGTCCGACTCTTTGCAACCCCATGAATCGCAGCACGCCGGGCCTCCCTGTTCATTACCATCTCTCAGAGTTCACTCAGACTCACGTCCATCGAGTCCATGATGCCATCCAGCCATCTCATCCTCGGTCGTCCCCTTCTCCTCCTGCCCCCAATCCCTTCCAGCATCAGAGTCTTTTCCAATGAGTCAACTCTTCGCATGAGGTGGCCAAAGTACTGGAGTTTCAGCTTTAGCATCATTCCTTCCAAAGAAATCCCAGGGTTGATCTCCTTCAGAACGGACTGGTTGGATCTCCTTGCAGTCCAAGGGACTCTCAAGAGTCTTCTCCAACACCACACTTCAAAAGCATCAATTCTTCGGTGCTCAGCCTTCTTCACAGTCCAACTCTCACATCCATACATGACCACAGGAAAAGCCATAGCCTTGACTAGACAGACCTTAGTCGGCAAAGTAATGTCTCTGCTTTTGAAAATGCTATCTAGGTTGGACATAACTTTTCTTCCAAGGAGTAAGCGTCTTCTAATTTCATGGCTGCAGTCACCATCAGCAGTGATTTTGGAGCCCAAAAAAATAAAGTCTGACACTGTTTCCACTGTTTCCCCATCTATTTCCCATGAAGTGATGGGACCAGATGCCATGTAGTAAGTCATTATCAAAAAAATAAAGTGAGAACTATGCATTAAAATGATATGTAACATAACCACATTTATTTAGGAATGTATTCTGATATCAAACAGCAAAGTTCAACAGTGCCAAAATCGCAATTACTTTTGCACCAGTCTCATAGAAGGATGTTAAAGACTTAATTGCAGCAAAGTGAATGGCAGTGGTTACTTTCTCCTACAGTACCCAGTGTGATATAGAGAGAATTGAGAGTAGCACATGGTAAATCTCTTGCTGTGTGGGCCTGGGTTTTCATGCTGGGTCTGTGGACCACCAGAGCCATCCCTGAACTTCCAGTGGAACTCACCCCAGACCATGGACAGTCCTGTCTCCAAGTCAGGCTGGCCCATCAGCACACCACGTGGCTGCATTATTCAGGACCTGTGGAAATTGACATTGACAGGTGGACACAGGTAAAAATTAGCTCAGGATTAATTGGTGTGGCCTGGTGGCTTCCTCAAGCAGGCAGGTGGGAGGCATCATCACACAAGCCTTCTATTTAGAGAAGGCATCTGAGCAACTGGGTTTGGATGGGCCAGGCTCTGCGGAGGGATTGCTGGAATCTCCAAAGCAGGCTCGCTGGTGACATCACTGGAACCAGGGCACAATAGCCCAGCTCTGAGGTCACCAGGAAGCAATTAAAGGGATGAGAAACACCCCCACACCTTCTAGGAGCTTCCGCAGAGACAATTCCTTCCCCTGAAGGAGGCTGAAACCAGCTTATTGGCTTCCTGGAAAGAAAAAAAGTGAGGATGAATAGCTCTTTGGTTGTGTCTTTAATGAGTATGCTTTTCTCAGTCCCTGCCCTGCTCAGTAGGAATGTGCTCATATGCCTTCCAGAAAGACTAATAAGCACTAACATAATCATGGACACCAGAATTGACCTTGGGGAAAATATTTGCATCCTTTACAGATTCTCTTTCTAGGCCATGACATTAGCAGGGATGCTCAAAATAGTGGCAACGTCTCCTTCTTAAATCTTAGGGTAAATTTTAATCATGTACAAGAGTAGAGAGAATGTTAAGTATAACGAGCCCCTGGTATCTAGTGCCCGGACTCAGCAATTACTAACTCAGGGCCAGTCTCATTTCATCTCTTATCACCTCCTCTGCTTCTGTTAATCCCACTAGGTTATTTGGAAGGAAACCCTAGAATTGTGTTATTTCATCCACAGATACCTCCTAGTGTATTAGCTGGAACTATATGCAATTGCTACTAGATGCACATATTTCTGTAAAGTTGGTTTGTTTGGCTTAGGCTTTGTGCCCAGTTTGGCAGTGACTTCATGTTCTTCTCCTGCCGCTACCTGTCTCCGTCTTTTCTCTCATGTTCCCGAGATTGACAGTCATCCTGAGACGGAAATTTGAGAAGGAGCTAAATTTGTCTTTGGAAGCCCCAAGCTCTTCAGGGGATTGTCAGCCCTTCAGATCCCACCCACCTCCTTTAGGCACCCAGAGATTTTGCATTTTCTATGTATTTAGGAATTTTGATTCCCAACACATTCTGATTCCTTGAAAAAAGAAAATCTCTCATCCAGAGATGAGAGAGCCAGTGGATTGGATAGTAGAAGGGCCTCTCTGGTGCTTCTGGGCCTCGTGGACCTGACATTTCTGTTTAAGAATTGAACTGAGGCCTTGTGTGACCCTGGCCGAGTCATTGAACCTCTCTGGACTCTACTTGCCTCCACTGCGACGCGAGAGAGTATCTGTTGGCTTGTTAGTCCTTTTCTTTCCCACTGGTAGAATGGATAGCTGTAGCAGGATGCCTACCACATTGAAAGCGCTCGCTCATCTGCTGGGGGAGCTGACCAGGGGCCCAAGACTCGCCAGTCCTGCCCCGCTCAGGCTGTCTCCTGTCCCCCTCCTATTGGTGGGGAGGAGCGTCTCCCATCCCTGACTTTGCTTGGCTGACTGAGAAGAAAACTGCAGACAACAGTGGAGGGAGAAGTGGGCAGGGATGTCAGAGGCCACCTCCCTCGTGTCCTTGAATGGATGTCCCCTTCCTGGGTGCCAGCCCGTGTCCCGGCACTCAGCTCTATTTCGGGCGCCGTTTGGCATGTGTCGCCTTGCAGAGACCTGAGCCCATGGGGACAAAAGGCCAAAATCTGCCACAAGAATGGTAATTTGAGGAACCTTGGCCCTCTGCCCCTGGGGCTTCGGTGTTCTTGGGACAAGTCACTGATGATATCATGGACTTAGTTACTTTCTGGAGCACGTAGGGTCCTTGTCTCTGGGCTCCAGCCGGTACGAGGCCCCAGGGAGCCTAATTTAGGAAAAGGAATCAGTGGGATGGCAGCTGTTGAAAGTGCTTGCTCCTGCCTTTAGCAGAGAATTTAAGGAAAAGGCCCTTAGAGACACCCTGCTAAAGAGATAGGTCTTTCCTCCTAAGGTCTCCCAGGAAAGGCTTACCTTGGAGGTGAAAGGGCCCACAGGGGTCATCTTAGCTGGCTGATACCCTTCCCAGTACCCCTAAGAGGTGGTCATTCTGCTGGTACTTGATGACTTCCAATGATGGGGAGCGCATTCTCTTAGGAGATACCTCAAACTGCTGGACGGCACCTGACTTCTGCACAGCCCAGTCTGCCTTGATGCCACCTCCATCGCCCAGTTTCAGCCTGTGGAGCCACATGGAACCTGCTGAAATCGCTCTCCCTTGTGACAGCCCTTAGGTATTGGGAAGCCGCTCTCCTGTCCCCCCGAGCTGCTTCTCTAGGCTAAACGTAGCTCTTTCCACCGTTGCTTATATGACATGGCTTCTGTCTGCCCCACTGTCATCCCCATTTTCCACTGGATGAGTACCAGCGCTTTGCCGTCCTTCTGAGAGTGGAGGGACCTCAGAGGCACTGCTTGGAGCAGAGAGGAGCCAGGCACTTGTGTTTATTCCAACTCTCGCACAGCCACCGTCGCAGCCCCGCTTGGCAGACACCCCTGCTCCTGACACATGGCCCACCCCACGACTTCCTCACACCCGCGGCTGTCAAGTGCTGAGCCCCCTCTGGGATTTGGGCAGCTGCATCTCGGGGCCCAAGTGCAGGGCTCTCAAACATCTGTCCCATTACAGTTGTGCCTTGTTGGAGCCATGCTGTTGCTCCAGGCTGTCTGGATATTTTCGGGTCCTCATTCTCTTAGAAGTTGGCAGCCTGTCTCAGGTCTGTGCTGCCCACACAGTGCTCACCTCTGGCTGAGAAGCATGACCTGTGGGATTGGACACGTGCGTCCCCGTCAGGCTTCAGTGCAGCCATCAGTCAGTGCCCTTTCGGGGGTGGCCATTCAACACCTCACAGGCTCCATCATCTGGCTCCTATTGCTTCGTCCACTCACAGGGTGCCTGGGGGAGCTGCATTGTGATCCAGATAGTCTGTGTCTTCGCACGATCCCTGTGCAAGTGACTTGTCACAGTGTTAAAGCAGGGATGGGGATTGGCCTGTGCCTGATCACCCGTCCTGCTCCTGGTGGTCCTCATCACCTTTGTGGAGGACCGGGTCTCCAGGTGGCCCTGGGAACCCGAGGGAGGCGATCCTCAGGCAGCACTGCCTGTGTGGTCCTGGGGGCTGGTCAGCAGGTTCCCGAGTCTCTAGGCTGCTGGCTGAGGTCACCAGGAAGGGCCGCATCAAGAGTGACAGCTGCAGGAAAGGGGGAGCCTGCTACCTACAGGTCTGTTTGCCCATGGCACCTTTTCCAGGGACTGGACTCAGTGGTTTTATAACTAGAGTGGCTGTAGGTCTTACATTTCTCTGGTTTACTTTTCTTACCTTTCCTTCCTTTCCCACTTTCTCTGACTTCCTTTCCTTTTTCTACCGTCTTCTAGTACCCTCACTGAACTCAGCGTTGCCCCAGGTGCCTCTGTCCTCCAGGTTGCAAGCCACTGGGCAAGACACATGTCAGTCACCAGCCTGGTGAGAGGTGGGCCCAAGGTGCACACAGGATGCTATGGGGACATGGGGTTTCTGGGTAATCCCAGTGCCTGAATTTCTCCCCTTTGTTCTTCATAAACCATTGACCTGTCCTTGGAATCATCATACTTTGGTGTCCAAATGACACCTTCCCACATTGACTTCACACTTGAAGGAGAATATAATTCATCTGTTAGACTCTGGGCTTGTATTTTGGTTTGGAAAATGTGTCCCTGTAATTGGTGAGCTCAAAGTCAGTCCAGGTCATTTTGGGATTCAAGATGTTGCTGAATTTGGCAACAAAGCCTGATAAATTAGAGCTCATTTTGATAAACTGGAACCAGAACTGCCTCTGAACTGAGAGAGCCAGGAACCCTTAGGACGTTCTGGGAAGAGTACAGATTCTCACATCAGCCTTGGGTTTGTATCGTGCCTTTTCCTTTCATTGCCTGTGTGATGTTGAGCCTCTTAACTTCTCTGAACCTCAGTTTTCCACATCTGTAAAATGGGGGTAGCACTTTGCAATTTTTAATTTGAGGATTAATTGAGTTAGTGTGGTACCCGGTATATAACAGACATTGGATTTATAACTTCATTGTTATGCCTCTAATAGCACTATGAACTCTTTCAAAGACTCCTACTCTTCTAAAAAGGGGAAAAAAAAGTTGGAGAACATGACTCATATAGATTCCATAGGGTGCTTGAATTATGCTTTCAAAATGATTTTCATTTATGTTTCTCATGCATGTAACTGTGCAAATTGGCCTTTCATTGCTGCTAGGTTTTGTTAGGAAGTCTTTTCAGAAGGGAAAATGCAACAGCTTTCAAAAGAAAACCACAGGCCTTGCTTTGCTTGGGACACCTGGGCCCCACAGAGCAGGGGTCTGGGAGCTTATCCTGAAGATGGCCAGGACACCTGGGCCAGGGCCTGTCCTGACCTCTGCTGTGAGGTTGGGTGAATTCAGGGAGCTTGTGGGGTGTTGAGCTGGAAGAGCTTTGGTGTGGCTGGGAGAGGAGAACAGATCGGTGCCATGGGGTACCACACAGGAGGGGCCTGGGGCTTTCCTATTGACTCCTCCTGGGTTCCTGGGTCAGATTTGGGGTGGAGGACCATCAAGGTGGGGATGATTGCTCCTGCCTCTCTGACCTTTACCTCTCTCACCCATTTTCAAGGCCAAGATCTGAATTCCATGTTCACCATCCCAAGCACTGTGCTCGCCTTGTCTCCTCCCAGGACTCAGCCCAGCCCGGCTGCTTCTTCGTTTTCTGAATGTTGAGCTTTAAGCCAACTTTTTCACTCTCCTCTTTCACTTTCATCAAGAGGCCTTTTAGCTCCTCTTCACTTTCTGCCATAAGGGTGGTGTCATCTGCATATCTGAGGTTATTGATGTTTCTCCCGGCAATCTTGATCCCAGCTTGTGTTTCTTCCAGTCCAGCGTTAGGACTGGACATGGAACAACAGACTGGTTCCAAATAGGAAAAGGAGTGCGTCAAGGCTGTATATTGTCACCCTGCTTATTTAACTTATATGCAGAGTACATCATGAGAAACGCTGGACTGCTGCATATTAAGTAGGCTTTAGTCTGAAGGTCGTTTCTCTTGTGGATTCACCTTCCTCCCTCCTCTTCCTCCTGGGTCCCGGCTGTACACCATTTCATTAGGATTTTCCAACTCCGAACTCTGTGACACAGTCAGCCCAGGCCATTCCACACCAAGTCAAGTCAGCAGATTTCATCCTATTTATAGGATGAGGAGGCAGTTCAGACCTGATGCCTTAGACTGCCAGCTCGGCGGCCACAATAGACCTTGTTTTCTTTTCTCTTTTTCTTTATTCTCTGAAGTTTTAAAGGTAATTATTCTCACAAGTAATATGTGACCATATTCTCACCAGAAAAGAGTTAAAAAAATAGAGAAATATAGAAAAAAAAAAAAACAGTGAAACATTTGGGTTACACTTCATCCTATTCTGACCGTTCCCAGTGTGTAAGTTTCCTTCTAGTCTTTCTTCTAGGCATTTATATACTTATCTGTGTAAGTACAAGCAAATATATGTGTGTATATGTAGTACAGAGTTTCGCCTTGCCCCTAAGGAGGTCTGGCCTTGGCCCTTGGCTCCTGGAAGGTGATCTTTGTTTGCCTGGGTCAGCTGGATATAACAGGGTGATTGAGGGTGGGGCTGGCCATGCCAGAAAGACCAACTGAGTGATGCAGAGTGCGGGCTTCGGGTCTTGCAGTTACTAGTTGACCTGCAGATTAGCCAACCGTGGGGCAGTCCATCAGTGAATCAATGGATCAGTCAGTTGTGGGCAATCCATCAGTGCATCAGTGGGTCAGTCAGTTGTGGGCAGTGCATCAGTGCATCAGTCAGCCAGCTGTGCCCGTGTAATGGCATCGCAGTGAACATGCTGAACTCTGCGGCTTGGCTGAGCGTCTCTTGTTAGAGACACTCTGTGCGTGGTGTCCCATGTGAATGTCAGGGGAGTAAACTGTCGGTGACCCTGTGCAAAGTGGGCAGTGGAAACTCCACCTTTGACCTTTCTCATGGACTCTGCCTTATGCACGGCTTCTCTTGGCTGATTTCAGTCTGTATCTTTTCCCTGTGATAAACCATAACTGTGAGTCTAAGAGTTTTCTTGCGTTCTATGGGTCCTTCTAGCAAGCATGAGGGTTTGGGGAACCACCCTGAGTTTGCAGTTGGTGTCAGAAGTGAAGGTGCTCTTAGGGACAGTACCCTCTAACTTTATAGTTGACTTAAACTTATCTCAGTGTGTGAATTTACATATATGTATGTGTGTTTCAAATTACATAATTGGGAATTCTATTCATGCTTCTGAGACTTGAATTATTTAATCTTTCATATGCTTGGAGGCCTTCTTTAAGGCTTCTTACTTCACGGGTAAAGTGAAAAGTGAAGTGGCTCAGTTGTGTCCGACTCTTGGTGACCCCATGGACTATAGCCCACCAGGCTCCTCCACCCATGGGGTTTTCCAGGCAAGAATTCTGGAGGGGGTTGCCATTTCCTTCTCCAGGGGATCTTCCCAACCCAGGGACTGAACCTGAGTCTCCCACGCTGCAGGTAGACTCCTTACCATGTGAGCCACCAGGGAAGCCCCTTTCAGCTCAGTTCAGTCGCTCAGTCATGTCCGACTCATTGCGACCCCGTGAATCGCAGCACGCCAGGCCTCCTGTCCATCATGGGTAAAGTGGGGTTAACAGCAGCACCTCTGTCACAGCAGTGGCTGTGGAAGTTGCTTGTTGCTCATCGTATCACTGGACTGTTGAGAACAACTCTGATGTAGGCAAGCATTATGATCCCCACTTATGGATGAGAAGACTGAGGCCTGATGGACCAAGCACCTTGCAGCTGAAACAGTTTTCAAAAATGACTTGCAGTTAAGTTTGCACCGTGGGCTGTGTGGGTGTCATAATATTGTGAGTGACTGTCTCTGTGACCAGGAGTCACTCTTCTGGTGACAGGGGGCTCTTCTTCAACCCCAGGACCTTTGCCCCCATCTCTGGAAGGCAGCCTGCATCTTCTTTGACTCCCAGCTCCTTTTTTTTTTTTTTCCAGTCTAGCTGCTCAAGTCCTTAGGACTCTGAAAGCAGATTCTTCTGGGCTCTTGGTAATGGAGTGTTTCAAAATTGAACCTAAATGAAAAATAAAAGCCTTAATTAGGTTCTTTTGTAGCTTTATCTGCAAACAAATAAATGGCTGCCTCTGGAGGGTTTTCTTCATTTTTCTAGGCATGACTCATTGTCAGATGCATGCATCCTCCAGGATATAGTAGAAACTAAATGAGACTTTAATCTCTGCTGAGAGGAGTAGAAAAATCCAAGTTGAACGCAGGGGTGGCCACAGGGCAGCCAGTGAGTGACTCAGGATGCTTTTCTACATGACCTGAGCGTGGACTTTGAAAGGGTGGCTGAGCTCTGAACTGCCAAAATAAGGTCGTGAATGAAACTGGCACTTACTTTCAATGTGAACTTCAGTTTGTGAGGCATCCAGAGACTCTCCCCTCTCTGTGGAGGGGGCCTTGTGAACACCCAGGGCCTTTGCAAAGATAGCAACCGTTCCTCCTTCTGCCACAACTGCTGCTCATATAAAGGTGTCTCCGCCCCCACACCCCACCTCCAGAACTTGGGATCCGTTTTTCCTCTTTGGAATCACAGCTCGACCTGGGACAGACATGGTGATTGATCATCCTCCCAGGCTCTTGTTCTGAGGACCACAGGATCACTGGGATTTGAAGAACTATTCAGGAATCTTCTGCTTGGAGCAAAACAGTTAATTTGCCCATTCTTCCGGCTTCTTTGAATTGGGTACCTACTGTATCCCACTCAAGGTACTAGGAACTGGGATTGTTGCCTGGAATAGAACAGATGTGGGCCTCCCAGGAGGCCTGAGTACTCTTTTATCGGGACTCCGGGTGTCACAGCCGACAGTCTTGCATGGTACCCACAGCAAGGACGTAGAGGAGGAAGGGATCAGTTTTTCCCATTTTCCAGGTGAGGAAACAGAGGTTGGAGAAGGTCCAGTGACAGTCACAAACCAGTGTTGAAATTGGGTCTTCAAAGCCACAGTTTTTCCTTAACCCTGACCCTGAATGTCTAAACCAATAAGCTGTGCAAACTTTGGGAAAGATATTTAATGTTTCAAAACCTCAGTTTCCCCTGTGATACAAAAGGGTTGAGAGAATCAGTTCTGCAGAGTTGCTGAGATGATTGAGTTAGATGAGATAGATGGGTGCTGATAGACAGATATCTATCTGTAGAAAGAGAGGAAGCATCATAATATGCTTATGGCCCTTGATATACTGCTGAGAACATAAGAATAACCACCTTTGTAATAATAATACAGCTAATAGTTATCAAATGCTTCCTAAGTTCCAGTCAAATTCTAATATTTTCTCTAATTTTACAGTTGAGAAAAACTAAGTGTAAGAAAGTGAGGTAACTTGCCTAAAGTGACATCATTTATAAGGTGATGAAGCAAATATTTAAGATTTACAATACATACAGATATATTATATATATCTCCTTTGCCTCTTATTTCTCCAGTGGAAAGAAAAGGTAATTATTTTGGAGCCATCAGAGGAAAGGCTACAACTTTTCTGCAAATAGTTTATAATATACATTGATTTTCCAGTGCTGTGTGTAGGCTCCTGAAGGAAGACCAAGGCCTGTTTTCCTATCTGTTCAGTAAGGATTGCTATAATTCTCTCAAGGTGGTTTTGAATATTAAGTGAAAATGCCTCGCACTAGATATCCTGTCCAAAATATAAACTGTTTGTCTTCATATGCCAAACTCCCGGGACCACGACATTTTGTGTTCTAAATGGGTAACAATGACATTTGACACAGAGAGAAATCATTCTTCTGAGTCTGCAGTCCAAAAGATGGAATCTTACTGGGGTGAAAGGACACCCAGCTGACCACCCTGGGAGAGTTCAAGTAACTATTGAAATTAAATAAATTATTTCACCCTGGGCTATTGAACCACTGTTTCAATGGAATATCTAACTTTTAACTTCATTTAAAAAAGACTTGTTCAGAAACTTGTTTTCTCTTTCTAATTTTGCTTTTAACAACCTCTCTCTTGTCTTAAGGGCTTCCCAGAAAGGTCAGTTGGTAAAGAATCCACCTGCAGTATAAGAGGCCCTGGTTCGATTCCTGGGTTGGGAGGATCTGCTGGAGAAGGGATAGGCTTCCCACTCCAGTATTCTTGGGCTTTCTTTGTGGCTCAGCTGGTAAAGAATCCTCCTGCAATGTGGGAGACCTGGGTTCAATCCCTGGGTTTAGCAGGTCCCCTGGAGAAGGGAAAAGCTACCCACTCCAGTATTCTGGCCTGGAGAATGCCATGGACTGTATAGTCTGCAGGGTTGCAAAGAGTTGGATACAACTGAGTGACTTTCACTTTTCACTCTTGTCTTAATGGTGTCACTTGGTGTCAGTGTAGTGAGGTACAAAGGGGAAAAAATAGAAAATTAAAATTTCTTCTCAGGAAACAAACAAAATAGAAATGCTCTCTACTACTCCATCAATTTTCAGATGTGAAAGAAACATAGGGTAATAATTTCTTCCTATAGATTTTTTATAGAAGTATTCTTTTTTATTATGGTAAAACATGCATAACAAAGTTACCATTTTAGCCATATAACCCAGGGACATTAAGTACATTCAAAATATTGTACAACTATCATAACTATCCATTTCCAGAACTTTTCATCATCCCAAAGACAATCTGTGTAACCATTCCACACTAACTCCCCGTTCACTCTCCCCTCAGCTCCTGTTAGCCTCTATTCTACTTTCCGTCTCTATGAATCTGACTGTTTGGGGTACCTCATACGAGTGGAATCACACAATCTTTTTGTGTCTGGCTTATTTAATATTTTCAAGTTTTGTCCATGTTGTTGTATGTTAGAGTTGAGTTTTGTGTCCCTCCTCCCTCCATCTGTGAAAATTTATATGTTGAAGTCCTGACTGTCAGTGCCTCAGAATGTAACCGTATTTGTGGAGTGGGCTTTTACAGAGGTCATTCAGCTGAAATCAGGTCATCTGGATGGGACCTGATCCAGTGTCACCAGTGTTCCTAACAGAAAAAGGAAATTTGGACACAGATTTATACAGAGGGAAGACCACGTGAAGATACAACAGAAGACCATCTGAAAGCCGAGGAGATCCTTTCCTCACAGCTCTCAGAAAGAATCAACTCTACTGACACGTTGATCTTGGGCTTCTAGCCTCCAGAACTGAAGAAAATAAATTTTTGTTGTTTAAGTCACCCAGTCTGTGGTACTTTGTTATGACAGCTCTAGCAAACGGCATGTACCAGAAATTCCTTCCTTTTTATGGCTGAAAATTACTCCATTGTATCTAGACCACATTTGTTTATTCATTATCTGTTGATGGACACTGGGTTATTTCCATCTATTGGCTGTTGTGAATAACGTCACTTTCAATATTGGTATACGAGTGTCTCCTTGAGTCTCAGCTTTTGATTCTCTTGGGTATATGCCCAGGAGGAGAATTGCTAGATTGTATGATAGTTCTATGCTTAACTTTTTGAGGGACTGCCAAACTTTTCAGCAGTGGCTGTGCCGTTTTACATTCCTACCAGCAAAGCACAAGGGTTCCAATTCCTCCACATCCTTGCCAACACTTGTTATTTTCTTTTTTTTTCATATGTTTCTTTTTAAATTTTTTTGTTCTATCAGAGGTGTTAAAATCAATAAGGAGTTGCACTTATGGGATGGTAGACTAGGCTCCTAACAGGCTGATCCTCCTTCAGAGAATAACTATAAGCTCTGAATAAGATAGAAAATCAGGACCTGAAGACTCTGTAAAGTGCACAGAGTGAATAGATTTTGGAGAGGGTCAAAACTTGGAAGAAGTGACCCAGCATTGAGTAGTTTGCAGCGTTTATGGCTTTAGCTTGAAGGTAGGGTGCAGTCATGGTGCAATAAACTGTACCTAAAACTGCAATAGAAATCCTGCCATATCTTTAGCCAAGGAGTCAGAGCTTGGTTCTGGGGGCTACTGAAGACTGAGAGTGAAGTCCTGGGCAAGAGAGAGAGCTGGAGGGGGAACCCCTACATTCTCCATTTTCTCCACATGTCTCTGGCTGAACAGTGAAAATGCATGTTCAGGGTAGATGTATGTGGCTTCCGGTTAAGGCTAATCAAAGTCAATTGTGTTTTTCTGTATTGGCAGTAAACAATTAGAAAATGAAGTTTTTAGAAATTGTATTACCACTAACAATTTAGGAATGCTGCTAAGTCGCTTCAGTCATGTCCGACTCTGTGTGACCCCATAGACGGCAGCCCACCAGGCTCCCCCGTCCCTGGGATTCTCCAGGCAAGAACACTGGAGTGGGTTGCCATTTCCTTCTCCAATGCATGAAAGTGAAAAGTGAAAGTGAAGTCGCTCAATGGTGTCCAACTCTTAGCAACCCCATGGACTGCAGCCCACCAGGCTCCTCTTCTGTGCGACCCCATAGACGGCAGCCCACCAGGCTCCCCCGTCCCTGGGATTCTCCAGGCAAGAACACTGGAGTGGGTTGCCATTTCCTTCTCCAATGCATGAAAGTGAAAAGTGAAAGTGAAGTCGCTCAATGGTGTCCAACTCTTAGCAACCCCATGGACTGCAGCCCACCAGGCTCCTCCGTCCAAGGGATTTTCCAGGCAAGAGTACTGGAGTGGGGTGCCATTGCCTTCTCCATAAATTTCATCAAAATGGCCAAGACTTTTACACTGGAAGTCATCTGCAAGAAGAGAATGAAAGAAGACCTCAGTAGAGTGGTATACCATAATCATGGTTTGAGACACTCATTTTTGTTGAGATGACAGTTCTTCCCAAAGTGATCAACATAGTCCCAATCAAAATCGCAGCAGGCACTTTTGTAGGAACTGACAAACTGATTCTGAAGTTTTTGTGAAAATGAGAATGACCTAGAATCAACCAAAACTATTTTGGAAAAGAACAAAGGTGGGAAACTTAGCTCTTCACGGTTTCAAGACTTACTATAAAATTAGAACAATCAAGACAGTGTCGTGTTGGTGAAAGGTAGACACATAGGCCAGTGGAACGGAAGAGAGTATGAAATAGACATATGTATGATAACAGATTTTCAACAAAGATGCCCAAGCATTTGGACCAGGAAAGAATGGTCTTTGCATTCTATTGGCTAAAGTAGGTAGGTCCCAAGGATAGTCCAGACTCAAAGAATAGGGAAATAGACTTTGTTTCTTGGTTGGAGAGTAACCAAGTTGCCTTGCTAGGAGTATGGAGACAGGGATACATGAAGGACTGAAATCCTTCATAATGAAGGATGGATGAAGATCCGACTTTAAGATTCATTGGTACCAACTCTATTCATGGGAGTTTCAGTTCAAAGGCCACCTTCTCTGAGAAGCCTTCCTAGATTGTTCTGCCTCTAGGTGACCCACAGTTATTGCTTATTACACTGCCCTGTTCAGCTCTTTCATATCTCCACAGTCTCGTTCATCTGTTTCTTTGTTCATTGTCTGTCTGCCCTGTTAGGATAGGATTATAGTTTAAGATGGCTCTGAAGGAAATAGAAAGAAATGAGGTTGGAAAAGTACCCAGAGGCTGGGCCATAGAGGCCTGGAATGTCCCAGTAAGGAGTGTAGACGTGAAGTTGTAGAGAAACAAAGAATCAGGAAGTTAGAGCAAGGGCATGACATGCTAACCCTGATCTCTTCTAAAAGATTCTTGTGCCAAGGGCAGTGGGGTAAAATTCTTTTTTGGGAGGTGTCTGAAGGGAGAATTAGAGAGGGTGGAAGCAGGAGCCTTTGAGGGTGTGACAGTCTGAGGGAACGTGAACAAAGGGTCAGTGGAGTTGGAGAGGTGCGTCTCTGAACTCTGATAAGCACAGCCCTTCTTCTTTTTTTTTTTTTCCAACAGAATGTGGACATTTAGTTGTTCTCTGTGGAATCTCACAATTTTTCATCATTGCTGCTGCTAAGTCACTTCAGTCGTGTCCGACTCTGTGCAACCCCGTAGATGGAAGCCCACCAGGCTCCCCCATCCCTGGGATTCTCCAGGCAAGAACACTGGAGTGGGTTGCCATTTCCTTCTCCATCATTGGCAACTAATAAAAATGCTTAAACTCTTGCTGGTGTGGAGAGGGTGCTATGGCCTGAGTCCCACTGGACAGCTCTCTGCCAAGCATAATGTAGTCCTGATTTCAAAGGCGTAATTGTGGCTTAATTTGAATGCCTGGAACCCAGGTTGTTGCGCTGAATGAATTATGTGTGCAGCCCAAGGGGGGCGGGCAAGAGCCAGAGTGGGCTGTGGGCCCCACGGTGGGAGGAGGCCCAGCTCTCCATCCTGACTGGAGGAAGCCTGGATTCTCACACATGATGAGTGGTCAAAGTACAGACCCGCCACTTCTTCACTTCAATCTCTTCCTTCCAACATAGAAACAGTAATCCATCCTTCTTAGAGCTGGTTGGCGGAGAAAACAAGGGCAGGTAATTACATCTGTGGTGATGACCGTCTGCCACATGCAGCTCTCTGTTCTCTGCCTAAATGAATGCATTTCACACTCACAGCGATTCTCTGAGGGCATTATTATGTACTACTTTTTATGTGGGTAAACTGAGGTGCAGAGAAGTTAAGTAACTTGTCCAGGTCTGCACAGCTGGGACGTGGCAGAACAGGGTTTCCCCAGGCTTCAGTGCTTGCCCCCACTGTGCTACCTCTGAGATGTGGACGATCCTGACAGTTCGTAGGCCCTCAGCCAAGTTATTCATTTATTCAGTTGATGTTTATTATGCTCCTGCTGTGTGCTGGGCAGTGTGCTCGGCTCTGGAGGGAGAGCAGTGGGCCGGGTAGGCGGGCCTCCTGCCCCCGTGTGATCTTTGCATGGGGTTTGCTGAGTGCCAGGCTCTGGTGGCTCAGTGGTAAAGAATCCGCCTGCAATGCGGGAGACCTGGTTCCAATCCCTGGATTGGAAAGATCCCCGGAAGGAGGGCATGGCAACCCACTCCAGTATTCTTGCCTGGAGAATCCCATGGACAGAGGTGCCTGGTGGGCTATAGTCCATGGGGTCGCAAAGAGTCAGACATGACTGAGCGACTAAGCACAGGCTCTGTGTTTGCGGATAGGAGACTGTATTCAGATGTAGGTCTTATTACTATTTATGTGTCATGAAGCCAACAGATCAGGAGAGGACAGCCCTTGAAAAGAGAATCTGTTGCTCATTCCCAAGAGGAGGGACTCATAATGCCATGGGGGGCTATGCAGGGAAACGCCAGGGTCCTCAGGAGGCAGGAAGAGAGAGGAGGAAGAGTGGGCAGGGGCCTTTATTGTGGTTTTCACAGGAAGACTTGGGAGAGGCAGGGTGAATAAGCTGAGCAGTCTAGGGCTGGGTAGTTTGGAGAATTTTATGTGAGCTCTGGACTTACAGGAGGGTCCCTTCTTGTCCAGTACGCAGCCTGGCGGTGACTTAGGGCAGGGGAGTAGTGTCTCAAATTGCAGGAGTCTGATCAAAGGTGATGGATGAGGGGCAGGATCAAATTGGTTTCCATATCAAAGGCCTATTGTTTAAGATCTCTAAGGAGTGACCAGCCCTGGGAGGGACAGTCAAGAATACAGAAAGTAAGAAAATGCAGTTAATATAAAGACACCATCTCTGCATGAAACAGACATGGTTCTGCTCTGGAGAAGCTTTCAGGCCAGGATGGGAGCACAGAACAGTAGCAAACTCAAATGTAGGCCGTTCATTCCTCTGTCAAACATTTACTCATTCATTCAGCCAGATTTATTGAGTGCCTACTATGTGTTGGACACTGTTGACAGTCTGAGGGATCAAGCATGAACAAGGCCCCTGTTTCGTGAAGCTTACATTCTGGTGGAAAAACAAGAAGAAACGAAGAAAATAAACACGATCCACTCCTATATGTTGTACACAAGAATATAGATTTTTAAGTCATATAAGAAATATATGTGTCTTGGTCTCTGCTCCTGCTTCCTGACACAAAATTCCTAACACCCTTAGAATTTCCTAGGTGAGAGGAGATAGATCTTTGGTTCTAATGAGGCCTCCCTGGTTGGGCTCTTGAATGGGGCCGGTCACCAGAAAGCCCAAATCCTGACCAAATTAGTAACCTGGGGCTTTCAGCTCCCTCCCCCAATCTAGAAAGAAGGGAGAGGGGCTGGAAATCGAGTTAATAAGGGATGAGGTCCAAGTGATGAAGCCTCCATAAAAATCCATAAATCATGGGGTTTGGAGAGCTCGCAGAGTGGTAAACACATCCATGTGTCGGGCGGGGCGGGAGTGATGTTCTCCAACTCTGCAATTGGGACCCTTCCAGACTTCACCCCGTGTCCCTCTGACTATTCATCCGTATCCTTTATCGTGTCCTATAGTAAACCTGTAAGCATTACTGAGTTCTCTGAGCTGTTCTAGCCAGTTATCAAACCCATGGAGGCAGTCGTGAGAACCCTGGTTTATGTCTGATTGGTCAGAAGTGCAGGTGACGACTGGGGACGCGCGATTGGTGCCTGGGGGGGGGGGGTGCAGTGTTGTGGGGCTGAGCCTTTAGCCTGTGAGATCAGTGTCAGAACTGAATGGTTGGACATTCAGCTGGTGTCAGAGAATGGGTGAGTCTGGGAAAGACCCCCGCCTCTGGTCACAGAAGTGCGCTATGAATAATGAGTGTACTGAGTTGGACAGAGGAGGGTCTTCCCTTAGTCGGTGCAGAGAAGTTCTTGTGTCACAGGCAGGGATGTAGCATAGAGTGACTGGGGATGGGCCTGAGGGATCAGATGGTTGGGGCAGCGTCTCTGTAGAGCTGGCATCCGAGTCTGTGCTGGATGGCAATGTGGAGCTGGTGTGTGATGACCTGGGGAAGAGGCAGCATCCCTGTACCCAGCAAGTGCAAAGGTCCTGGGGCTGTTACAGCTCAGCAGTATGGAGAGGCCTGTGTGGCTGGAACCTAATGAGTGAAGGTGGGGGTGATGGAGGGTGAGATTCGGGAGGTTGGCAGGCACTGAATTATCCCAACCACAGAAAAGAGACTGGACTGGATGCTATGGGAGAGCCCACCGGGCTGTGAGCAGGGTGGGACTTGAGCATGTCAGCACCAGCTGTGAAGAATGGGTCATGTGGGGACAGGGGTGCAAACCAGTTGGGAGGCAAGTGCCAGGTGCTAACCTGGGCAGTAAGGGCACCCTGGGAGGGACCCAGGGATCCCTGTGTGGAGAGCAGAGAGCACTAGAGACCAGAACTCACAAACCTGGGACAGAGTCCCCCACCCCCAACACGCCGGCCTCTTCGTGGGGTTTCTGACCTGCTCTACTTTCCCTTCAACATTTCTCTTCTGCTGTGAAACCAGCAAAGCTTCTTGTAAAGTGGCCCCTTGTGGAGCCTTGTTGAGGTGTGGCAGAGTCAGGCTTCACCCTGAGTGCCGGGGAAGAGCCCATGATGGATTGCTCTGGACTCTGAGTTTCCCTGTCTGTGAACAGAGCGCCAGGACCCTGGCCCCTGCCTTGAGGCGGGGAGCGCTTCTAGGGCTGTGAGCTGTCTGTCCTACCTCCTATTATACCTCTCGAGTGTTTCCCAGGCCAGCCAATATTTTAACGTGGATTCTGTGAGAATGGAGGTCATATTTGCCTCTTGATTCATTGAATTGCAATTAAACCCTGGTTCACACAGGGTTTCTCTGAGCCGGCAGGAATCAGGCCATTGTGGATGAAACTAATTGGGGTGGCGGGATTCTGTTTGCCTTTAAACTGCCTGCCCTGCAGGCAAAATATATGGGCAGAGTTACAATAAAACAAAAATATGAGTGTTTGTTCCAGATCAATTCCTCCTTTGCTGGCCAACCTCAATTAACTTCTCTGACCTTAGGCAAAAAATGACAAGGAAAACCACAAAATAGTGGCAAAAACAGCCTTAGTAATTGCCGCTTGCTTCGCTGGTTACTAGCACTGCTTTTACAGAGGAGGTCAAAGGCCTCAGGACAAGGAACCAGGAAAATGGGTGTCCAGTCCCAGTTCTGTTACTTCCCAGCTGTGTGGTCCCGAAGCCTCAGTTTCCTCACAAGTAAAATCCCTTCCACCCAGGTTATCATCACCCCTGGTTTGCCGGCTGTCTGCCAAGTGACCCGAGGCTTGTTCCATAACCTTCCTGAGCCAGTGTCATCATTTGGAAAAAGGAGATGAGTAGCCTGCAGTGCAGGCAGAACTCCGGCTGTGTGATCCCCAGAAACACTGTTTCTCAGCTGTGTTATTGATACAATATAGTAATGTCCACTTACTCGAACAGTCTTGACATTTCGCCCAGAATAATCTCCCTCGGCTCCACACTGGATATCTGGCAATCTTCAATGACAGTCAAGGAAATAAACACAGTGGTTTTGAGCTTGCTTTCCTAAGAGCCACAGAGTCAGTTGATTTAGGAGAAACGCAGGAAAGAGCTAGTCCTTGTAGTGATTAAGACCGAGAGCCACACCGTGTTTTGCGTCCAGGATCTGTTGTCTCCTGACAGAGGCTGAGGTAGGTCAGACAGAAGGGGGACCCCCAGAGAAGCTCCAGGTCCTCCTCAAGGCTGGGTGCCTTCCTGACATCAGCATCTCAGGTGGGCTGGGCCCCCGACCTTTACCTGCAGGACCCTAAAGCTGGCCTGGAAACCAGCTGCTCTGGGGCCACGATGCAGCTCCAACTGCTTGGCTGGTCAAGCAAATCGAACGTGTGGAAACTTCCCTCAGTTCACCTCCCATCCAACACCATGTGGGCTATTTGGACAAGAGCTGGGGTGGTGGTTTCCACTTGCATCATGTAGTGAGAGGCTAAGCTTGACAGAAATTGAAGGAGAGTCATGAACGTGACCTTTCCAACCTGGGCCCAGATTGCCAGCCTTGTCTCAGACCATTGGCCTTGTCAGAGTCCCCTGCCCCAGTGAGCCCCCTTTCCTGCCCTCAGACCCGAACTGTGTAGTCAAATAAATGGTCTGTTTTGCTCTCTCTTCTCTCCTAATGCCCTTCCTTAAGGGGCTTCCAGAAGGAGGGGGTTCTGGCTTCTGCTCCTGCATCAAGGATGAGCCTTAATGTCAGGAGCCCCTCCCCGCCCCGCCCCCGTGGTTCCTGGGAGCTCTGGGGTCTGTGAGGAGGCCTCGTCAGTTGCTGTCTGTTGAGTGCCTACGTGGATTGGGTGGGTCTCTGGCTGCCTTCCCCCGCTCATGCTTATTGCCCTGCTTTCCTTTATTTCATGTATGAGGAAGCTGTATAAATTTTATTGACATAGAGCGTTTGGACAGTGTTTGCACATGCCTGAGTTAGGCCATCAGGGGCTGCCGAGAGAATGTTCTCAAACCGTAAGAAAACAAGATCTGTCTCTTATACACATCTAGATGTGTATAAGAGACAGCCTTTATTTCATGTATGAGGAAGCTGTATAAATTTTATTGACATAGAGCGTTTGGACAGTGTTTGCACATGCCTGAGTTAGGCCATCAGGGGCTGCCGAGAGAATGTTCTCAAACCGGATTAGCAGAAAGCCGATGTTTTCTTCTGAGAATATCAGAGAAGCAGGCAGTGCGTGACTAGTACTCTTTGCAATATACACAGACCATTCCCATCCCATCTCTCATTCGGTCCGCAGCAGTGCTGAGGGGTGGGTGGGAGGGATGCTCTCGGCCATCACCTGCCGGATTTGGAGGTGATACTGAGGTGAGAAAAGCCCTCAGGGAGCAGGAGAGCCCAGGACTGAGCTCCAGCTTTCTGCCTTCTGGGCCAGTTTCCTGTCATCCCCTATCTAGAACCAACCCCCTCTCCCCTCCCAAAAAAGAAGGCCCTGACTAGAAAAAGCCTAGGTTAATGACATTTGTGGGAATACACTACCCCCAAATGAACTGAAGTTCATAGAGAAGCAGCAAATGTAGGAAAACCTGTAAAAACAGGGCATAGGAGGAAATTTAGATTCACAAGAAATTTCTATTTGTAAAGATGATTCCCTGTCTCTATATTATCAGCGGGAGACTCTTTATCACTCTTATTCACAGAGAAAGCTTAGACTTAAACCTGCCTAACAAACCCTCCTAAACAACCCTAGTTTAGCTGGTTACCTTCCTGTAACTTGACCAGCTCCTGCATCTGGAAGCCCAAACCCCCTTTCCCTTGTTGAGCCTGAAATGTGCGCTAGAAATCTCATTCATCTAGCTGTCTCTTTGAGCTGTCTCTTTGTCAACTCCTGGGCACAGGTATGCAATTAAAAGATTTTTTCCTTTTGTTCATCTTTCTTTCAGTAGTTTGATTGGTGGGCCCCAGCCAACTAAAAAGAATTTTTCCCTCCCTGCACTAGCCTGCCAGCAGGGCCCAGATCCCAGGTCACAGAGAGATGGGTGCAGAGTGGTGTGCTCGTCATCGGGAACCTCGGAAACTTCCTCTTTCCATGTAACAACTGGGACTGACTCCTCTGATGGGTCTTTTGGTGCTGGAGTGTCACGTGCTTCCTCTTCCTAAACTTTTTCTTGCAACACTGCACTGCCTGGCCTCAGGTTATTACTGAAGGCAAGTTCATGGGCCTGACGCACAGTGAGGCCATATAAACCGAAGCACCAGAGTTTGAGGTAGAGAAAGGTTTTTGCAGGCCCGTGCAAGGAGGTGAGAGGCTTGTGCCCTCCAAGCCTGAAAATCTGCGCAGGGTTTCAGCAAAGCTCTTTTCATCTCTCCAGCTATCTATTTCTGGTTGTACTGGATCTTCGTTGCTGCATGTGGGCTTTCTCTATAGTTGCGACAAGGGGTGACTACTCTCGAGTTGCGGTGCACGGGCTTCTCATCGTGGTGGCTTCTCTTGTTGCACAGCACAGGCTGCGTGTGTGTGAGCTTCTGTAGTTGGAACACTCAGGCTCAGTAGCTGTGGCTCTTAGGCTTAGTTGCTCCGAGGCCTGTGGATCTTCCTGGACCAGGGATTCAACCTGTGTCCCCGGCAGTGACAGATGGATCCTTATTCACTGTACCACCAGGCAAGTCCAGCAAAGTTCTTTTTAAGGGAGAACGAGGGAGGGCTACGGTTGGTTGTTGCAAGTTTCTTGATGTTGGAATCCTTTGTTCTTGCAGCTGTTTACCTAGGTCACGTCATGATGTTCCTGTAAATCTCCAACAAGACAAATGTTTTTCTCTGTTCTGCAGCTTTTTACCTCTATATGAATGAAAAACTGTTATACCCTTGAGAATGGGTTATCCTGTATATTTCAGGCTATAGGTAGCATTCTTAACTGAGGCAAAAGTATTAGAATACAAACTTTAAAGTAAAAGAAACAGCTTCAACATGGAGTCAGATTTGTTCTTCCCTATTACAAAGTTGCTTCCCAGGTAGCACAGTTGTAAAGAATATGTCTGCCAGTGCAGGAGATGGAGGACACGTGGGCTTGATCCCTGGGTCGGAAAGAGCCTCTGGAGTAGGAAATGGCAAACCACTCCAGTATTCTTGCCCAGAGAATCCCATGGACAGAGGAGCTACAGCCCATGGGGCTGCAGAGTTGGACATGACCACGCAGCTGAGCATGCCCTTGCACATTACACAGTTACCTGGGGTGGGTGGGGACAGGATGACAAACCTTCTTCCTCTTCCCCACTGACAGGAAGACCAGTGGGGCCTGCAGCTCTAATGTAGTCATTCAGACCGCTGCCCAGAGGCCTGCAGATGACTTAGCCTTTTAAATAAGAATCATCTAACTTTAAAGAATGGTAGAAAATTTCTCTGGTTCTCCATTATACATGGAACAGACAAGATTCACCGATTCTAAATACTATTCCTTTTCTCTTGGCAAGTTTCCTGGCATGGAGGATACCACATGGTGTCCTAACGGTTGGAACTGGGTTTGCCTTCAGAACAGAAGGAAGTTTCTTGGAGTGAACAGTGCCCCGGCCCCAGCGTGAGATGGATCCCCTCGTTGCTCTCTGTATGAAGCCGATGGCTGGATTTCAGGGCCTCGTGTGCGTTCTCCTGTGGGATTCCCTCGCCAGGCAACAGAAGGCAGTCTCGATTTGAGCAGAATCTGGAAGATCTCACTCTGACTGACAGATGGACAGCCTGACAACAACCGAACTCAAATAGCCGTGTGTTCCCATCAGAAGGCACTTGAAACTCTGAATATGGAAGAAGAAATAAGAGTTAGAAGAAAAACTGGCCTCTGAAGCCATAGCAGGCTGCCAGCTATTTTCTGACTTCACAGCAGTTCGGAGGACGTGTCTCTGGAGCCACGTAAACTGTTGTTCGTCCTTCCAGCATGAGGCGTTTTCATTTCAGGCTACGGGTGTTTCGTCTAGAATGCTTGGTATTTTCTCCCAGGCCCTCTATTTTAAAAATCTTTTGATTTTTAAAAAATGTTTTCTTTAAAAAACGATGAATACATAGGTATACTCATGGCTCATTCCCTCAGACCCATATGCTCATTTGGAATTTGTGATAATTCAGCTCCTACAGAATTGATTCCCTTTAGGGAAGTTGCATGCTTGCTCAGTCATGTCCAGCTCTTTGTGACCCCATGGACTACAGCCTGTCAAGCTCCTCTGTCCATGGGATTCTCCAGGCAAGAATACTAGAGTGGGTTGTCATTTCCTCCTCCAGTTAGGAAAGTTACACCAGTCACATATGGTAGGGAGACCACTTTGGGGATAGTAGGGGGGTTTCGGGTAGTTGGTGGCAGGGAGACATGCAACTTCTGAAAGTAAAGTAAAATTTTCTTTTTTTAATTGGAGTGTGGTTGATTTACAGTGTTGTGCCAATCTCTGCTGTACAGCAAAGTGACTTAGTTATACAGATAGTCTTTTGCATTATGGCTTATCGTAGAATATTGAATGTAGTTCCCTGCGGCATACAGTAGGACCATGTTGTTTATCCATCCTATATATAATAATTTATATCTGCCAGTCCCAAGCCCCAGTCCTTCCCTCCCCAGCCATCCTCCCCGTGGGCAACCGCAAGTCTGTTCTCTGTGTCTGTGAGTCTGTGTCTATGTTGGGGATAGGTTCACTTGCGCCATGTTTGAGATTCCACGTGAGTGACGTTGTATGATGTTTGTCTTTCTGTGACTTCCTTCTCTTAGTGTGACCATCTCTAGTTGCATCCGTGTTGCTACAGTTGGTATCATTTCATTCTTTCTCGTGGCTGAGTTGTATTCCATTGCATATAAAATTCTCAGTCTCAGGTTCCACATGAATCCCATCCATTTACCAAAGTTTGGCCATACAATTTCTCCTGGATGGAAAAGCGCTGGTTGCCCTGACCTAGAACTTGGGCTCCTCACACCCTGCTGTGCTGTGACGGGAGCCAAAGAACACCGTGTCCTAGAGTAGACCCTCCGAGGAGGGAGTCCTCCACGAGTTGATCTGCCGTGTCCGCCATGGGTTTTTGTTCACTGCTCATACCATTCACTCAGCTGACAACTTTGTACGGGACTGCAGGGTGGAACTTGACCACTTGTCACCCCGAATTAAGTCCCCATCCTAGGAATGTCATCTTTTCATTTCACGTGTACTTTACAACCAAGAAAACAAGATAGTTAGCCTCCACCCTCTGTCCCAGCACACTCACAGAGGACAGCACTTTACCCACTAGAAAGATGCATGTTGCATTTTAAAAAATCCTCTTTTAGAAGGGATAGTTGGAAAAAATGGAGAGCATTCCCATCGCCCCCTGACCCTGTTTGTGTCATTAGCTGAGTGAACGCTGGCTCCCTGGCCAAATCCAGCTACCTCCAGTCGAGTTTCATTGGCACCCGGGGTGCTTGTTTGTTTCCATCTTGTCTGTGGCTACTCACCCGACACCATGGCAGAGCTGAGCAGCTGCAACAGAGGCCATGTGGCCCGCAAAGCCTCGAATATTTACTGTCTGGCCCTTTAGAGAAACATGTTGCTGAATCCTGGCCTTAGGTTGGGGCGATGCAAACTGGCTGCCTTCAGACCAGGTGTAGCAGCAGGTATGTTTTGCTGGTGTGTTAGAAAGCGAAGTGACAGGCAGCCACACAAGCAGCTTGGCCCCTGCTGTTGGCACGTGGCCTGCTTCACGGATGTACCTCATCACCTGGTCCCTGCAGGCACTGGAATCCCATCCCTGGTTAGCAGGTTCGGGAAGTCTGTTGGCTCTGAAGCCAGGAGACCTGGGTGGTGGTCCTGGCCCTACCTTGAGCTTGCAGTGTGACCCTCATAAAGCTCTTCTACTCCATGATTTCAGTTTCCTCACTTCTCAGGCATGGGGTCAGGTTGCCTGGCCGCAGATCAGCCTTTGCAAGTCTAACATGCTCCAGCCTGGCTACACCAGGGGTGGTCCTTAGACCAACTGCATCGCCACCTGGAGCTCGTTAGAGGGGCAGAGTCTCAGGCCCCACCCCAGAACTACTGAATGGGTTGTTCAGTCGCTAAATTGTGTCTGATTCTTTGTGACCCCATGGACTGGATCACGCCAGACTTCCCTGTCCTTCACTGTCTCTGAAACTTTGCTCAAACTCGTGTTCATTGAGTCAGTGATGCCATCCGATCAGAACTGAATCAGAACCACATTTAACAATCTCTCCAGGCAATTCTTCTAAATACTACATCCGAGAGGCCTTCCTCAAGACTGTCACCTTCCTGGTGTGAGCACTGAATGCATGCTTAGTCGCTTTAGCCGTGTCCGACTCTCTACGACCCCATGGACCATAGTCCGCCAGGGCCCTCTGTCCATGGGATTCTCCAGGCAAGAATACTGGAGTGGGTTGCCATTTCCTTCTCCAAGCAGTGAATACTGGGTTCCATGTTTTAAGTCAGAGGCCTTTGGGGATTTCACTTCCTGAGCTGTTTTCACTCCTTGACTGAGTTAGGTGAGACATAAAATGTATGGCATTTTCAGAGGAATGTTTCCCCTACATTTTCCCAGGTATTCCCTTAAGACTTTGTGGAACTCGTTGTGAGTCTGGGGGTCAGCAGAGCCACTCACTATTCTTGTTTTTGTTTTTAATGTTTAACTGAATTTTAATATTTAAACATTTTTGTTTTTAATGTTTAAATAGTTGATTTACAAAGTTGTGTTAATTTCTGCTGTACAGTGAAATGACTCAGTTATACCCATATTTGCATTTTTTTAAAATATTCTAGTCCATTATGGCTTATCCTAGGATATTGAATATAGTTCACTATGCTCTACAGTAGGGCCTTGTTTATCTATTCTGTATGTAATAGTTTGCATCTTCTAATCTCAAACTCACAACCCTCCCCTCTCCCCTGCCTCTGCCCCTTGGCACCCACAGGTCTCTTCTCTGTGTCTGTGAGTCTGTTTCTGTTCACAGATGAGTTCATTGTGTCGTAGTTTAGATTCCACATGTAGGTGACATCATGTGATATTTGCTTTTCTCTGTCTGACTTACTTCACTTGGTATGATCACCTCTAGCTGCATCTATGTTGTTGCAGATGGCGTTATTTCATTCATTTTTTTTTATGGTTGCCACTCACCATTCTTAAAACACGCACGACACAAGCACAGGGCAGGCGTCACCTGGCTTTGAAGAGGTCGACAGACTTCAGTAGCAAGGAGGGGGGGGGTGTCTACATCCACAGCTCTGTGTGTGCAGGTGTAGCAGGATGCTGAAATAGCTCTCTCAGTGGGGATGTGGGTCATATTTGGGCATTTACCAGATGGTCTCAGAGATTAGAAATAAGAAAAGGAAGTTTGCTGATGAACTTTTAAAAAAAAATACAAAATTAAGAAAAAAACACTCTTTCTAAGAGTAGAGGAGATTTCAGTTAAGCCATCTTCTTCTAGGGTCCACTGTTGGGTAATACAAGCAACACCTACTTAGTTTGGTAATTACTGACCACTTACTGTGGACCAGGAGCTGTTCTACATCTTTTAATGGGCACACTCCCATTTAATTTTCAGAACAGCCCTGTAAAGGAAATGCTATTACTACCCCCATTTTCTAAAGGAGATACTTGGGAACAAAGTGAAGTGATTTATCTAAGCGACACAGTGGAGGTGGTTTTAACATTGAGGCATCTAGCTGCCACCCCTGTGCTGTCAGGAGGCTGAGCTGCTGGACATGGAGGGTCTATTTGGTGACTGAGTGAGGAGGGTCAGGCCTACTGCTCGCCTGTTTTCTAGGAGGCCGGGGAGACTTTGGCAAGGAGCTCAAGCTGGAATTCTGCTAGGATGCAGGTCTGAGTGGATAACGGTATTATTGGTGGCTCTCCTCTGATAGATTTTGACTCTCTTAGTGCAGAAACCATGTCTCTTTCATCCACTATTGTATTTCTAAGGCCTAGCACAGTGCCCGTTTCTTAGTAGGTGTGGTGAGTGAATGGATCAAAGAATGAACTAATGATTGAGTGAGTCGCCTTTTCTGAAAACAAACCTGGAGTCTGACACGTGGAGTCTGGTCAAGGGCCACGTCAGTCACCCAGTTATCTGAGACTCTGGACATCTGGAGGAGCCAGCAGGGGCTTCCTTGAGGAGGGAGCATTTCCGCTGAAGGTGGCAGACGGGTAGCATTTGGGGCAGGAACAAATGCTGAAAGCTTAGTGTTTGCAAGCCCTGGCCCAGATGTCACGGACACCTCTCCTGCAGAGGGGACCACACAGGCACTGTATTGAATAAACACCATCTTCCTTGGCCTGGGACTCTGGCGGGAGCATATTCCTCTGTCCCACTTTGGCACACATGGTCCCCTTGCATTGGCCAAGGATGTCCGCCCACCCGTTGCCTCCTGTTCCCTCTTCCCTTATCAGCTGAAGATGAACTTCGTGGAGCTCTCCTGTCAAACGATGCACAAACTATTCCCTTGTAGGGCAAAGACTTGTGGTTCTTTGCAACAATATTTCATAATTTATATATTTGATTAAAAGCCGGAACCTGTGCCAGCAGTCTGCATGATCTAGCATATTGGGATCATTAGCTGCTTGTGTCAGTCTTCTATTTTAAAACTTTCCATATTTGAACTTGTGGATGTACATCCTTCACATTTATTAAACTTTTCCCATAAAAACAGCTTAGTAAGTCTCCATCATCTTTCATGGAATAAAAGAAAAATAAAAAGGTCCCAATAAAACCCTGCAGACATTTCCTTTAGGGAATACCATTTTATTTGGACCTTTAAAAACATTTGTCTTTTCTTGCCAGTAATTAAAAAAAATACTAGGACAAATGAGAGTTTGAGTAGCATGATAATTGCTTCAAGATGAGCTCTGTGACTCGGCGTCCTCCCTGGCCCTTTTGCTGTGCTCCTCCCAGGAGTCTGCATTCCCCAATCCCGGGATGGCCTCGTCCTTAGATTCCTTGGCTTGGTTCTCTTCTGACTTCTCGAAGTGCTCCTTCTCTGTGCTTTGCTCCTGTAGTTTTATCCACCTTCCCTCTCTTTGCCCAGAAGGGATTTCCTTTGTCACCTCCAGTTCTGATGGGACCTGTCTTTTCTAGAAGGGCCTGACTTATGTGATTTAGGGGTGGGGCTGATCCCTTCTTTTCCCCTCAGGGATTCTCTGGTTAATCAGGGCACTGCCCATCAAGGTACCCTGCCTGTCTGGGCATAGTCATTGGTCAAGGGATTAGTCACATGACCCACGTTGGGCCATTCCCAGAAAGCCCAGAAAAGGGAGCCCTTTCATTAGGCTTACTGGCTCCAAGGGCGAATATGAGCTTTGTTGCTTCTGGCTGAACCTGCTTGAGCATGAAGTCGACACTGAGTAAAACAGAGGTAAGAGATGGAAAAAGGAAGCAGATTCTCAGCTAGAAAGTAGATTCTAGAATGTGGATTCCCTCCAGGTTTTTTTTTTTCTCTATTGTTGTTGTTTAAACTGGTTTGCGTTGGACTTCCTTCACTTGCGAGAGAGGCCTGGATAATATTTCTTCTCTCTGCAAGTCCAAATCCTTCCTGTTGTTCAAGAACCAAAGCTGTTCCAGACTCAGACCAAAGAAACTCATTATGCTGATACCCTCAGATTCTATCTTCATAGAACCGAGGGAATCAGTCCAAGAGATCATTTTGCTTGAAACTAGTAGAATCTGGCTGAACACACATCGTGCTTGAGAAGTAGGAGCAAGGACACTTCTGCCTTCAGCAGCATCATCTCCAGTCTCAGGTTAAAGGCAGGGAAGTGTGAATGGTCTGCGTGCATGCCATGGAACTGTCTCAGATTTGAAGCCAAGCTTTTGGAGCCAAAGTCTGATAACCTAGTGAGTCAAGCACTCATGTCACTATTGCCTGTGTCCCCCTGGACAGACTTGACTAAACGTCCAGATGAACCAGGGGGTGTAATGGCTTCAGAAATGTGTCAGTCAAGCTAGAACGTGAGACATCTTGGGTACCAGTCACATGGCTTCTGGCTACAGTGAACAAGACGTCACTAATGAGAAACGAATGGTGAGGAAAGGTATCAGACAATTAAGGCATGTGTAGCCCAGCACAGAGTAGAAGGAAATTGTCTCACGCAACAGGAAAGGCAGAAGTGAGTTCACTGGCTTGATGATGTACCCAAGGATCTAGGGACTCTTTAAGCCTCAGCTCTATCTCCCTCAGTTTATTAACTTCGTTCACTTGTCTCCTCACGGTTCTAAGATGGTGCCAGGAGCTCCCACCTGACAGTACCCAACTTAAGAAGATGAGAAACGGCTGAATCCAAAGCTGGGGCAGGAGAAGCATAAAATGAGCTGAGAGCTCCTTCTGGTGCCAGAATGTAAAACTATGTCCGAGGCATGATGGCAACCTGTCGGAAGAGTTTAACAGCCCACTTGAAAAAGTTTGTGTTGGCCATATTTGGGACAGTTTGAGCATCAAAAGTAATAATGAGAATAATAGATAATAAGCAATTTAATAAAATAGACATCTATAACTCCAAACTGACAGAACAATGAATGAATACATAAATAGGCAGAAAATAAAGCTTTTCCTTAAAGTAGAATGCTAACTGATAAATATGGGAGGAACGATTGAATTAGAAAAAAATCAGCATTTGGCAACTGTTGTAGTGATAATTAAATCATTCAAGAAACCTCAATGGATACTGACAAGAAGTGGGTGGAATTTTGATGAGGAACAAGGATATTAACATAGTCTCAAAGTATCTTCCCACAAAATAGTCATTAAGTACAAAGAGAAAAGGAGTTACTTTATAATGGAAGAATCTAGTATAATCAAGTGTTGAAAATTAATATCAACACTAATGGAACAAATAAAAATCTTGTATTATCTTATAGGATGCAACGAAAGGAAAACAGCATCACTTCTGTGGGCTTCCTACCAAAAAAGCATAACCTGAATCTAGTTATAAGAGAATATCAATTCTCAAACCCAATTTAATGGACATTCTACTCATTAAGTGACCTTCAATCGTTTAAGATGTTAAGATGGTAACTGTCTCGGCAAGAAATGGGATTATTCCCCAACTAAAGAAAGCTAAAAGGGACAAGTTAAGTAACTGCAGTATGTAATCTTGGACTGGATCTTTTTGTTATAAAAGACATTATTGGAACAACTGGTGAAACATGACCAAGATCTGAGAATGAGAAGGTAGAATGTTAATACCTATTTTTGATGTTATTTCACACTTAGGTTGGAGAATGTCCTTGTTTGTAGGAATCACACACTAAAAGATTCAGGAGCAATGGGGCATTGTGTCAGCCACACTCTCACATAGTTCAAGAAGTCAAGTTCTTTGTTCTCTTTTTGAGCCTCGAAGTTTGAAATTATATCAAAAGAAAAGGAAAGTAGGACTGTTTCCTCCAGAGCATCTCTTTTCCTCAAGGAGGAAAGCATTCTTAAGTAGCTTCCCTATGGCGAAGCCCCACTGGCCTGGCGCAAGTCACATGCCTGTCCTCCAGCTGCCAAAGAGGCTGGGAGAAGGAGTGTATGTCATGGGAATGGGCCGTCCCCACCAAGAAGAAGGAAATGGAACCAGCAATGTCTGCTTCAGACTGAAGTTCCCATAATTGATTTAGGTGCTTTTGGAACCCACTGCCATTAGCAACAATGAATCATCCCAGAGCCCTCTGCAATTTATTCTTTGATTCAGTTCAGTTCAGTTCAGTTCAGTCACTCAGTCGTGTCCGACTCTTTGCGACCCCATGGATTGCAGCACGCCAGGCCTCCCTGTCCATCACCAACTCCTGGAGTTCACTCAGACTCGCATCCATTGAGTCAGTAATGCCATCCAGCCATCTCATCCTCGGTCGTCCCCTTCTCCTCCTGCCCCCAGTCCCTCCCAGCATCAGAGTCTTTTCCAATGAGTCAACTCTTCGCATGAAGTGGCCAAAGTACTGGAGTTTCAGCTTTAGCATCATTCCTTCCAAGGAAATCCCAGGACTGATCTCCTTCAGAATGGACTGGTTGGATCTCCTTGCAGTCCAAGGGACTCTCAAGAGTCTTCTCCAACACCACAGTTCAAAAGCATCAATTCTTCGGCGCTCAGCCTTCTTCACAGTCCAACTCTCACATCCATACATGACCACAGGAAAAACCACAGCCTTGACTAGACAGACCTTAGTTGGCAAAGTAATGTCTCTGCTTTTGAATATGCTATCTAGGTTGGTCATAACTTTTCTTCCAAGGAGTAAGCATCTTTTAATTTCATGGCTGCAGTCACCATCTGCAGTGATTTAGTTGCTAAGCGTTATTCTAAGGATTGGAGACCAAAGATGATGACAGTATGTATTGTCTCAAGAAGCACATAGGGGAGCCTTTCTCTAACTACCGTTTAGAGCACAATAGAGTCAGTGCAGTGACCGCTGTGAGCCTAGGGGGTTTGGGGAACACAGGTGCAGGGGAAGGGCACCTATGGCAGTCTTGTAGGGAGGGGAGGCCGGGGAACGGCAGTGTGAGCGTGACAGCCGCTCTTCCTGCTGACACAGGGATAAACCATGCATGAGTTATAACACTTCAGAGCACACGTCCTTCCAATTCTGGTGCAGAATCCCGTTCAGCTCTGGCAGCCCCATGGACAAGGCAGTAATAGGGCACCGTGTGGGGAACTCTGGGCAAAGGGAGCAGCCGGAGCAGCCAGCAGAGATGGGAGAAGCTGGGGTGTGCATTTGGCTTCTGAAAGGAGAGCGGGAAGTAAGGTGGGTTGGGGCCAGGAAAATTAGGACATTTGACTACAAAGCTAGGAGTGAAACTCGCTCAGTCATGTCTGACTCTTTGTGACCCCATGGGCTATACAGTCCATGGAATTCTCCAGGCCAGAATACTGGAGTGGGTAGCCTTTCCCTTCTTCAGGGGATCTTCCCAACCTAGGGATCGAACCCAGGTCTCCCGCATTGCAGGCAGATTCTTTACCAGCTGAGCCACCAGGGAAGCCCACAAAGCTTTCCACCTTCTCCTGTGTGTGCCCCTGTTTTGTAGGACCGACAGCCCCCAAAGAAGTCTGATGAGATACAGCTGAAGAGGAGGCACGCCAGCATTTCCGAGGCTTCTGCCACCAGCGCCAGGGTCTTGGGGCACAGCAGATGCGCTGAAATGCTGGCCAGGTGGAAATAATGAGATCAAGGTGTATGCGAACTTCGTAAAACTTTTATTGGTGTATTTATCATGCCAACATTATTTTTTTTTATTTAAAATTCAAATTCCATTTGAAAAGGAGGCAACAAAAGATCGTTGGGATCCCAGGCTGCTCCTGGAGGAGCCTCCACATTCACGAGAAAGCACGCACACCCTACAGCTACAGGATTTGATCACTCAGAGTTGCATTCTGGGAAACTCCTCCTAGAGCCCTGGCAGGATGCCTTTTGTTGGCAGCAGGGAAACAACAACAACAAAACAACTGCATCCTAAGACTTCTCAGAACATCTTTGGCTTTGAAACTATTGACCCTGAAGGATCCATCACCACCCAACCTAGAACATATGTGTATATATATATTTCCACTGAAAAAAAGATGACGTTTTTGTTGCTGGCTGTCTTGCCAGACCCTTAGGATGGCCTTGGTGCACCGGGCGCCCCTCCTCAGCAGGATCCTGTGGGTTCCGGCCGTGGGTGGTCAGCCCTTCAGGAGCGTTTGGACTTGCTGCATGTCGGGCACAGGAGCTGACCCTTGGTGACAATGTACGCCCGGCCACCCAGCGGCTGCTCGCAGCCCTCGCACACAAAGTGCTTTCGGTGCCAGGCCAGGTCTTCCACACGCTGGTAGTCCTCTGAGAAGATTATCTGGGGAGGGGAGCAGAAGATGTACAACTCAGGTTCTATTTTGAGGAGACGGGGCATATGAGATGGTGGTCCCTCCTCCCCCATTCTTGTTTTGTCCTTTAAATGCTTCAGTGGAGAAATCTGACATAAGTCTCAGGCAGTAAGTATGGTATTTGATGAAGATCATGGTTGCATCTTAGCATCTCGGATGGAAAAAAAAAAACAACACAACAATCCTCTGCTATTGGCAGGTTTTATGAATCTGGCATCTGTGATGCTCTGTGGGTCAAATCCAAAGCCCAGTTGTGCTCTGAGCTGGTGAAGACCGCCTCACTACAGCCAAGTGGCCAATGGCGAGTCTGCAAGGGTAGGCACACCCAGCGTTACTTGGGCTTGGGACAAAGTAAACTTTGGAACATCTGTGCGATCTGGTGAGGAACCAGAGAGCGGAACAGCAAACTGGTTAAATGAGCCTTCTCATCTCGAGGTCAAACAGGGACCAGGTGTGAATGTTCATTTAAATACATAACAGCTGCATGACTAGGGGCAAATTCCTCAACCGCCCTGTGCCTCAGTTTCCACATCTGTAGGATGGGGATATAAATACCACCCAGCCCAGGGGTTTTATGAGTGTCCCAAGGGTTGCTGTAGATGGAGTACTCGGAATGGTAACGGAGTCAGTCAAGGGTGTGTGATTAGTGCTGACCCCTCTGAGCTACACTTTCCTCAGATGTCAAATGGAGATCGTGATTCCCTCCCCCTAAAGGGCTGTTGTAAGATGTTAACAGCACATCACATAAAAGTCTACAGCACATTAGGACGAGGAGGGGTTACCGCGCGCATACTGTGGTCCTTAAAATGTAAGCTGGGGCCCAGGCCTGCTCACAGCCCTTTTCCCTTCTTAATGCTCTTGCTCACACAGTTAACGATGTAGGAGGATTACAGGGTCTTAACTTCTCATGGTGTTGGAGAAGACTCTTGAGAGTCCCTTGGACTGCAAGGAGATCCAACCAGTCCATTCTGAAGGAGATCAGCCCTGGGTGTTCTTTGGAAGGAATGATGCTAAAGCTGAAACTCCAGTACTTTGGCCACCTCATGCAAAGAGTTGACTCATTGGAAAAGACTTTGATGCTGGGAGGGATTGGGGGCAGGAGGAGAAGGGGACGACCGAGGATGAGATGGCTGGATGGCATCACCGACTCAATGGACACGAGTCTGAGTGAACTCCGGGAGATGGTTATGGACAGGGAGCCCTGGCGTGCTGCGATTCATGGGGTCGCAAAGAGTCGGACACGACTGAGCAACTGAACTGAACTTCTCACAGAGAGCAAGTGGAAGGTGGGAGGCGGAGATCCTAGCTCAAAGTGAAGAAGGCATTTCTGACCCTCATGTGTGCCAAAGGCGAAGGTAGCGAGTTTGCGTCCCCAAGGGCATGCAGACAGCAGTTGCTACTGTCCTAACTGTTACTGTCACTGTTCACACACCTGTGAGCGCTCTAGTCTAAACCCATATTGGAGAGCTGCGCCCCTTTCCTAGCATCTCCGGCTGTTGGCTTGTGTTATGCTGATGCTACAATAACACTGTCGTCTCATCGCGTATTACCTGATTCTAAGAGTCACGGCAGCTTCTATTTTCTCAGTCACTAGGTCGGGCCCGTGCCAAGCATTTTCGGGCATGATCTCGTTTGTCCTCACAGCAACTGCACGGGGTGGGCACTGTTACCCTCCCATTTTGTAGGTGATAAAACTGCGACACAGGAGTTAGGGGCCCATATGCAGAGCCAGGTGTGAACGTGTTCTCTCTGCCTCCGGGCGCACCCCATGATGTTCTGAGCACTCACTAAGTGCCGGGGCTCTTGCCAAGGATAAGATTTGACAGGTGCTCTGTGTCCCACCCATCCCAACAGACCTGGGGCAGGAACTAATTTCTGCCCATTTGGCAGATGGGAAAACAGAGGCCAAGAGTGTGAAGGGGGCTCTGAGCCCCAGTTTTCCTACCTGTGGATCACATCATTGGCGAAACCACACCCTCCTGGGCCTCGGGGTCCTCTCCTGCAGTCAGAGGCACGCCTACCCCACCGTCCACCCCCACAGGTCCTCACCTCATCGCAGCCAGAGCACCTGGGCCGCAGGCTCTCGCAGTAATGACGGCCACACCAGGGCGCCCCGTCCTTCCAGAAGTAGATGAGGTCCACCAGCGGCTCGGAGCACTTGGTGCACACGAAACAGGCGGGATGCCACTGCTTGCTGTAGCCTGCCCTGTCTGAGTAGACCACAGGGCTGTCGGCGGGGGCCACCCCCTTGCAGAGCTCACAGACCTGGAAGGAAGGGTGGGGGCGGAGCCCCAGGACACAAGATCGTCAGGAGTGCATCATGACCTGGGTTCCAGTGTCAACCCCAGTCCCCTACTTCCTGGGTGATCTTGAGCAGGTTATGGTACCTCTCTGGTACTCAGTCTTCTCGTGTGCAAAGTGGAATAATAATACTACCTACCTAGCAGGTAGTTGTGAGGACTGAAGTATTTGTTTAGTACGTGAACCGTGAACTCCTTGATGTTCAAGCTGGCTTTAGAAAAGGCAGAGGAACCAGAGATCAAATTGCCAACATCCGCTGGATCATCTGATCCAACCAGTCCATTCTGAAGGAGATCAACCCTGGGATTTCTTTGGAAGGAATGATGCTAAAGCTGAAACTCCAGTACTTTGGCCACCTCATGCGAAGAGTTGACTCATTGGAAAAGACTTTGATGCTGGGAGGGATTGAGGGCAGGAGAAGGGGATGACCGAGGATGAGATGGCTGGATGGCATCACGGACTCGATGGACCTGAGTCTGAGTGAACTCCGAGAGATGGTGATAAACAGGGAAGCCTGGTGTGCTGCGATTCATGGGGTTGCAGTCGGACACAACTGAGCGACTGAACTGAACTGAACTGAACAGTGATTCTCACATATTTTGTTCTCAGGGTCCTGAGACTCCTAAAATTATTACTGAGAACCTCCAGGAGTTTCTGTTCATATGGGTTAATCTTCTTCTAGGTCACTTCAGTCGTGTCCGACTCTGTGCGACCCCATAGACGGCAGCCCACCAGGCTCCTCCATCCCTGGGATTCTCCAGGCAAGAACACTGGAGTGGGTTGCCATTTCCTTCTCCAATGCATGAAAGTGAAAGGTGAAAGTGAAGTCACTCAGTCGTGTCCAACTCTTAGCGACCCCATGGACTGTAGCCTATCAGGCTCCTCCGTCCATGGGATTTTCCAGGCAAGAGTACTGGAGTGGGGTGCCATTGCCTTCTCCATATAATAGCTCATGGTATTTACCATATGAGAAATTATAACTTAGGAAAAAGTTAAATAACTACTTATTAATTCATTAAAAATAGAAAACCAACAACATGTCAATATAAATATTTGTAATTAGAAATAACTATTTTCCAAAGCAGGAACACTGAGTCAGAGTGTGGCCTTGTTTACACTTTTGCAGCCCTCTAATGACTGGCTCAGTAGAGAATTTCTCACTTCTTGTGACGGCTTTAACTTTTCATCTTTTACATTATGTGGTTTTCTGAGGAATTGAAAAAGGAAAGAAGGCATTTTTAAATAGCCCTTCCAGATAACTGAACTATTTTTCTTTGCTATTAATCAAAATTTGACAAGTGGCAGTTCCTCAGAAGCAAGTTAATGCAGAGTCTGAAACTATATCAACCAGCCTTTCATCCCTGTTTTCAACACAGTAAAACCCACTGGTCCACCTTGCACTTTGAATGAATCTTTTACCTGTGCAGGGTTGCCTTTTAATAAACTTAGTATTTTAGAAGTTTTCGATTTGCAGAAAAAACTGTACAGTTAGTACAGAGAATTCTTGCAGACCCCACACCCACCTCACATGAATATGGTGTACTCGTCACAATCAGGTAACCAGTACTGATATGTTATTATTAACTAAAGTCCAAACCTTCTCCAAACGTGCTTAGATTTTACCTACTGTCCCTTTCCTCTTCCAGGATCCCATCCAGGATCCTGCATCACAGATAGCGACCCTGTCTCCTTAGGCTCCTCTGGGCTATGACAGTTTCTCAGACTCGCCTTGTTTTTAATAACCATGGAGGGGTCAAATATTTGGTGTTTACCACAGAGGTAAACGGCTGTCCTCATCACATCCTATCCAGACGGCATCCTCAATCTGTAACACCTTTCCAGCTGTTTGGGAGTTCTCGCTCACTCTCCAGAACTCCAGTGATGAGGGTGATGCTGGTTGTCATCTCCCTGGGGCAGGTGTACATCCAGTATTATGCTTGGGTGTTTTCACTCCTGATGGACACCCTTAGGGAAACCCAAGAGAGTTACTTTCCCTTCTCGAGTTATTTTCCATTTAGGGAGACCTGTCTGTCCTGCTCCCTTCCTCCCCCTCCCCCCACCCGCCAAACACAGCAAAACCCAGGTTCACAGAGATTCAGTCACTGTCGAGTAGCAACAGCTGACGGGAGGCAAAGCTGGGATTTCAACACAGCCCCAGCCTGACCCCAGAGCCGAGGTTCTTTCTGCTCCACTATGTGGTCTTTCCGTCAGTGCTGGCACAACTATGGCAAACACGGCTTCTTGTTCTTGTAGGAACCATCAGCTTCAAATGCATGTTACGTTTGAACTCCAATTTAGTGGCATGTTTTTCTGCCCCCAAAGAATTCCATTTTTCACGAGCAGACCTGTGTTACAGACTGAATGATTCACCTCCCCCAATTAATATGTTGAACCCCAAAGTGTGACTGTATTTGGAGATAGGGCCTTTAAGGATTCATTAAGGTTAACCGAGGTCATTAGGGTGGGGCTCTAATCAGACAGGACTTGTGTCCTTAGAAGAAGAGAGACCAGAGATGGCTGGCTGTCTCTCTGCTGTTCTCTCTCTGGGTGTACTCACAGGGAAAGCCATGTGAGGAGGGCCTGTAGCCCTCTGCAAGCCAGAAAGAGGGCTCTCACCAGAACCCAATCGTGCCAGCACCTTGAGCTTGAACTTTTATCCTCCAGAACTGTAAAAACACACATTTCTGTTGTTTAAGCCCCCTGGTCTATGATATTCTTTATGGCAGCCTGAGTTGACTAATACAACATGTATTGTAAAAGCCTATCTTAATTATCCTACTTTATTTTGAATTTCAAAAAGTTGTGGACATTTATTTTCTCTATTGCCACAGAAAGTTCTTATGTGATATCACTGATTTTAACTCTTGGCCCATAACACCTAATTAATTGATTACCTGGCCCTCTATAGAAATGCTTGTTGACCCATGGTTTGAAATGAACATACTGTCTTACTAAGCACTAATTATATGTCAGCCCAAATAGAGATTATTTATTGTTTTGCTATGTAAAGATGAGTAGGCATATATTCAAAGCCTAAACACTTTGTCTTATTTATATCCTTTAACTGCATGCTTAATATATTCTTTTAAATGAAGAAGAAATAAAATTAAAATGGTGATAATCAGGGAAAGAAAACCAAGTGACAAAAATAAGCCCATGTACTGAGAGTGGTCCCTAAGCACAGCCGTGGCTGAGCGCGTGCCCAGATAGGAATGTGTTTGATTAATTAGTCCTGGCTGCCTGACGACGTGCCTTGGACCATACTGGATTTGTGGTTTCATTTATGCTCACAAGAATGATGTGTGTGAGTTCCTCCCCAGAGTGAAACCCTGTCCCTTTGCACATGACTGAGCCCCAGCTCACCTGGAACTCATCAGAGCCTGCCTGTGCATGCCCGCTCAGTCGTGTCCGACTGTGTGACCCCACAGACGGTAGCCCGCCAGGCTCCTCTGTCCATGGGATTCTCCAGGCAAGAACACTGGAGTGGGTTGCCATTTCCTCCTCCAGGGGATCTTCCCCATCCAGGAATTGCACCTGCATTTCCTGCATTGGCAGGTGGATTCTTTACCACTGAGCCACCTATGAAGGCTTACGGGAAAAACAGATAATGGATCCACATTCATTGACTGTCACATCTCTTAAGCATAGCTGGGAAGTGTCAGCTGTCTGAAGAGGGCTGTTTGAGAACCAAGTGAGTTTCCTATCCATCTGTCTTTCCATATTTCACAGAATGAAGTTTCCAGCCCCTTTTCTCCCACACAGAAGGGCTTTCTGTCCATCTATCATGCCTGGTCAGGTATCACTAGGCAACATCAGTGGGGCTCCCAACTTCAAATTTCCAGCTGTTTTGCTAACACAGAGGTGGGAAGAGGAAGGGATGTAAATGCGCCTGGGTGTGTCTGGGCGGGGGAAAGTGGTGGTACTGGCAGGTGCCTGCGACCCACTGAAGGAAGCAGAGGGATGTGAGTCAGAGAGGCAGTCTGGGGTGATCACGGGTGACTCTGAACTGTGGGTTGGGACCTCACTCTGGAGGTAATGGGGAGCCTGTGCTGGTTCCGAGAGTGCCGAGTTCTGGTTCATGCCGTGGGAGAGAATTCTGGGAGCACTGTCTGAAAGGGCTCTGTCAGGGCCTCTTTGGGGAGTGTCTTTTCTCTCGTTGTTCCCCAGCATTCCTGCTCTGCACCCCATTATTACCAGTAGCCAGTTCTTTTTCTTTTAAGCTGATCCTTTTTAAAGCAAACAGTGTCACTGCCATTTTACGAAAACAGGATGTTTGATTAGTAAGTCCTGTCAACATGCGTCAGGAACCAATTTCTTCTTGCCTCTGAACTGTTTCCCATGTCCCCTTCCCTGTGGTCTCAAAGGATGAGAGATCTGATAGTGTCCTGGCGCTATCAATCTGGCGGCCCCTCAGCCACCAGGGTCATCCTGGCAACCAAGAGTCCAAAGGCCCAGCCTGCCTGGGTCCTGTGATCCGGGGTCTGCCTTTCTTTGCATAAACTTATCATCCTCGGCACTGAGGATTACAGTTTCTAAACTGCAGTGGATGCTTGAGGGGGGAGGGGGCTAGCTGTGTGACCTTGGGCAAGTTAACCAGCCTCTCTGTGCCTTAGTTTTTTCCATACGTCAAATGGAAAATACTACTAATGATACGCAGAACATCATAGGCCCGTTACATGGATTAAGTGAGATCCTAGAATAATGAACTTTATAAGGGTTTAGTACTAATTAGCTAAAATCTACTGTCATCCCTGCTGCTGCTGCTAAGTCGCTTCAGTCGTGTCAGATTCTGTGCGACCCCATAGACAGCAGCCCACCAGGCTCCCCCGTCCTTGGGATTCTCCAGGCAAGAACACTGGAGTGGGTTGCCATTTCCTTCTCCAATGCATGAAAGTAAAAAGTGAAAGGGAAGTCGTTCAGTCGTGTCTGACTTTTTGCGACCCCATGGACTGCAGCCCACCAGGCTCCTCCATCCATGGGATTTTCCAGGCAAGAGTACTGGAGTGGGCTGCCATTGCCTTCTCCGACTGTCATCCCTACCCAGCCCTATTTATAAAAAGCTGAGTCTTGGAGGAGCTAAATCCATTTCCTAAGATGACAACGATGTCTCAGGCAGGATCTGCTTCTGGTTTGGAGGCTTGGGTTCCTTTCAGTAGGACCATGAGCACGTGGAGTGTGAGGAGGTCATTCCTCCCACCTGTGGGCTCTGTGTTTTTCCATGTCTGTTCTCTTTCTCTGTACAAGGCCAGAGAATTGAGTCAGGCGACTTCCATCCTGTCACTACCCCAGATGTGGCTACAACCAGTCCCTGGTTTGGCAGGCCTGCTCGTCTCCCTCTCCCATCGTACCCCCTCTAAGCCTGTGCTCTCCGGTTCCAGACAGGGAGGTGCAGCACCTCCCCAACCCTGCAGGGTCTGATGAGTAGATCTGGGAGTGGGGAAGGAATTTGCAGACTCCTAGGGGATGCTGGGGTAATCAGGGGACCACAGTTCACGAACCACTGTCACAGAATTTAAACATGACCTTATATATAAACCCAGCAAAAATGACATCACCAGTAAGGTTCAGTTGGCGCAAAAGCCAATTTGAATTCCTGGGATGCTTCAGTTCTACACTGTTCTGAAGAAAGCTCAATAATAGTCATTCCCAGGCGATGTCCCCTCTGGAGGAGACAGCGTGGTCCAGTAGAAGTCCTTTGGGACTGGGTTAAAAGGAGCAGAGAAGAACATTGATCATTGGCTTGTCAGTGGGTTCTCATTCAGACTCCCAACTGGCTAAAATCAGAGCTTCCTCATGGGAATCTGTCCATGTACTGGTTGCCATGTGACCTAGTTTTCAGACTGTCATCCCTTGGGGAGAGGAGCTGTAGCACAGACCTTGCTTTTCTTTTTTTTTCTTTTTTAAAATATTATTTATTTGGCTACTCTGGGCCTTAGTTGCAGCACTTGAAATCTTTAATTGCAGCATGCAAACTCTTAGTTGCAGCATGTGGGATCTAGTTCCCTGACCAGGGATCACACCCAGGCCCTCTGCATTGGGAGCATGGATTCTTAGCCCCTGGACCAGGGAAGTCCCCAGACCTGTCATAAGTAGAATATACATGACATTTCTCCTGTGAATGTCTCTTCACGCTGAAGTTTCGCCCTGTCCCTGTTCAAACGGTGAAAGTATTTATCACAAGGGTCTAAATGAAAGGCTTTTATCTATTCCGTACTCTGGGTCTTTGTAAACACCTGCTTTGAGAAAGCTGAGGAGCATGCTAGATTGAGTTGCCTCCAAAGCTCAGACCCTGTAGGGCTGGGTTCCGTCCACTGTGATGTGTGGAAATGATGCCGGCAGCTCTGTGGACCTTCCTCCCACCAGTGGGTGTCTGTTTCCTTTGTTCACACGGGTCCTGCCTTAGCGACTCATTTCTATAGAACCGAATGTGGCAGACGGGATGCTGTCAATTCCCGAGGCAGGTCATAAAAGGCAAGCTCAGCTTCCGCCAACTCTTCTTTGTGCGTTCTGGTGGGGGCAGAGGTGGGGGACTGGGAAAAAATCCTGAGGCCCCCTTTCTAGGGCAACTATGCAGAGAAAACACAGAGATACAGGGATTGGCCAAGGCCCCTGCTATGGTCCAGCCCCAGCCTTCTCCGTCTTCCCAGCATCATGGCCGGAGACAGGCTAGCCCACTGAGCCCTACCCGAACTGCTGATTTGTGAGCAAAACAGACGTCAGTGCTCTGAGCTGCTGCATCCTGGGGTGGTTTGCTGTGTGGCCCTAGGTAACAGAACCAGCACACATGGGCACGCAGAGTCATTCAGGCTTCTGAAGTGGAAGTAACCAACACACAAAGCGTTTCAGGAAACAGCAAGTCCAGGCCAGTGGCCCCAGGTCCCATGGCCAGAGAACTACCTCCAGGGACGAGACACACTAGCCTTCAAAGACGAGTCTGCAGACACCGAGAACCTTCCAAACCAGCCACAGCCTCTCTGTCAGGGTGGCCAGCAGTTCTGTCCCAATCATGCCCTTCCCTTCTGGAAGGCTCTTATCCAAAGGCCTCCCCAGTCTAAACTCAGATTACCTCGTGAAAAGCTCGCCACTATAACACAGTAAATATTAACACAAGGGCCTTGAATCCAGGCACTGGGTTCCCTCCAACACAAACACTCAACAATTTATTCATAAACAGCATCTCCCCATTTCCTCTTATGGCGATTATTCACCATCTTGGCTTTGCAACTTCGTGCATCCCAGAGTAGTTTGGTTCCACGCCCCGTCTCTCTGCTCTTTCCTGGCCCGGTGTAGTGGCGGGCATCTTCCCAGGCTCCTTCAGGTGCAGACTGCATGGGATGGTGCAGGCGCGGTGGTCAGGGTCCCGGGCTTTTGTACGAAGTCCCAGCATCGCTTCGTCTTGGGGGCACCTTGGATGACTCAGCCTGTCTGAGCCTCAGTGTCCTCCTCTGTGACACAAGGCGGGCCCTGATGCTGGGAAGTGCTTAGCCACCCCGTGCTTTGCCTCCCACGTCTTCTCAGCCAGGTCCTTGGGGAGGGGGCGCTTTGCCAAGCGAGGTAGAATGTCAGGCATGTAACCAAGTCTCCCTCACTGGTGGTCTGCTGAAGGGGGAGTGGGAGCCACACAGCCTTCTTAAATGCTACACTTGGAAGAGAGACTGTCCGCCTGGGGTGTTCTCGGGTCCCCCTTTGACAAGCGTGTCCTTACGGAGGGAGAGTAGGGACAAGGCTCACATGGGGCCCTCTCCATTGCAGCAGCCTCACATGGTGCCCAGCCCCCTGGGAGTAGCTTGGTTCCAAGCACTCTGGAAGTGCGGGGGCTTCCATTGTTTGGAGTCTGTGCAGGGCTTGGGGTGAGTCTGGCCAGCGTTCCAGCTCCGGCTTCAGCGCTCACCAGTCAGACGACTAGCTAGCGGGGGAGTCTATCTTGCCGAGTAATTCTTAGAATTGAATAAAACAGCCATGAGAAGCCGCTGGTGTGGTGCTTGGCACGACAAAGGTCGTCAGTGAGTGGCAGACAACACCACCCTCCGTGTCATCACTGTCACCGAGTAACCTCCAGCAGGAAAATAAAAGCCCTGTTTTAGTCAATGGACTATGACGCAGCCCACTTCAAGGGGGGCAGGGCGGAGCAAGATACTTGTGAAGCCTTATGTGGCAACACGGAGAAGTATTTATAGTATCAAAAGTGGGATGAAAGGAATTTTCTGTGGAAAAGAAAATCTCCTTTAATGTCATTAAAATGTCTCCGCCATAAAGGAGGAGGCAGGCGGATGTGGAGGAGCCTGGTAACCATGGCAACTGGGAGGGCTGCCTCTTGGGCCTTTGACCCTCAGTCCTCAGCTCAGACAGGGCTCTCAGGCCTGGGGTGGTGGTTTCAAGTGTGCAGAGAGAGACTGGCTCTCCTGCCAGCCCACAAGCCAAGCATCTGCTCTGACCAAGCTTTGGAAGTCCCTTGCCCACAAATATGTCCCCGTCGGGGCTGGAGCTGGGCTGAGCTGCCAGCTGCTGTAAGTTTCCATCTGCGAGGCCGGCTCACGGAGGGAGGGGACCCAGGCCTCCGGTCCCTCCTCTGTGCATTCTTGTGGGGAAACGGGGTCGGGGGAGGTCCACTGTCATTTGGGACCTGAGGAACACATCTTTACGACTTCCAGAAATGTCTTCGCTTCTTTCAGTCTGCTCTCCTTTTAATCTTCTCTGGGGCCACGGCCTGGCCTGTGAGGCAGGAGCTGGGGGGCTCCTGGCAAGAATGAAAAATACGGAAGGGCGGAGATGACATTAAATGCTATGTCCTGGCTTGCTTGCTTCTTTCTTCGGTTACAAGTTTGGGGTGTAGAGAAGGGAGGAAATTCCTGGGCAGGATGACCATGCCCAGGAAATCTGTATATTTAATTTCTGAGAACATATCCAGTAGGCTCTGGAAACGCAGGGCAGTGGTCTGGTAGAGCCTTCACGGTCAGCGCATCAAGGCCCGGTGTCTGTGGGATCCATCCAGCGGGGAAGGGTCGGGAGCCGGATGCCGGGCCCTGCCTTGCGGCTATGTAGTAGTCCAGGCTGCTGGGGTGGGCAACTTCCTGACCACGGGATGCTTCAAAGCCCCCAAGACTCCTGGGAACTCATGGCAGGCGGGACTGGAGTGGGGCAGACAAGCCCTTCCCTTGTTCCTGACTTGCTCCCAAATTCTTTGCTGGCTGGGCTGTGAGTGAGTCCACACATCGCCACTCACCCCAACAAACAGACGTGCACACGCCTTTGCTTTGTCCCCACCCTGCCGAGACCCCACAGGGTGGTGACGCAGAAGGACCCGGGCTGGAATCTCACTAGCAAGCCAGTTAACCTCTCCAAGCCTCAGACTCCACATCTACAAAATGGGTATAACAACCCCACCCTCTCTCACCGGTTGTTCAGGTGATTCAAAGAGATGAATGAGACTGCTGTGCAATGACAGCCCCCCTCCCCACTCCACGCACACGTAGTGGGGCAACTCCGGGAGAGAGAGGGAGGCTGAATATTGCAGGGTGGGGGGGTGGTTACTTGGCCTCAGCGGTTTAAAGGGCCTGCTTTGAGAGTGACAGCGGACAAGCTGGAACCTGGGATTTTCCTGTGTGACTTTTCCTCACAAAGAGGGCTGACTCTCATGGGCATTTCCCATGCCGCCACCTCTCCTAAGCACAGCGTCAGGGTGGCACTTCCAGGGACCTGCCTCTCCCCCCATGCCGCCGCTCTCCAGGTTCACCCAGCACTCAGCCCGTGGGCGGGGATTCCATACGGATGACTCGGAACAGGCTTTGGCGGGAAGGCTCCTCTGGTCTGGTCTGGTCAGTCTGGTGGAGGGAGGAGTCGGGGGTACTCCCCCCAGGAGAGGACCCTGGGGTTGCCACGGTCCGGGATCCTCCCAAGGTTTCCGAGGAAGGCCGTCACTGTAACAGGCTGCCCAGCCTCAGGACGGAGCCGGGCGAGCGCTGGGGAGGACCGCTGTGGGGTGCAGGCTGCGGGGGCTCAGAGGGCGGGGCTCTTGGCCTCTGGCTGCTGAGAGCAGGGTGTTGTGAGCTCCCGGCTGGGGAAATCAGGGCCGGGAGAGAGCTGGGGCCTGTATTATCTGCAAGTGTTCCCTGAACTCTCCGTGGGCAGTTCAAGGAACTCGAGAGTGCTGATAGTGTTCTCAAAGCTGGACGCCCGAAGCTGGGTGGGGAGGAGGCCACACACATCTAGAACACGCCCAGGTTAGCGTCTGGAGGACCCTCACTGTGTTAACAGATTGGCAAGATCGTTTTGGCTGAGCTTATACATCAGGTCATTTTCAACCCTCTATAGCAGTGTTCTCAAAGGGTGGCCCCCAGCCCAGCATTGGCATCAACCTGGAGACGTGTTGGAAATGCTGATTCTCAGGCCCCACCTGCACCTGCTAGTCTGGGGTGGGACCCAGGCTGCTGGATTTTAGCCAGGGTGCCAGATGCTTTTAGACATTGCCATAGTCTTCTGAAGGCTCTGAGAAGTCCAGCCTAAAAGAAACCCAGTTCATTTTGTCCACTCTGACATCCCCTTTACACAGCCACATGGCCCTTTAACAGCTTCATATCCATGAGCTTTCTGGGTAATAAGCTTTGGGAAACAGGAAGATGGGCTTGGGGGCTGACAGAGGTTGGTTTGAGCCCCACAGCCTCACCTCCTGTGGCTGGGTGGCTGGGAGCTCTGCATCAGATGCTCCCCTGCTTAGCACTGTCCTTGGTTCAGCACAGGCCACTGAATGGTAGCTGCCAGCAACAGTACTGACGCTCATCATCAGGATGACAAAGCGTGGTATGTTACAATCGTAGCTCCAGTGTACTACATGTCACATGTCCTTCTTTTTGCCTCCTCTTTCATACATCACTGATTTGGAATGTCAGTTCTATGCTTCCTCCCTGTACCCAGGTTCTTAGGTTGAATGCCCCGATGGCTTCTAGCCAAGTTCATTTCCCTCCTCAGGGGAGCAAAAGTCAGGTTTGTGCCCTGACACTTGGCTTTGGAGGCTGTCCTGCTGCCACTGTCTACAGCCTGGCAAGATGTTAGTTACCTTAATAGAATTTGCTCCTTGGCTTTGAGGAGATAAACACTGAGTTAAATACAGATAACAGGCAGGGTTTTATATTCAGCATCACACAGTAGAAAGAGTATCAGATCTGGCGTCTGCCTACTCCCCTCCCCCCCAGAAACGATGGGGCCTCAGACAAGCTACCTATCTTCTCTGAATCCTTGAGTCCTCCCCTGCAACACATGTGTGCAAAGAGTCATGTCTGACGCTTTGCAATCCCGTGGACTATAGCCTGCCAGGCTCCTCTGTCCATGGGATTCTCCAGGCAAGAATACTGGAGTGGGTTGCCATGCCCTCCTCCAGGGGATCTTCCTGACCCAGGGATTGAACCCGCCTCTCTTGCATCTCCTACATTGGCAGGTGGAGTCTTTACCACTTGTGACACCTGGGAAGTCCCACCTATAACAGGGGGCTCGTGAGATCCACCCACCAGGTAATGGTCTGAATTAATCCAAGACCTGAAAGTAGTGAACATAGCATGTAGCACACAGAAGATGATTAAGGCATGTAAACGTGAAATCTCATTGTCCTCTCAAGCAAAACAGCCACCCAAGTGGTCCCCATCTTTAGAGGATCAATTTAGTTTCAGCATTCGTTCACTCATGCATCACATAATTATCAAGCACTTTCTCTGTATATTATATCAGTGGTACCTGCTGCAGAGATGGGGTGGTTTGATTTGTTTTAGCCCTAGGTTACAGAGATGGACAAGACAGGACCTCAGTGTCTAGAGGAGATGACGGATGTGAGTCTGCTAGTGACACAATTATATCTAATTAAGATCAGGTTTAGGAAAAGGAAGGGGCTATGGTGTTGGAGAAGACTCTTGAGAGTCCCTTGGACTGCAAGGGGATCAAACCAGTTAATCCTAAAGGAAATAAATCCTGAATATTCATTGGAAGGACTGATGCTGCAGCTCCAACACTTTGGCCACCTGATGTGAAGAACTGACTCATTGGAAAAGACCCTGATGCTGGGAAAGATAGAGGGCAGGAGGAAGATGGGGAGACAGAGGATGAGACGGTTGGATGGCATCATCGACTCAACAGACACGAGTTTGAACAAACTCTGGGAGATAGTGAAGGACAGGGAAGCCTGGCGTGCCGCAGTCCATGGCGTCACAAAGAGTTGGACACAACTTAGCAACTGAACAACAACTACAAAGGAAGGAAAAGTCTGTCTTCCCTAACCAGCCCAAGCCACCAACATCACCTTGCTGTGGATTCCCTATTTACTGTCTGGTCTTGTTTAAATGCTTCTAAAGTGTCAGAGCCATTTCCTAGGGCTGACTGTTGCCAAGGACCTGGGATCTTAGGCTGCCTCTGCCCTACTTCCACGCTGTCCAAACATGTGGAATCCAGGATGAAATACGTTCTCAGATCAGCATTTCTCTCCTGGGAATGGCAACTGGGAGATGTCACAGACTTAAAGAAGCTGCCTTTCAATTTGGAATTCCGCAGTACTTAGCTGTTAAGAGGCGATAGCTACTGGAGGGCGGATAGAGAGCAGGGCTGGGTAGGGGGCTGGTTTCTGAAAACATGGTCCCTGCATGTAATTCTTAAAAATCAACTCCTGGGGTGTGAATTCTTCCTGAGAAACAGGTCTTTTCAACGCCAGCACTACTTTGTGCTAGTGAAAATCCGTTTCATTCTTTTGTCTTCGAGTTCACTGGATAAAAATCCCAAATGAATGTGCCCATGGGGTGGATGTTGGAAATGCAGAACACAGGTTTTGGATAGCAAATGTGAGTTACTACAGAGAAGAGAGACCCCTTCTAGATGTAGTGACAGCATCATCTGGGTGGGCATTTCCCTGGGGTTCCTGGCTCATGTGGGTGACTCTTGCCTGTTGCCAGCAAGGCAGGTGATTTGCTTGATGGATTGGGACTCGTATTTCCAAATGTCACGTAGAGTCACAGGGCCTCTTGACTGATGGGGGTTGGGGTTCCCATGAAACTTAGCAGATAGCCCCACGTGGCCCCCAGTCTCAAGCCCACCACTGTCCTCTGTGGCCCTTGGAGTAAAGTCCTAAGTCTACGACATCCCAGTATGGGGACAGGGTCCTCTGCTTGTTTAACTTCCTGGATCTCGGCAGACAGTACAGGCTAATGGATCCTTGAGTGATGGTTGGATGGAGTGCATGACTCTTCAGGAAATGTGCCTCTGCTGACCCTGCCAGCCCCCCAGCACCACACCATCGCCACCTGGCACTTCATTCAGTCCTTTGACTGCTGTGCTCTGAGACTCTCACCTCTTTTAGGGCATGCTTACCTCTTGAAGGCAACACAGGCCTCCCATGAAGAGCCCAAAGCCCCGGGGGACTCCTAGTGACTCTTGCAAGGCCAGAGGGGGCCTCCCCTCCTCCCGCAAGCCCACCCTCACCACCGAGCAAGGAGAGATGCGCTTTCTCGGAGCTGGTAGGGTCTGCTTGTCTGTGACCGCCTCTGGACCATGACCGTAGATGAACGCAGGAATGAAGGAACAGGGCCTGGAGCTGGGGCCCTGACCCTGCAGCCCTGACCTGGGCATTTTCATCCAGACCCGAGGCATGAATGGGTGGATGGACGGAGGGGTGGGACAGACTTACGTATTCCTTGGACGGGTCACCGATGCTACCGTTGGCGGTCGGGGCGGCGGTCTCGGCTCCCTCAGGCTTGTCCTGCTGCTTCCCCTCCTCCTTGGGCAAGCCGCCCTGCCCGGGGAGGGCCACCTCGCCCACACCCAGGGCCTCGCTCTTATACTGCTTCACAAACTCTTCCATCACTTTCAGCTCGTTCTCCAAAAGTCCGCGGCAGCGAGAGGGGTCCTGGTCGTAGATGGGGAGCTGGTGCATGAGCTGGCGCCGGCGGTAGAGGGCGCCCTCGGTGCCGGTCACCGGCTGCTTCTCCTTGGGGATGAGCTCCATGTACTGCAGGCCCTGCAGAGGGGGAGGCCCAGCACCGTGATTCCCATGCACCCGGGCGTGGGAAATCTGAGCCCTGGCAAGACCTGGGCTCCTCCAGGTCTCTGGAGAACCCAGGGATTAGTCTCAAGGAAGAAAAGGGGTGAATCTTTGGGGAACACCCAAGAGAGGCCTGAACAAGCTTCCACTCTCCCCCAAGTCGTAACTACAGCTTCACATGCTTGATGAGAATGGGATAATTTCAGTAGACTTTCATTTTAGATCTGCTGGCTCTGCAACATGGATTTTGTTTCCTTAAAAACTGAAGATTTTTACCTCATTTACCTCATGGCAATGCTTCTCATTAAAAAAAAAAAATCTCATTTAAAATTGCTTTTCTTAGCAAAGTATAATTAAATCCTTATAGGCAGAAGGCATTTTATGGTTTATTAATTTTAAAATATGCAAAGGCCCCTTCTAATAGTAGAATCGACAAGGTCTCAGGTCAATAACATTTCCACACTGATATGGCTGGGATAGATGGTAGGCCATCTGACTATATATGTGGCCATGGATAACTGTCCAATTGGCCTTTCATTAGTTTGCTGGCTTGCTTTTCTTTAAAATGAGTAGAAATCTTACACTTGGGTGGGTCCCAGGTATGGGGAGATAAAGGTCAAGGCCACACAGCTTGAGAAAGTGTGAAACGCAAATTGTTTATCCTCTGTTTTCCACCTCTGTGCCCAACCCTGACCCTAACCCTCCTGCCGGATGGCCTGATGCCCATGAGCCGTGGCTGCTGCCTTCTGTGGAAGCATTGCCTCGTGCCAGGATGCCCAGGCCCTGGATCTCTGTATGGCTCCCACTTTCTAGGGCCTGCAACCCTCCCTGCTTGACTTTATAAATCAACCCTGTGGTTGAGACTGTGTGTGTGACCTGCAGAGCTAAGGGGTGCCTGGCTGGCACCCTGGAGACAGAGACCTACTTTTCCTGTTGCAGCTTAAAGCCCCAGCTGGGTACCAGCTCTCTGCCTTTGCATTGACAAGGCCTCAGCATCTGGTTGTGTTTTGTGATCCTGGCTGGCTTGAGGCCTATGCTACCACTCCCTCCTCACTCACACATGGCAGACACTAATAATCAACCCCAGTGAGGGTCTCAGAACCCACCTCAACATAGCTCTCAGACAGTTGCCATCAATTGGCATGGACTTAGGAAGGGGGCAATGGAAAGAGAGATTGGGTCAGAATCAGCAGTCTCTCCAGGAAGCCAACCAAGGTCACGTTCCCAAAACCTTTAGCAAGAGGCCTTTTCTCAGGTCAGTTGGGAAGACTGCTTTAGGTCCTAAACCAATCTTTGGTTTAAGACTGGATGACCTTTCTGAATCATTTGGTGCTTTGCTCTCTGGTAGAGAATTCTTGGGGAAGAGGTTCCCAGAATCAGGCTTTTCCAGGAGAGAAATCAAAAGATCAGAGAGAAAAGTGGAGGAGAAAGGGGCTCTTTCCCAGGGTTGGGCAGTAGGACACACACGGACTCTGAGGTCAGAAGACCTAGTCCCGATTCTCCTTGTCCTGATCTTCTCCAGCTGTCAGACAAGGACAGTAAATGGGCTTCACATTCCATGCGAATCCTGGTCAGTCCTGGCAGCCTAGAGTGCAGTGTTGAGAAGGATGCTGAGGTCCAATAGGGCTCAGTGGGAGGCTGAGCAGTGGGAGGCTCAGCAGGTGTCTGCCCTGGTTCAGGGGTAGACGATGGCACACAAGAGGGCCAGTCCTGCATGGCCTCCTCCCCAGCCTCTGTTTGCTCCTCTGTAAAATGGGAGCAGTAAGGCACCCCCCCCCACCCCCGCCAAATGGCTCAGATGGTAAAGAATCCACCTGCCAATGCTGGAGACCTGGGTTCTTCTATCCCTGGGTTGGGAAGATCCCCTGGAGTGGGAAATGGCAACCCACTTCAGTATTCTTGCCTGGGAAAGCTCATGGACAGAGGACCCTGGTGGGCCATAGTCCATGGAGTTGTAAAGAGTCAGACACAACTGAGCAACTAACACTTTCCATGCGTGTATAGCTCTTAGCATAGCGCCTGGCTCACAGTATGTACTCAGTAAATACTAGCAATTAGGTTTATCATGACTTTAGTCTTTAAAAGCTCAAGAATTTCTCTGGTTTTTATTCTGGTTGGGAAGGGTGATAAAGAGCAAGATTCAGGCCATTTCCAAAATGTAGTCAGTCCCGATCTCTTGGTAATTTAAGGAAAAGTTGGAAGGGTGAGTGGGAGGAGAGTCATCCAATCTCAGAAATGCGACTAGCTCAGGCAGGCCAGACACAGGGCAGACAGAAGGGCCTTTATCCCGTGCGGTTTTATGAGCCGGCATTAATCACGGCCCGACGATGCCTTCCTCTGATTAGGCTGGGGCCAAAGCATTTGAGGTTTTCACCAGCCAGTTCCTGTCGCCCACAGCCGGCTCCTTTATGAGCTTCTTGCTTCAGTTTCCACTAACATCTTGGAGACCCAGTGATGGCTCACCCAGGCCTGGGCGCTGAAGGCAGGCCTGTGTTCAGAACCACCAGAAGCCGGCACTGCTGTTGTTCAGTGCCTCCCTCTGTGGCCCCTGACCTGCCCCTGCCTATCCCCTCGTGCTGGCAAAGGGCAGTGAACCATTCTGTGTCCCCTCACAGGTAAACTGACCCCTACCTCACCAGGTGGCTAAGCTCAGGCATCTCATGCATGCTGAAGTGTTCTTTAAAAGTATGCTCCTCAAAAAGCAAAGCGTAAAAAAACAAAACAAAACAAAACTTTTGTCTCTCTTTGCTTTATCTAGAAGGGATTTCTGCACCCCTCCTCCCTTAAACTCCAGGCTTGAACCTTCTATGGTAAAGAATCAAGGTTTGTTTGGGGGTTCTGTTGGGTGGTTTGAATTGCAGGACGATCTGTGGGCTCACTGTGCCTGGTGAGATGGTTCTCAGGCCATGGGAGGCTGTGCACACGAGAGCTTTGTTTGGCCATCACACACTTGGATGTCAGTTGCCACAGAGGTTTCCCGATATTTATTCTCAATTCCTGTGCTTCTGTTTGTCGGCCAGTCACAAGGATTTTTACAGAGCAGGTCCAGCCCACTCACTGACCACACATGGCGTGTCACTGGCTGGGAGGTCACGTGGGCACAAATACTCATCAAGCCCGCTGCACGCTCTGCGCAGTGTGAGGCAAAGGATGCACCATGCACAGGACATGTGTGTGCATGCTCTGGGTGATAATGAAGCACAGGCTTGCATGAGACAAGGACAGCTGGAAATAAGAGCTTCTAAGGATATACCTATGGATGTTCATGTTGAGGTTTGACAGAAAACAGCAAAATTCTGTAAAGCAATTATCCCTCAATAAAAAATAAATAAATTAAAAAAAAGATCTTCTAAGGAGACCATGGAGAATGGAGAGAGGAAGAGAAATATCTAGTGGGATGAGTGACATCAACTGTAGATGGGGGGTAGTGTGGTGAGGCCCGTCTGAGACTTGATTGACAGAAGGACCCAGCTATACAGAGAGCCAGGAAAGGATGTTTCGAGTAGAGGAAACAGCACGTGCAAACCCTGAGGAGGGCAAGAGCCTAGAGTGGTCCAGGGCAGGAAGGCAGGTCAGCACACTGCCCGGTACTAAGTGAGGGGGCATGGCAGGAGCTGCGGAAGGAGCCTGCAGGGCCAGGCCACACAGGACTGGAAAGGCACTTCTTTTCTCCCAGGAGGGATGGGATTCAGTGGCAGGTCTGCACTGCTATTTTAAAATCTCATTAAGCTGCAGAAATCACCCAGGCCCTTGCTACTTCAGGCGTGGGCTAGGAGCTGGCAGCCTCAGCATGACCTGGGAGCTTGGCACACCAGCCCCGAGCCTGCTGGGTGTGTTTCTGCAAGCTCTCCAGATAGTTTCTGCACTTGTGGAAATTTGAGGGGCGCTAGTCCACTGCTCTGGGTCTTGAAGGGGCCTGCATGGGATGTTCATTTAAATTCTCATGTCTGACGATTCTGACCCTGCTGTCTGGAGCTTCCCAACTTAATTGTCTGGGGTGAGGCCTGTTCATGGGGACTTTCCTTGGGTCCTTTTAGTTGGAAGCTGAAGGGGGGTGACTTGTGCAAGTCACCTGCTCTCTCTAGGCCTTGTTCTTCTCTGGGTGCCATTTTCCCAGAGTTATGTAAGTAAACTGGCATAACTCCCTTCCAAGCCCAGGAGTTAGGGAGAAGAGAGGAGTGTTCCTGTGTTCTCCCCTAGGCTTGCAAAAGGCACATCCCAGACCACTTTGAGGGAAAATGAACAACTTGTGGATGAAGAAAAGCACTCTGAGAATTATGAAGGATAAAGCATCCTCTATTCAGAAGCAGAGAGCCCAAAGGGAACCATAAGCAACTGTGTACTGCAGCTGGAATTCCCATGAACACCTCTACCCATTTCATGGATGAGGAAAAATGAGGCCCAGCTAGTATTCACTTCAAGATCCCAGAGGGAGGAGCAGCTGTGAAACCATAGCTACTCCTACCATTCTTATAACCTTGCACCTGTGTTCTCTTGTCTTTGACATTCAGGAACACATGGCATGACTCCTATTTACAAGAGAAGGGAAATAACCACTTGGTTGCAGGAAGCTGTCTTACCAGTTTCTGGGTGACTCCAGGGGGAGCCCACTCGTAGGTGATGGTGTCAAAGGTGGGATCTTTCCCTGTGGCAATGGGGTTGGTCATGATCATCCGGTTCCTCTTGTAAATCCGGATGCCGTCCCCGCCTTTCACCCGGGCTGTGAGCGTGGAATACTTGGAGTCCATCAGCAAGCGGCCAATTTTCCGATCGTCTTCCAGGTCAGAGCTCAAGCAGTGGTCCTCTTGGCTGCATTTGCATGACTTGCATATTTTCCTGAGGGGTGGGATGGGGACAAGTGAGATCAACCTCCAGAAAAGAGAGGCAGAGTCTCTCGCTGGCGGCATCTATGCTTTGGAAAGCAAGTGCAAAGTTTAACTTTAGTAACTTGAAAAGGTTAGCAGCAGACAAATGGTAACTGGAGATCAAAAGGCCTTTGGAATCAGCACCTCAATGTCTTCCTATCAATCTTTCTCTGGGGAATTTGGTATGACTTTTGTTGGTAAAAAGAACAGCACAATTTTTCTCTTGAGAAATTTTCCACCGCATTGGGGTGACAAAGGCTGGTTCATCATTGGAGATATTCTAGGTCAGGAATCTTCACAGCCTGTGGGCTGAACCTGGCCCACAACTTGCTTCTGTAAATAAAGTTTTATTGGAACACAGCCATGCTCATTCATTTAGTGGTCTGTGGCTGAGTTTGGGTGGCAACAGCAAGTGAGTAATTACAAAAGAGGTCAGAGGCCTGCAGAGCCTAAAATATCTGCCATCTGGCTCTTTATTTTAAAAAGTCTGCTGATTCTTGCTGTAAAGAATTATTGAAATTGTCTCCCAAGATTCATGAGTCTCAGAGCTTCAGCAATTTGTAAACACTTTAGCACTCATCCTGAAGTTAAAATACAGCTGGAAATTTTCTTCAAGAAACTGGTGGACAGGACTTGGGGGGAAAGAGGATGAGTGTAAACCTCTCGGGCTAGAGAGATTGACATCCATTGGCAAGCCTTCATCTTGGGGCTGGAAGAAGAAAGAGCGCCCTGGGGAGGCTTCATAGGCAGACTTGAAAGCCTGATGCTTCCCTCTGACAATTAAAAACAAAAGCAGTTGGCGGCTCTGTGTCATGCTGTTAAGGTTTAGCTATCCAGAATTCCCAGAGTGAGAGGAAAAGCGCTCCCTCCCTTCCTGGCCAGGTCCCCTTAGGCAGGCTGCATCTCAGATGCTGGAACACACGCGATGTAGAGCTGGTTAGGTCAAGTGAGCTGCATCACGACCTGCGGTGGGACGGGGCAGGGCTCAGCGGGGAGATGTCAGGGCAGTTGCCTGAGCGCTTCACAGCCCGGCCTGCTCAGAGGAAGCCTCCTTTTCTCTTCAAAACTCAGGAGATTGATGCATTTAATCAGTTAGCACAAATTTTGATTGTGGGGCTCTGGGAAGCTTACCCTGATGCTCTACATCAGTGGTTCGCAACCATGGTCAGAACAGTCCCCAAGGGGCATTCGGCAATATCTGGAGACACTTTTTTTTTGTTTAATTATTGGAGTATAGTTAATTTACACTGTTGTGTTTCTGCTGTATAGCAAAGTGAATCAGTTTTACATATGGATGGGCATATATCCACTCTTCTTTTTTTTAAAAAGATTCTTTTAGATTCTTTTCTTATACAGGCCATCATAGAGTACTGAGTAGAGTTCTCTGTGCTATACAGCAGGTTCTTATTAGTTATTTATTTTATATATCATAGTGTGTATATCTCAGTCCTAGTATTCCAGTTTATCCCTCCCCCAACCTTATCCCCAGGTAACCATAGTTTGCTTTCTACATCCGTGACTCTATTTCTGTTTTGTAAATAAGTTCATTTGTACCGTTTTCTTTAGGTTCCACATATAAGCAACATCATGCGATATTTGTCTTTCTCTGTCTGGTTTACTTCATTCAGTACAACAATCTCTAGGTCCATCCCTGTTGCTGCAGATGGCATTATTTTGTTCTTTTTTATGGCTCAGCATAGAGACATTCTGGAGAAGGAAATGGCAACCCACTCCAGTGTTCTTGCCTGGAGAATCCTGTGGACAGAGGAGCCTGGCAGGCTACAGTCCATGGGGTCGGAAGAGTCGGACATGACTCAGCGACTAAACCATGGAGACATTTTTGATCGTCCCAGTGGGGTGCTCTGGTGTCTGGGTAGAGGCCAGGGTTACTGCTAAACATCTTACAATACACAGGACAGCTCCCTCCACGGCAGACAACCATCCAGCCCCTATTGTTGGTAGTGCTGAGGTGGAGAAACCCTAGCCTGATATGAAGAGAAGGAGGCCCCATCGCAGCCTTCAAGGAGACTGCAGTGGGGATGGGAGAGAAAGAGACGATCGGGTGGAAACTGTAACGTAAGGTAGAATCAGGCTGGGCCATGTGAGTTGCATCCACTCTGGGGTGGTTCTGCTGCCTGGACCAGTTCCCCCGGGAGTCAGGATGTGGCACGTGGAAAGTGCTCATCGGTGATGAGTCTGGAGGACAGCAGGCTATAGAAGGTTAAACACATTTCTTCAGTGCAAGGCTTGCTTCTTCTTTTTAACACATGGTGTGCAGTGTGGTGTTCAGGAGAAGAAAAGACAGCCTTTTAAGCATTATTTGAGGAGAAGCTTCCACCTTGCATTCAGTGGGCTGCCATTTCAGTCAGTTCAGTTCAATCACTCAGTCATGCCCAACTCTTTGTGACCCCATAGACTGTGGCATGCCAGGCCTCCCTGTCCATCACCAACTCCTGGAGCTTGCTCAAACTCATGTCCATCGAGTCAGTGATGCCATCCAACCATCTCATCCTCTGTCGTCCCCTTCTCCTCCCACCTTCAATCTTTCCCAGCATCAGAGTCTTTTCCAGTGAGTCATCTCTTTGCATTGGGGGCCAAAGTACTGGAGCTTCACCTTCAGCATCAATCCTTCCAATGAATATTCAGGACTGATCTCCTTTAGGATGGACTGGTTGATCTCCTTGCAGTCCAAGGGACTCTCAAGGGTCTTCTCCAACACTACAGTTCAAAAGCATCAATTCTTTGGTGCTCAGCTTTCTTCACAGTCCAACTCTCACATCCATACGTGACTACTGAAAAAAACCATAGCTTTGACTATATGGATCTTTGTTAGCAAAGTAATGTCTCTGCTTTTTAATATGCTGTCTAGGTTTGTCATAGCTTTTCTTCCAAGGAGTCAGTGTCTTTTAATTTCATGGCTGCAGTCACCATCAGCGTGATGGTGGTGCAGTGATTTTGGAGCCCAAGAAAATAAAATCTGTCACTGTTTCCATTGTTTCCTCATCTATTTGGCATGAAGTGATGGGACCGGATTCCATGATCTTAGTTTTTTGAATGTTGAGTTTTAAGCCAGCTTTTTCACTCTCCTCTTTCACTTTTATCAAGAGGCTCTTTAGTTCCTCTTCACTTTCTGCCATAAGAGTGGTATCATTTGCATATCTGAGGTTATTGATATTTCTCCTGGCAATCTTGATTCCAGCTTGTGCTTCATCCAGCCCAGCATTTTGCATGTCATTTGGGACATCAACACGCTCAATGATAACTTCAGGGAAATTATCTCTAAAGATAAATTAGCACCCTAAAGATGGTAGGTAGCAAATACAAGAAGGCTTTTCTTTTCATTCTCATGAGAAGGGGTTGCTTGTTTTATGCAATTGGAGCATTTTATTCATAACCAATGGGCTTCTCAGGTGGCTCAGTGGTAAAGAATCCACCTGCCAATGCAAGTGATGCAGGAGATGTGGGTTTGATACGTGAGTCAGGAAAATCCCCTGGAGAAGGAAATGGCAACCCACTGCAGTGTTCCTGCCTGGGAAATCCCATGGGCAGAGGAGCCTGGCGGGCTACAGTCCATGGGGTCATGAAGACTCGAACATGAGGAGCAACTGAGCACATGTGCACATGCGTGAGCAATAGTATTCTCTAAGCACCAGGCATGGCGGAGACGCCTTCTTTAAGGAGACTGGTGAGCGCACTCTTGGTCTATGGGGGTGAGGCAGCAGCAGAGCCAGAAGTGGAGAGAGGAGGAAGAGGGAGGAAGGGAAGGGAAGCCCAGAGTCCCAAGGGGTCCTCTGACATCCGCAAATCTTCCGTACTTGGATCTGGGGGAGGAAGCTGCCCTTTCGCAGTTTTGGTTCACGTAGATGCTCAGGATGCTATGAGAGGTGTTGGGATGCAGAATACTTTGAAACGGAAAATGCTGAGAAATATGAGATGTTCTTTGATTGTGTCAACATTATTTCTCCTTTATTTGTGCTGTTTTCATTGCCAGACTCATTTCTGGGACTTTATAGATGAGGAGGACACCTCCTTGGTCCCATTCCTGCTCTTTCCAGGCACCCAGGTTGCAGAGGACATACACGCATCTGGAGAGATCCTCAGTAGTGCCACAACGGCCATTTCTTCAGCCTGTCACAGGCAACGTGAAATTGTGGAAGAGGCGTGACACTGGGATGTAATCTCAGCCTGAACATGAGCCTGCCACAGGCTCCTGTCAAGTTTCTTATCTGTAAACTCAGGCTTTGTCTATACCAGGGGTTGGCGACGTATAGCCCACTGGGCAAATTCAGTCCATCAGCTGCTTCCATATGGCCTATGGACAGTTTTTATACAAGATTTGGAAGTAGGCGATTACTTGGGGACACATGAGTATGGTGAGGAAGTTGACTTTCAGTGGCCTTCAATGAAGATTGACTGGAACACAATTCATTCATTCACGACAGACTGTCTCCAGGGCCAAGTCAAATAGTTGTCCTGGGAGGCCATGTGGCTTGTGTCCTAGACAGGCAGGACCTACAGGCTGAAGTCTGTATTTCTCAATTAAAGTTCACTTGATGTTCTGGGAACCAGTAGGATGATGAGAAAATGTCAGGATGGAAACGATGCTGACAGCCTTATGCTCCCAGCCGAGAGGAAGTGTCCAGAACTGCCCTCCTGCTATAAACAACTAGGAAACCAGAGAGAATATACCAAACACCCATTCTCAGAGGCCTGACAACAGGCAGCATGGGCCTGTGCACCTTGAGAGAAGGGAAGGAACTGACTCCATGTGTACATTTAGGGAACACTATCCCCTGTGCCCAAGAACTCTGAAAGGGAGGCACCATCTCTTGGCTTCAGGGAGAACTGATGAAGCGCCAACCTCGTCCTCTGACACCCTGATGGCAGCATTGTCAGGACTGGCGGGGTGAGACGATGGGCAGGCAGTCCCTCTTCAAGGCCAGAAAGAGCTCACATGGCCAAAACAGGTGTGTGGGGAGAGACATCCTAGCTGTGGGGGGAATTGGGGCAGGCGACGGGAGTCGGGACTGGAGGACCTAGGTGGTCCCTGGCATCCGGAAGCCCTGTGAGCTCCTCTGAAGTGGGGAGTGTCTGGGAGTAGAGTCAGGAACAATCTTGGACGTCAGGACTCTGTGCAGAATGGCTGGCAGCATGGCATGGGGCTTTACTCTCAGACCTGAGTTTGAAGTCTGCTCCACAGTTGCCAGGCACTCATTACCCACCCTCAGTTTCCTGATCTGTAAAATGGACACACTAACACCTCCTGCTCAGGGTTACTTCAACATTCAAGTGGAAGAGATGTAGCTCAGCTCAGTGTATATTTTTGTTACTGCCATCTCACGGTGGAAATCAACTTCTCTGAGACAAATGCCTCCTGAGATGGGTTCCCTCTCTGAGTGCCCAAGGCCACCCTCTGGCAGTGGAGACAAAAGCTCCTTTTAAGCCATCATGCCCTACAGAGCTTAGCCTCTCTCTCCAGGGCTAGGGGGATGGCCCCCTCAGACTGTGCCCTGCACACTTCAGGGGTGCCAGCTACACAGATGCTGATGTGAACAGTGCCTGAGGCTTGTGCAGAATGGCATCAGTACCTCTTGTTGTGAGTCCTCAGTGAAAAAACATGAAACAAAACAAAAGAACAATGCTGCGAATCCAAGTCCAGGCTAGATCTCACCGCCCTCCCGCATGGACATGAAACCAGGCCCTGGCTTTCAAGTGCTGCAGACACAGGGACTTTTATTTCGGTCCCCGGGGCACTTTGAGATCAGAATCCTGTAGGGGGGGTGGCTGATGGTGCAGGAGGGGAGGATGAAGCCCACACACCAAACCCCAGGACGGACGGGTCTACCCAGCGTGGACCAGGCAGCAGCTAACAGCTGCCCACCGCTTCCCCTAGCATCCTCGCCTCCACCTGGAAATGGTTTATAAAGCCTGAACTCCTTCTTCGTCTTGGCTCCTCAAGGGCTTTTCTGTCATTTCTGAATTAAGCCAAGCAAGAATGCGTTCACTCCCGAGCCAGTCAGCCAACAACCCATGCACCCTAAGCAGTCCCAGGGTTCCCAGAAAGGACAGCCAAGAAATGAAGGCAGGCAGAGCCTTTCCTGACAAACTCCGTTACCTCCACGAATGTGGCTCAAAGCCCGAACACGTCCCCTTGCATCTCAGACAAGGCACACCTCTTGCTGACTGCTGCTGGCCCAGCGACATCTGGAAAAGGAGACAGAAAAGAGGGTGTGTTCCTTCCAAACGTCTTGGACCGGAGATGCTTGACCTCTAAAGACTTGGCATGCTGGTAAAGCAATTGTGTGGGGTTCAAAGGGCTCGAGATGAATAAGCCATGGCTTTACTGTTTACCAGGAACAGAGGAGACCAGCCGGGAAAGTGGCCACAGGCTAGGCAGGTGTGGAAGGGTGGAGCCCTTCCCATAAAAATGCACTGGGGGATCATCGGCTTCTTTCTCCCACCCTCACCCACTCCCTTGATCCACTTGTCACTGGAATGGAATCTTCCAGTGAGTGTTTCTTCTCTCTCATTTATTTGTGATTTATTGATAGGGTGTGATTAAACCAAAGCTACAGGCACAAACAAATGTTCAAGCTGCCAAATGTTTATAGCTCAAAGCATAACTTAAATATTTTGCTAAATCATGCACAGTCAGAAGCATTTGAAATCTGGTCATCCTTTGGAAAGAGAACAAAGCGGGAGACAGGTTTTATTGTTCATTACCAGCCAAAGGTAACCAAAGTGCATTGACTGCTCTTGGCCAATGCATTTAGACTCCAAAATGGTATCTTCAAACCAGTTGCATCACCAGAAGCTTGCAGGAAATGCCCCACCTCTGAGGGTCTCAGCCCTTTTGAATCAGAATCTGTAGTGTTTGAAGGAAATTTCCAGGAGGTTCACAGGACGTGAAGCAGTGGGTTAGCAAATGGATCTGGCATCTGAGAAACTGACTTGACTCTATGCTGGGGATGGGGACTGACTTGGGGGGACTGGCCATGTGTACTAGCATTTTATAGAAGCATTGCTCCATCAGCCAGTAAGATAAAGGGTTAACCTTCTCATTCCACAAACTGTTGACTGACTGAAGCATTTATTTAGCATCTGCTGTGTGCCAGGCCCAGGGATACACTGTGAGACTTGTGGTGCCCTGGAGGAACACACAGTCTAGTGGGAGGTGAAGAAACACTCACTTCCTGGAAGGGGTAAGTTTGAGGCAAGGGCAGCTGTCTATTGTGTGGTAGAAACACATGGACTTTGGAGCCTGAGACCTGGATTTCAAACTCAGCTTCATGATTTAGCAGCTGCATGACCTTGGACAAACTAAGCCTCAGTTTCCTTACCTGTCAAATGGGTACAGAGATAATGCATGTGATGTGCCCAAACACCTTAGGCACCACAGATGGTAGCTGCTATTATTTTGCACATAGACTTTAGGAGCACAGAGGAAGGGTATCCTGAGTGGGAAATCAGGGAGGCTTCTTGGAGGAGGTGGCTCAGACTTGGGGCTGTACAATGTATGCAGGGAGGAGAAAGGAGAAGAGAATTCCTAGCAGAAGGAGGAGGTGTGAAAGGGCATAAAGGTACAAAAGGGCTGGATGGCAGGGTGTCACAGTCTGAGCATGCTCTTTAGGGCATGATGGCTCTACCCTCTCTGCTTCTAAGTGGGAAAAAAGACAAGTTGTGAGGCTACCATCATTGCTGCTGCTACTGCTACTGCTGCTAAGTCACTTCAGTCGTGTCTGACTCTGTGCGACCCCATAGATGGAAGCCCACCAGGCTCCTCTATCCCTAGGATTCTCCAGGCAAGAACACTGGAGTGGGTTGCCATTTCCTTCTCCAGTGCATGAAAGTGAAAAGTGAAAGTGAAGTCGCTCAGTCGTGTCCGACTCTTAGCGACCCCATGGACTGCAGCCCACCAGGCTCCCCCGTCCATGGGATTTTCCAGGCAAGAGTACTGGAGTGGGGTGCCATTGCCTTCTCCAACCATCATTGCTAGTGTTGGAATTCAAAGATGGACATGGAAAGAAACAGTTACTCTTCACATTATTTCTCTGCTCCCCCACCAGGTCGTCTCATGATAATACCCAGCTCCACGCCACCTGCTTCGTGACTTGACACACCACGTCTTCACACGCTGTGTTGATCTAATACACCTTCACAGCCTGGGGAGTAAGAGTCATGTGGCATGTATTTGGAGGGTTGCATGCTCATGTCTGTGCCTATTTGGTGTTAGATTCATGTTAAAATGGAAAACCAAGATGATGTTCACTGCCATCTCAATGTCTAAGCCAGGGAACTTTGATTCATGGGTGTAACTTTGCTCCCTAAAGCTGTTGGCATAGAAAACCTTGCCTCTCATTTCTGACCTGTTGGATTCTACTAGTTGAAATACAATGGTCCCCTTACACTTAGTATTTAAGTCATTCGAAGTTTCGGGCGGAGGTAAACAATTTATGAATCAGGCTTCATCATTGGATGGTTTCAGATCGACCCCCGAGGCAACAAAGCCTGAACCAGGAGAGCTCTGTGGGAGTGTTTCCTCTCTGGGGAATTACCCTGCCCGCTTGAGCACTGTTGTTATTCTGGCTGATTTAACAGCCATCCTACAAGGGGATTAGTCCTAATGCTTGGCCAGGAGAGCTAACTGCTGGCTTGGGGTCTGGTTTAGCAACAGTGGTGTAAGGCAGCTCAGTGCAGCCGGGTTCTGGCCTGCAGGGCGAGGGGCTGGCCCTCTGGTGCCAACTCTGACATTTATTAGCTGTGCAGCTAGAAGCGACTTCTTCTCTGCCCAGCCTACGTTAGTCCTCTGTGAGATGAGAAAACTGGCCTGGATCGGGGTGGCCCGTATCCTGTTCTGTGGAACCCTCATTGTGCGGGATGTTACAGAGGGGCTTATGGCTGCAGGCAAAAAGGATGAAATGATCAAACAGAAATGGCGGATGCTGGATGGACAGTGGGGTCCAGCGCCTTTGAAGGGCGAGGCCACAGCAGAGATGTGAAGAGAGATGAAGAGAAGGCAGCTGTTTCAAGTCAGGAGGTCCAGGCTTTGGGGTCAGAGGGCTGGTTTTGATCCCAGTCCTGTCCCTTTCTGCTGGACTTGGGCCAGTGACTGCATAGTGGAGTCTAATTCTTTGCCTGTGTCACGGGGACAGTAAGCACCCCCCAGGTGCATGGAGTCACTGAGAGGGTTAAATGGGCTATGCACTCAAGGGCTTAGCATGCACTTATTATACTCTGAATGTTTGCTGTTGTCAGTACCCCTGTATAAACGTGCTCTGAATCAGACATTCTCAAAAAATTGTTTTACCTGCTTCAGAGTTCTTGGAAACTTTAGAGGAACTACTTTTTAAACTGCACACCTCATATAGTTTCTTTTTCTAAAATTAATTTTTATTGGAGTATAGTTGCCTTTTATTTTTTTTTTTTGGCCTCGCTGTGTAGCATGTGGCATCTCAGTTCCCCAACCAGGGATCGAACCCACACCCCTGGTGCTGGAAGTGTGGAGTCTTAACCACCGGACCGCCAGGGAAGCCCCCATCCCATACACTTTCTTACTCCCTCTTTTGATTCATGATTATAAACGTTGCCTCTCTGACGGCGCAGAAAGCAGGGTTGGCCTGCGTCTCCATCCTGCTAGTGAGATGGTTTCTATGGCAACAGAAGTCCGTGGGTGAGAAAAATAAATGGCCTTGCAAGGAAGAAACCAATTTGGGCCATTGGACCACACTCACTGCCAGTTTCCTGGCTGCCTGTTTAACACAACGAGCAGTCATTTGTCCAGGGCAGGCATGCCATCCAGCCAGGGGCCAGACAGATCCAGCTCACCCCCAACACAGAAAATGATTCTCTTGTTTGTTGATGTGGGGGAAAAACATCAACCAGAGCAAGTGTTTCAAATGAGACATTCTGGTTGGTAAACAGTAGGTTTCTCTGATGTGGATGCAGCTGCAGATGAAAGATAGCAAAGTAGCTCACGGTAGCTGAGAAAAGCAGAGCTTGAAAGGAGCCACCACTTAAAAAAACAGGTTCCTGGAATGCGGCCTCCTTTCTGTCCTTTTTCCTGAGCAGGGGATAAAGTGTCTGGACGATTTTTTTTTGGCTCAGGATAGCAGGATGTGGTTCACCTGATGCTGTGCCACTGAATTGTGTCGGGGACTTAAAAGGACTGGGATGAGACCAGGAGCCCTCTGGGATGTAAAGGGTGGGGGCTGCAGGTGCCTCCCTCCCTCCCTCCTTTACCTTTAGTGAAGCCCAAGGGAAGTCTGAAAAGAGACAAATGCCACTGAGAGTAATGCGGGGCTGAGACGAGGGGCAACTGAGAAGACCAAGTGTGAGATGGAGTTTCGGGACGGGCGCCAGGCTCAGAATTAGGAAGCAGGATTCTCCTCCTAGCCCAGCTTCTCTCTCTCCTGTGTAACTAACTCAGTTTTCTCCTCTGGAAACAGGTTTTCCCTGACCTTTTTGCCCCAACAGGGCCATTATAAGCATCACGTAAGTGAAGTGAAAAAAGTATTTACCGAAATCGTTGAAAAAAAAATCCAAAACTTGGATGTAAGGCAAACGGGGGTGGCACACCCTTCAATGTCACATGGTGAAGCATGAGTGTCCCCACTCTACCCCGCCCCTGCGAGGATCTAGGGAGGTTCCCTCTGTGCTCTTCTTACACTTGGCCGAGTTCCATGTTCACTTGTAGATTTTTGTCTAGTAGTGACACCCATGCAGATAGTTTTTGTCATTTTGAAAAAGACAGCCCCAAAGGTTATGGTTCATCATCAGGTAGGACAGCAACTAGCCCTGTACCTATCAATCTTGTCCTCACATTAAATTGCTTATGAACCCCTAGCTCCTCAAATGCTTTTTGGACTGCTCTAAATATCTTACTGGTACCTTCACTATATCATGAGTTGAATATAATCTTTGCTAAGTTTCGTTTCATAGTTGCACAAGAATGCTGACCTTACCTTTTTGAAAACTATGTCTTAACACCATCACATGCCCTCCTGACTATCTGTGGGTTTGCTCTTTGAGCAGGGATGTTCTGAACTGATACTAAATTCTATTCCAAAGGAACTCCTCTGACTTGTCTTTTACAGGTAAACTCTATAAGCATACCTGTGTTGTTATAAAACATTATTGGTCAACGTGCTTTGTTACTTAAAAACATCCCTTTCCCCCAGGGTCCCAGGAGAGGAGGTGGAGAGAGGATGGAGATGAGCGGGGAAAAGGTGAAGTTATGAGAAGGTCCAGAAGAACTGAGATCATAAATAGGAACATGATCAGAAAGTTACTCAACTACCCTCAACAACCCCCAAATAAAAACAGCTCGACAGTCCACAAAGTAATTTCCCTTATGAAGCCACTGTCTTCCTTAACAGTGATGACAGTCCTGTGGGGGATAGTCATTATTCCCAGTCATCACGTGATGCTAGGGCCGTGAGTCTGAGAGGAGAAGCACCTTGCCTATTCAGGATGCCCCTCTGGGGAAGGGTGGTGTCCTTCATCGATCCTTATTTGTATTACAACTTTAAGCAAAACTGTTTTATTTTTATGGGACTCCCCTGGTGGTCCAGTGGTTAAGACTCTGTGCTTCCAATGCAGGGGATGTGGGTTTGATCCCTGGTCGGGGAACTAAGATCTCACATGCCATGTGGCATGGCCAAAAAAAAAAAAAAAAGATATATACCATAAAAAAAACTGTTCTATATTTCCTAATGATTATGATTATAGCTAGCA